>CM035629.1:117857143-118387143 GCA_020496765.1 Gossypium stocksii
TATAATAATATTATTATTATATATGTTGGCAGAGTTATGTTGAAGCGCATGCGTGTCAAAGGTAAAAACTAAAAAGTAAATTTGTTGTAATAAAGAAGGCCATCACATCACATCTTTAGTGAAATGTCTACTGCAAGGATCAAAGTTTTTGCTTTTTTAACTTTTCTGATTTTAATGCTTTGAATTTATATTGAAAATAAAGTGTGTATTTGGAGCTTCAACAACCCCTGTTTTTCTTTTTTTGCCCTTTAATTTCTTCATTTGCTGTTTATTTGATTGTGACATAATCCCAACAAGCAAATCAGTATGTAAATAAATAATTAAAAGAAGGAACAGATAAAAAAGGTCATGAAATTCCAAAAAGCTTTCCAATGAGATGGGAGATACCATCTTTACTCATTCCTGCGTCCTTTAAAGGCAGGACCTCAGAGATTGATTCAGTTCATTGGTTTAACTGGTTTAACGGTAACCAATGGTTGAAATATTATAACTCTTAATATAAAGATTTTCATGATAAATTTTATTTCCCTGCAACTACAATAAACCCTGATGTCAACCGAAACTTAACAGAAACATAAACAAGAAGAGATCCATTTATAAATCATCATGTTCAATCTTATATTGCAAATGGTATGAAATGAAGAGCATTTTCCACCTAAGAATCAATGATAAAAAAATTAGTATACAAATGCTTAAGATGGAAATAAATCATTTTTCACATGGTAGCCACAAATATTATGTACCTCAAATCATTTTCCTAGCTGAAAATGGAAATTTATATGATTTTAGTATTTTATTAAGACAAGGAATTTAGCTTTTTCTCTAGCATTTTGGCCTTTCTAAGTGCATCTAAAGCCTCAGTTTGTTTCCCTGACCTTTTTAAGTTGACTGCCTTGACCTTTTCAGCTTTGATCCGCTCTTCCAACAGGATTCTCTCTTGGTTGACATTGTCAGTTTTTGCGATGTTGTGTTTTACGGGTTCTGGTCTTTGAGGGCTATGTTCGATCGTACTAGAACCATCTAAACCAATAGCTTTCAGGGCAGATAAAAGTTGAGGATCGAGAAGATCCTCAACAGCTACATCGTCTGCTTTTCCTCCCCCGGTATTTGTTGAATCCTGACCAGATGATTCTTCCAACTGTGCCTCAAGAGACTTGGCTATTTCAAACTCAGCTTCTGCTTCTTGAAGCTTACCTTCTCTTCGGAGTTTCAAAGCTTGGCGCTTATGACTAAGGGATTCTTGTTGCAGCTTGAAGCGATCACGTCCAGACAGTGGTTTTGGAGCCAAAGTTGATGCAGCCTTCTCTTTTGTCGCATCAGAAGGGAAAGAGGATGCAGATATTGAGCCATCATTTGTGTCAGCTTTTGGTGGAGTGCCGTCTTCTGTCAGGCTCTTCTCCAACAGTTTTGCTAGCCGAAGTTCTTCTCGAGCTTCTGCTAATTTTCCGTCTCTCTTCAAAGCAAGTGCCTTCTTCTTATGAGACAAAACTGCTTGCCTAAGTGAATCTTGGTTGTTCTCAGAAGCAAATCCCTCACCCAGACTTGCATCGATCACATGTGTTTTCTGCTCTCTATTCACTACCCTACCTTTTGCATCGGTATCTTTATCGTTGGTTCTAAGATCTAGGGAAGACAATGGAGCATCAGTTTTAGCAAGAGAAGATATGTGGGATACAAAATCACCTTTCACTTCATTTTTCGAAAAACCTTGCTTCTCATGGTTGGCAAATGATTCGGCATTCGTAGGTTTACTGTCCTTGGACCAATCAGAAACAAGCTCTTCTTTCGGAGCTTCCAATTCGGCCAGTTCAGATTCCAGTAACTTCGCCTTTTCCAACAAGTCCTCGGCCTCTTCGGCTTGTCCATTTCGTCTAAGGGTGAGAGCCTTTCTTTTCAAGTTTAGAAGTTCTCTTTCAATTTCCCTTTTACTTCTTGGTGGCGAAGCAGACATACCCGAAGAGGGTTGAATAACAGATGGACAGCCAGAATGCAAGGACTCAGAGGAGTGCTTTTCGTGCTTAGTTTCCGGTTCAACTTCGTCCCCTTTCCAACCCAAATTCTTTAGCATCGAGAGCATAGCTGGATCAGTCATATCATTCTCCGTAACATTTTCATCTGCTTCTTCCACAACACCTTTTTCATTCAGCCACTTCGGTTCGACCACTTTCTGTGGTGCTTCCATTTCTGCAATCTCAGCCTCTAATGCTTTAGCTGTTTCCAGCACTTCCTCTGCCTCGTCAGTATTTCCTTGGCGCCTAAGCGAAAGAGCTTTTCTTTTTAAGCCTAATAGCTCCCTCTGTATTTCAGCTTTAGTTCTTCTCGATGCCTTAACCGGGATCTTTGGAGGAGATTGAGTCGAAGAAGATTGAATAACTTTTACAGAATCCTTTTGTTTAGAATGTTTTAGCAAAGAGTTCGAAAGCTCATCATCATTTTCATTCCAACCTAAGTTCTTTAAGATCGAAAGATACGTTGGATCGTGCAGGTCTTGATCTGTAACATCTCCTTCAACTGGAAGAGTTTCTGACAAACTATGGTGCTCGTCTTTCAAAGTTACCTGCGCAGCCTTTGTGTTGGAAGTGTTGTCCATTTCTTCAAGTTGCTGCTCAAGAATCTTGCCTTTCTTCAATTCTTCCTCCGCTTCATCGAGTCGTCCTTCCCTTCTCAAAGCGAGGGCTTTCTTCTTCAAACCCAAAAGCTCTTTCTGAACCGCCAATCTACTCTTTTGTGGAGGTTTCAGATCATTGTCATCACCCAACTTAACTGACTTCTTTGATATATCAGCAGATTGAGGAGTTGGACCATTTTGATCAACTGTAAAATTCCCAGCCTGAGAATCGTAGCATTCAAGGTCCTTCTCAAGTAACTTTGCCTTCTTTAACTGCGCCATTGCCTCTGCAACATTACCAGCTCGCTTCTGACTAAGGGCCTCTCTTTTTAACGAAAGAATTTCATTTAACAGTGCCTCCCTGTTAACAGGAGTAGACCGAGGCATAATGTCTTCACTTGGATTAGAATCCTCAGCCCAACCTAGTGATTTCAAAGCAGCAGCTATTTCCGGATCATCCATATCGTTATCAGTTACATCAAAATTATCATCAATGCCGATATCATCACCGGTTCCCAAAAGTTGACCAAAGTCAAAGCCTTCTGTATGCTCATACTGAACTAACATATCATCTTGTTTATCATTACCCATGCTATTTATTATAGCAGATAGCTCATCATCCGAATCATCTCCTCCGGCCAATAGTTCTTGTTCCTCGAGTTGCTTCTCCAAGACTTTAGCTCTCTTTAGTTCTTCTTTTGCTTCTGCAAGCTTCCCCTCACGCTTCAACATGAGAGCCTTTTTCTTAATGGCAACAACCTCAGTCTTGTCTGTGCCATGTTTGCCACTTTTCTTCGGCATTTCTCCGAGAAGTGAGGAGAGTTCACCTTCCAAACTCATAGCTGTGGATCCTTTACCCTCATTATGTGGATCCATATCAGACCACCCAAGTTCCCTGAGTTCAACTGCCAGGTCATCCTTACCCATTTGAGTAGAGGCCTTATTTTTTCTGCTGGCGGCATCTTTGTTCTGGGTCTCGGACATATTGCTAGATGACAAACTTTTTTTACGGTTTTTTCTTATATATATCTCCAAAGACTCCGCTTGCCTCTCTAGCTCTTTTCCTCTTTTAAAGGCTTTCAGAGCTTCCTCAGGTTTCCCTTCTCCTTTCAGAATCTTATACTTTCTTTTTTCCTCCACTGCTTGCTGGCGCAGTTCCTCGGGACTCGAAGATGCCATATCATTCTGCATACGCTGACCAACAGACTGATTTCGATGTATTTCTCCTCCCCTCTCATGAACATTGGAAGACGATGAACTGCGATTTGCCCGAGCAACACTAGGAGTCATATCATTGTTGGAAGTTACTCTTAATGAAGAGGATTCCTTTATGTCGGCACCAAGAATCTGGTTCAAAATGTCATCCTCGTTTTTAGCAGCTGGTTTTGAACTACCTGCATGAGCCAGCTAAATCATTTAATATATTGACGGTAATCCTTTGGATGAGCAAATAAACAAGTGCCCCTCATACAAACTTAAATCGGCAAATCTAAATTCAACATGCTCCTAAATTAGTTTTACAGGGAGGAGAAAAACTCAATAAACCCGAAACACCAATTTCTAACACCAAACCTATCATTGATTAAATGCAGTACACAGTTAAGAAAATGATACCTCTACCAGCTCTACTTTTCTGTCCATGGCGCAGCTCAAATCGTGCGGCCTCTTCTAGCGTTTTACAAGGTTCGCAGATACGAACGGGTGAATCACCCTGTCCACGCAAAACCATTCTCTTCTGAGTACAGGAACCGCAAAATAGGCCCCCACAACGTCGGCAGTGATGCTGGTTTATCCGGAGTTGATAAAGAAACATTAGTAATTAAAACAATTATTACCAATAAGAGAAAAAAAAGGATCATGCAATAATTATCAGACAAATTCCTGAAGCAATGTAAAATACTAAAATTTTATTGACTTTGACCTCTCAGGGAGAAGTCTGCAAAGTGTCTGACTCCTCAACAGGTTCGATATTGGGCCTGAGGTGCCTATGTTCGGTTTTATTTCTAGCTTTCATCTCCCAAATCTGCCGAGAGCCCGAGCTAGTTCACAAAATAACTCTAACAAGAGCCTGATATGGTGACGGGTTCATAAAGCCAGAGTGCCTTAGGCTCTCTGTAAAGTCACTCTGTAAACCAGCTTGGGCTCTCGACAAATTCAGGAGACAAGACCCGAGATAAAACCAAACATAGACACTCCGAGCCCAGTATCCAACCTTCTGAGGAGTTCGTCAACCCTCAATGGACGACAGTACACCAACTTCTCCCGAGAGGTCAAAATCCCCTCAACAAATTTCAAGCAGAACAATTATCACCAAAAAGAAAAAAGGATTCGACTATGAATTTTATCTATCAAGGAGCATCAATAAGTTAAAACAACAAAGAATCTCAAATTCCAATACAATCATTCCATATTTATATCAAAAAATTCCACGAGTAATCTAAAATACTAAAATTTCAACTAAAATCAAAAGAACCCACAAATTTGGAGAGTAAAAGAAAAAAAAAAGAAATTTGAGATACGGGTATTGAAATAGAGATTACAAAAGACAAGAATCCCTTTAAAAAATCAAAGGGTCAAAAGCAAAAACCTTGCGATTGATGAAAGTGAACTGAGAAGAACATCCTTGACAATGAGAAGCATCAACTACCCAATTATTCCCTCTCAGTGAAGGCTTTGCAGGCAATCCGATCTTCTCCAACATATCGTAAAAAAATAAAACAAATCAAAATCAAAGGTCTTTGATCTTTGATCTTTGATCTTTGATCTTTCTTTTTCTTGGGATTTTTTCTCTTTATTTTTCGATTTCTTTGGGTAGATTTATTGTGGAGAGGGGAAGTAAAAATATGAAGTCTTTTAGACTTTTTCTTTTCTCATAGAAAAAGTAAAAGGGTTGATGATGACTACGAACACGATGCAACGACGTCGTTTATGTATTGGCGCGAAGGGCATGGGTAACTCGCTTCTAATTATTTTTAGTTTGAGTTATTCTATATACAAATTATTTCGGGTTTAGATTATTTTAAATTTATTTATTGAAATTTTTTGAAGTTACTTATTTGGCTTCTTTCGAGTTCGATTAAAAGTTAATTATTTTATCATAATTTGGTCATTATACTTTACGAAAATTGAAGAGGATTAAGTTGTTAGAAAACATATGAACTTGAACTACTGCTTTTTTGCTAATTTGTTGCATATGAATTGATGAGCTTCTAATTTTGTTAACGATGACAAAAAGATATTTAACAGTGCTATCCAGTTGGACTAACTTGTTAGTTTTTATAAGTATGAGAATCAAAGTCTTAGATTAAATTAGAAGGATTAACCTCTTAATTTTCATAAAGCATACAGATGAAATGAAGATGAATTCAATTCTCTTTTCTAGGTTCATCGATATTGTATCAATTGGATGCACTTCTAACACTTGTTCCACTTTTGGAAGATCCTACGTTATATCATCATATCTCGATTTTTCATATATAAATGTAACTAATGTATCTCTTTCGTAAAGAATTTCTTCATAATGCCCATGGACAGTTGCTCTTGGAGTCGCCAAATAAGGCTTAGCTGATCTTATAATAAGGAAACAATCCAATTGCATACACTTGAATTGGATGGGACCAACGAAATCGAGCGCTAACCCCCATTTATTATTGAATTAACCGATTAACCTCTTGTCGAAGATTTATTTTGTATTAGATAATTTTAGAAAAAAAATTTGACATATTTCACTTTATTATGAAAAAAATCCTACTATCCCTGCTTAAAAAAGAAAATTTGGGGCGTATTTCTCAAATCATCGGTCCAGTACTAGATGTAGCCTTTCCCTCGGGCAAAATGCTTAATATTTACAATGCCCTAGTAGTTACGGGTTGAGATACCGCCAGTCAACAAATTAATGTAACTTGTGAGGTACATCAATTATTAAGAAATAATCGAGTTAGAGCTATAACTATGAGCGCTACATATCGATGAACCTAGAAAAGTGAATTGAGGGTTGGAACGAATGTGTAACAAGAATTCCTGGAATTCCTTGGGGATTCGTGATTGGTGCTGAGATAACTATAGTGCAAAGTTGTCTCTCTTTGGTTAATAAGATCCAAAAAGTTTATCGATCTTAGGGGTTACAGATCCATAATAGGCATATAAAAATTATTGTACATCAAATAACATCAAAAGTATTGGTTTCAGAAGATGGAATGTCTAATGTTCTTTTTACATGGGGAACTAATTGGATTATTGCAAGCGGAACGAACGAGGCGTGCTTTAGAAGAAGCGACTTGTTATCGAGCCGTTTTATTGGGAATAACGAGAGCATCTCTAAACACTCTATTTATTCATTATCTATGTCACGTTAAATGTTCTATGGATACAAGCTATTTAATGCTCCAAGTTCTTATTTTTTTGATTCTGGACCGCGAGAGTTATTTGTTTCGATCTCTATCTTTCTACCAGTAATAGGTATTGGTATTTATCCGGATTTTATCCTCTATTATCAGGTGAGAAGGTTGAAACTATTCTATATAATTATTTTTATAGATAGTTTTCATAATAGTCCTTCATTATTTGAATCAGGCACCTTTTTCGATAAATGGAAGTAAAGAGAAATCCTAACAAGTTCTCACGACACTCTTAACCATACGACACTCTCAGCCATCGAAGAAATAGAACCTTGATAAAAAGGATTTATACTCATTCTCCTCCATGTTTATGTCTCATCTAGGATCTAACGTAGAAATTGTAACCTCATTTCTAGTGAATCGATCTGAATTATTATAATTTGACGATGCTGAAGCCAACGTCTCTGATTGCACAATGTTGGCACTATTGGGGTTCATAAAAGCCGGTGTCGATGGCATCACCATTGATATAGAAGTATCACTAAGCATAAGAACGACCGAGTTCATGGACGGTCTATTTTCATCATTTTCTTGAACACATAGCAACCCTATATGAATGCATCTCGTCATTTCGCTTCTTGACCCACGACTGCCCCTCAAATACTCATCTACCAGATTTAAACTCGTTCCTTCTCTCCAATTTCTCCAGGCCTGCGATTTTTCGATAGATCGAAAACGACAATATTTTATAAGTTGATACGAATCGTGAAAAACGACATCCGCGATAAAACATTAGTGTTTTGTAACTTACATATGTAAGAAGATCCGCCCCATTGTTATGGAAATGGCTGATTTTGTCACCACTAATGATTTCCAAAATCAATACACCAAAGCTGTAAACATCAGATTTAAGTGAAAGCTTCCCACGCTTTACGTATTCCGGAGCCATGTATCCACTATACACAATAAACAGGTAAATGAATTTCGATTACTTGGCTTTCAAGGAAGGGCAAATTGAAACTTACAATGTTCCTGCAACCCTTCTTGTATTATCCCTAGTCTGGTCGGCTTTGAACAACCTTGCCATTCCGAAATCGGAAATTTTGGGATTCATTTCTTCGTCTAACAGAATGTTCGAAGCCTTTAGATCACGGTGGATGATTCGATACCGAGAATCTTCGTGAAGGTAAAGTAATCCTCGAGCTATTCCTGTTATGATTTTGTACCTTGTGTCCCAATCTATCAGTGGCCGTTTGTTCGGATCTATGAATCGATGAAATAATATGAACAAAAAAAATTACAAATCGGCTGTGACTAAATTCTCAAGAACTGAAATGAAAATAAAGAAAATATTAGTACCAAATAGAAAATGGTCGAGGCTTGAATTAGGCACAAACTCAAATATAAGAAGCTTTTCTCTTCTTTCCAAGCAAAACCCTTTAAGCCTAACCAAATTCCTATGTTGAAGCCTTGCCATTAACATGACTTCGTTCTTGAATTCGTGGTCACCTTCTCCAGATTCGTTAAATAATCTCTTCACAGCTATCTCTTGTCCGTTATCAAACCTACCCTGTAATAATAATAAAAATACGATATTCGATTAAATCCTGATATTGTTCAATATTCGAATCCCAACAATAGAAATACCATAGAGGCCTTTGCATTAGGAGTCGAACTACATTTGCCCCTATTACTAAAAAAATGAGCAAATTAGTCTTTGTACGTTGGCATTAGATACACGTCGTACACCATGTGTCACTGTCTGGTTATTTTATCATCCACATAATTTTTAACAGTACAAATGAATGAAATTTTTAATAGAAATAACCAATTTGCTCTTCGATCTAGTGTACAGGAACTAATTTACCCATTTTTTTTGAATAAAAACGACAAAATACAATCTAACTCTTAATATAAAAACCTCCATAATACTTTTATCGAATCCCAACATATATAAATATAAATACCTTATAAACAGCACCAAATCCACCTTGTCCAAGCATGTTATCATGGGAGAAATTTTTTGTTGCCTTTATTACAGATTTCAATTGAAATTGAAGTGATTCCAATTCCAAACCATTATCCTTGTCTGCATTATTAACACATGAATATTAACCACTTTGAACATAAAATTTTAGCTCAATATCTTACATGACAATGACTTACTGATTGTGTCTTGTTTTGACGATTTCGTTTGTCGTCGAAGGACGAAAACGGCGGCAACTATTGCTACGAAAACGATGAGCGGCACGACGATGATTGCAATAGTTTTTGATGAAATGCTTTCCTTTTTGTCTGCACAAACAAGAAAACTGTTGTGTAACATTGCAAAATGCAATAAGGTATATGGAAGTGATTTTCAAATTTCACCTAAGGGTAAATTATATTAGTAGTCACCTAATTATTAATATATTTCTTTTTTGATTAATCAAATAATCACTCAACTATTCATCTGTGTCTTTTTTGGTTACTAGCTACCAGTCGATAACAATTTTTAAAATTGACATAATAGCAACTTTAACCTTTAACATTTATAAATTATGACAATTTAATCTTGATTCTAAGAAAAATGTAACCCTCAAAATTGAAATAATTTTCATTTTTTTCAATTTTTTTGAATTTAACCCTCAATGTCACAGAAAAACAAAACTACAAGACTAAATTACACAATGTGTAAATGTTAAAAGTTAATTTTTTATAGAATCAAGACTAAATTGACATAATTTATAATAGTTTAAGGTTAAGGTTGCTATTATGTCAATTTTTAAAAGTTACCTCGATTAGAGTTACCAACAAAAAGACGAAATCGAATACTTAGGTGACCAAAAAAAAAGTAGTTCACCCTAATACTTAACCTTTTATTGTCGCTAATGGATTATCGATCGAATCAGGAGGCGGAGATAAAAGCGATAATCGTACGGTATCGGCAGTAGGAGAAAAGAACATATACAAATCCCACCGCATACGGCAACTCGGCGTTTCGACGTAACCGCCTTGATAAGTACGACAACACGCGGTATACCGACGAATCAATGTCCTTAAACAAGTTAAGCAATTACTTTCGGACAAATCCGGTGTACATTGCATCAATGTTTGAATTTCCTCAGCCATACCAGTTGCATATTTAAGCTTTGAAGATCCCATTGAAGCTTTTTTGGCCACGGCTTCCATTAATTCACCCCAAAGCTCAAAAAACAACGTTAAATTGGATGCAACATCTGTAATAGCATTAGGGTTAATCCCTTCCTGTATAGGTTCCAATGCTAAAACACCAAATAAAGACTTGTCTGAATATCGAACAAGACATGGTCTATCACCATCCCATGAGAATGCTTCCGTTTGGTTTTTACAACTTGATAGTAATTGGTGAGCTGTAAAATTGACATAAACGAAACAATCTTCTCCAGACAATTCACCTCTACATAGTGCTTGAGCATAAACTCTGTTGGGTCCTTCTTCACCAATGGAAGTATTGAAGAAACCACCATTTTTAGACACGTTTGTTGGGAGAGAAGTGAGGATTAGTTTACGGTTTCGAGCAAAGGGACTGTTGGTGGTGAAGTTATTACCAGTTTCTAAACAGGTTTGGGCATTTGTGAGAGAAATAACTAAGATTATTACAAGGAAGAAAGCAAAAACTAGGTTGTCGAGATTCATTGTTTTCAGGTAAGGGTGATAATTTTGGTGAATACAAGGGGCTATAAAAAATTTCATGACCATGATGGCTCTGCCATGTGAAAACACAAAACAAGATTTGAAACTCGGTTTGGTTGAATGGAAGTAAGGGAAAGTTGCCTTATTTTAATGACTGTGTCCGACAACACGTGTAGAATATGGCCTAGTGGTACTATAATATAATTCTTGAAGAATACTTTCTTTTTATAAAAAAAATTTAATCCCTGTATCGAACTTTGATTGGTTAAAGACTTAGTCTTATACAAAATAAGTTAAATTTTGTTTTAGGCTAGAATTGACTCGCTAAGATTATTTAGAACTATTAAAGATCTCTTCTCAATTCATAAATATGAAAATAATGCGCTTTAGTATACTTGAACTTACGTCTTCTTACATTAAAAATAATCAATTAAATTATTAAGACTCAATCGACAAAATTTACTACTTTCAAATGTATGTCATCAAGAATAATTACTTTTTCATTCATTTCTACTAAACATGGCAATGAACCAAGTTGTCTTAGAAAGCATCTGGATAAATAATTTAAATTCATGATTAAGAGCTTTACTTTTCTTTTTAAAGACATTATTTTTTTTAAAGAAATATCATATCTTTGAAGGAATAATTTACACTAGTATTTAAGGGTATAATTTTTTTTCGATATAACAATTTAAGCTTGTGTTTAAGAGCAATATAATAATTATGAAAGCATCATCATTTTTTAAATTAATAGCTTAAAGCTCCGGTAAAAGTACTATGGAAGCCTCTGTACTAAGAGTTAGATTACATTTTTCTTCCTCTATTCAATAAATGAGTAAATTAATCTTTGTACATTAGATCAATGAGTAAACTGGTCTTTTCTGTTAAAACTTCATCATTCCTACTGTTAAAAACTGACGTGATTGGCAAAATAACTAAATATTTACACCTGACATGACACGTGTACTTTATGTTGAAATACATTGACTAATTTTTAACAATAGAAATAAATGAAATTTCTAATAGAATACAATCCGATTCTTAATATAAGGACCTTTATGATACTTTTCTCCTTGAACTGGTATTTAACAGCAATACAATAATATATTGGTCAAAATTGTCTTCCTATACACTAAGTTTCTTTAATGTTACACTTTCCAATATGTAATTGATGCAATGACCAATAATTTGACATTGCAATTAAAAAAAAGTCCACTACACCACTAGTTGTACCATTTTCTAATAATAAAATCATCAAAATATTTTGAAATTTTTGATACGAGAAAAATGATCCATTTGTTGATAAGTATTAGTTCAATTGACATTATTGTTGTTATAACAATTTAAATTCGAGAGATAAATGTCGGGTTTTCACATGACAAATTATTCATAAAGAAATTTTATAAGCCCTTTATTGATTAAAATAATATCTCGTTAAAAATAACAATGAGATTTTACATGCTTAGATAAGATGGATTTAATGTTGAGATTTGAATTTTAAATCATATCGGAATTTGATAAAATATCGTGTTTTTCTATTATTATAGGATAAGCTTGATGACAGACTAAAAAAAATTGTGAAGAGATTATTTAATAATTTTAGGCAAGGTGGTGACGAAGTTAAGTTAATGGCTTCTTATATTTGAGTTTGTGCCTAACTCAAGCCTCGACCATTTTCTATTTGGTACTAATATTTTCTTTATTTTCATTTCAATCCTTGAGAATTCGGTCACAACGAAATTGCAATTGTTTTTGTTCATATTACTTCATGAATTCATAGATGCGAACAAACATCCACGAATAGATTGGGACACAAGGTACAAAATCATAACACGAACTTTACATTTACAAAGATTCTTGATATTTAATTATTCATTGAGATCTAAAGACTTCGAATATTCTGTTAGACGAAGAAATGCATCCCAAAACTTTTTATTTTGAAATGACATGGTTGTTCGGAGCCGACCAGAATACGTATATATACACATATATACGTTGTGGCTCACTCCTCAAATGTTGAAAACTTGCATGCATAACGGAATGATAATTTAAGTATCGAAATGAACTAAGAAAAAAGTTTATATGTCAAAAGAGAAAATGGGTATAATTTTAAAACAAAGATATTATCATATTTAGACCAAAAATTGGCAGATAAATAGATTATATCTACCTTAAGATTGCATCAAATAACACAGCATCATCGAGGATCTAACTCAGTAATCGATACTTCATTGATCGACCATGGCGTTGATCGACTGGTCGATTGATCGGATTCGACCCCCACGTTTGGCATCTTTCCCTCGGTTCTCGAGTTACAAAAAAATGCAGGTTGGTTAGGTACTGGAAGTGTTACGGAGTAACTGTTGAGCATCATAGCAATGGTAGCCATTGTTGGCCTTTCAGCTGGATCTTCTTGAACACATAGTAACCCGATTTGAATGCATCGAATGACTTCGTTTCTCGAGTAATTATCTTTCAAGACAGTGTCCAACAATTCCAATGGTGTCCCATTCTTCCATTGTTTCCAAGCCTGCAAATCGTTCATCGAGTAATTATAAATAGATAATCGAAATAACAAAGGCGAAAAACGATCGAATATACTCACGTAGCTAATTAGGTCATCGGCGGCATCCGTTCGGTAGAAATTACTGTTCCTTTTGCCACTTATAATCTCCAAAACCAAAACACCGAAACTAAAAACATCCGATTTCACGGAAAATTGTCCATGCATTGCGTATTCTGGTGACATGTAGCCACTGCAGATCAATATCAATGTCAGTATGATGCCAACAACTGAACAAATATCATGGCCGTTCTTGTACTAGGTGTAAAAACATCAAAGAGTAAACAGGTCTCTTCTATTAAAAATTTCATTTATTTCTATTGTTAAAAGATGACATAATTGACAGAATAACCAAATAATGATTTGTTGTGTGCCGTGAAACTCATGTCAACGTATAGGGACTAATTTTTAATAAAACGATTAATTTACTCTTTGATTTAATGTATAAGGATTAATTTAAAAACATCAAAGAGTAAACAGGTCTCTTCTATTAAAAATTTCATTTATTTCTATTGTTAAAAGATGACATAATTGACAGAATAACCAAATAATGATTTGTTGTGTGCCGTGTAACTCATGTCAACGTATAGGGACTAATTTTTAATAAAACGATTAATTTACTCTTTGATTTAATGTATAAGGATAAATTTGCTCAAACTAAAATTTAATAAAATGCAATTAAACTCCTATTGTAAATGCTATATAACATGTTACGTTTACTTACTAGGTACCAACTACTCTTTTTGTAGTTCCTTGAGTTTGATCCACACCAAAAATCCTCGCCATCCCAAAATCCGAAATTTTCGAGTTCATGTCACTGTCTAGTAATATATTGCTCACTTTAAGATCACGATGTATGATTTTAAGTCGAGAATCTTCGTGTAGATAAAGAATTCCTCGAGCAACTCCTACTATGATCTTGTAACGGGTAGACCAATCCAATTGTGCTTGTTTCTCAGGATCTAAATGAAGAAAAATAAGCATTTTTGTTCACACTCTTGGTAGTCTATGAAATCAAATTCAAAATCCCAAAATTTTCTTACCAAAAAGAAAGCAATCCAAGCTCTTGTTAGGGACAAATTCATAAATTAGTATCTTTTCTTCTCTTTCCAAGCAAAATCCCAATAGTCGCACTAGATTTCTATGTTGAAGCTTGGCAACTAATAGAGCTTCATTTTTAAATTCTTCAATACCTTGCCCTGAACTTCTTGAGAGCCTTTTAACAGCTATTTCTTGTCCATTAGGAAGGGTGCCCTGAGAAAAATGTACAATATTAACTCATTGCGAGATAGAATTCAATAGATTCAGATTTGAATTTCAACATTTGCAATGTTTTCCAAACAAAAAAAATTTAATGATAAACGATTTTTAATAAGAATGTTGACTAAAAAATTAAATTTTTAACGATGATAGTATGATAATCTACATGATAGTGTATGTATACTTCATGCTGATACAGCACCACTAAAAAGAATATATAAATAGTTCAAGAAAATTTCAAAAAATAGCATGAAATACACGAGGATTTTCATATAAGCTACCATGTTTTAAAATTTAATGTTTTAGTTGTATTTCTGTTAAAAAAAAACAAAGACTAAATTGATAAAAGAAATACCTTGTATACTTCTCCGAAACCACCTTCACCTAGCTTGTTGCTATTTGAGAAGTTGTTTGTGGCAACTTCTATGGTGCTAAAATCATATTGCAAGGACTCAATTGCGTATATATCATCTTTTTCTGTTCAACAAAAAAAAAAAGAAGTCATATTTCTAATGAAAGATCATCAAATATGAGGGTTTATTTGAAAAAAAAAATCATAAAATTTAAACCCTAAATAATGCATTAACCTTTATATAAACACAAAAATTAGTTAAAAACTAGTTTGTTCTAACTACTATTAAAACATGAAAGTCTCAATGGAGGAAAAGCAGGCTGTGGAGAATGGAATCGTGACAACAGTTTTCGTTTACAATATTCCATCTTCTATGCATTGGAAAGGCTTGTGGGCATTATTGGACATGTTGTTGATGCTTTCATCCCTTCAAAAAGGAGTAGAAATGGTAATAGATTTGGCTTTGTGAGATTCATTAATGAAAGGGATGCGCAAAGGGCGATATTGAGGTTAAATGGTTTCTTTTTACTGGGAAAGAGGATCGGGGTGAAAATGGCTAGATATAATGGAAAAAGAAAGGTTTGGCGCAATGTTTCGGATCAAAAGGTTCAGGAACTGGGTGCAGAAATAGTTCAAGAAGTAAAGAACGAAGAAAGACCCGATAACAATGCAGGAGGAGATAAGAATTCCGAGAAAAGAATAGTGCAAGGCCATGTTGAGGAAAAATTGTTATGGAAATTATAGAAATGCTTGGTGTGCGAATCAAATTCGGTATGTGATTCCAAAAGTCTCAACGATCGAATAGCAAAATTTGGTCTTGGGGAAATAAGTGTAAAAAGGATTCAAGGAAAACATTTTTTGGTTGAAATTCCGGATGAAGAACTGATGGATCTGTTAAGGCAAGCTGAATGGTCATATTTGAAAGATTTTTTCATCAAAATTGAGCCATGGTCGGAGACATTGAAGATAAAGGAAAGGGTGACTTGGATTGAAATATCAGGAGTTCCTTTGCATTATTGGAACTATGAAACTTTTTGTCGAGTTGCTGAGCTATGGGGGAAGCTGGTGTCTGTAGGTGAAAATTTAACAAAAGTCCATAATTTTGAAAAAAATGGAGCTTCTGATATCTGTAACTCAATCGAAGATGGTTGATGAATTAGTGAGCTTGGAAGTTGGTGATGATTTATTCCCGATCAGAGTAAGGGAAAGGGGACTGTCAGAGATGAACGATGACTTTTTTATTTGTAAGACTAGATGGAAGAAAAATGAAGAAGACAGCTTTTCGGAGACCGGATCGGTGGCGAGAACAAGGCCGTAGATCCCTTCGGAGGGAAGAGAAAGCGTCAAGTCTGGGGAATTAATGGACATCAATCTTGATAATGGGAACAATATTAATGGATGTCAGCAAATGTTGGTACTGGCAATCGAAGAGACTGAGTCAGAGTATGTTCCCAAAGAAATGAATAAGGGAATAGCAGATGAAGCGGATAAAGGATTGGAAAAGGCTTCGAAGGATGTAAGGGATATGGGCTTGGATATTGTAGAGGACCCTTTAGAAGATCCAAAGGCTGGGGAAAGTGATAATCGGTCGAATAGGGAAGTGGGGTATAGGAGAGTTGGAAAATCTAAACCAGTAGGAATTATAAGTCCAGAGGAAGGCAACATTAATAGTCAGGAAAATGAAACTGCTAGAGGTGACTTTTGGAAGTCAAACCTGGAACTAGAAGAAGAATTAAACCAGGTGCTTCTTCGCAGGAAAAAAAGCAAAGGCTTGAACAAGAAGATAAGGTCAATGTATGAAATTCAAAACAGTTTCTTAACGTCAAAGGAGAGAAAGAAGAGAGAGAGTGCGCTGCAAAAGGAAAAAGGAAGGGAGCATCATAAGGTTAATGAGAGGGTTGTAAATTTATCACTTTCAGATTCAGATTTAAGTAACAGAATGAGGGTACTTCGTAGGGAAGCAATTAATACTTTGGCAATCGGAAAGAAATTGGGGTTAAGTGTGCAAGGTGATGAAGAAGATGTCATCAAAGAAATTATGAGAGCGGAGCTTCACTAACATTGTTTTCGAAGTCACTGCAAGAGAGCTGATCAGGTTACAGAGGCAAATATCGGGAGAAGATAATCTCAAGCAGCATTTTGGTGCGTGTGAAGGTAGGAGATTCAGGGGATGTTTGGTTTTCTTTGGTTCATTAAAGGAGTTTTAAGACTGCATTTTTTAAGTAATGCCAATTGAATGGAGAGATTTTTTTGGTAAATGTAATGGATGATTGTACAGCAATAAGGAAAGTTTCTGAGCTGTCAAGAAGGGTGTTAGGGATCGATTCATCAACGCTGTGTTGGGAAGTTTCATGGTATGGAAATTGTTATCTTGTTGTGGGATTCACAAGGATTGTTGTTTGGCAAAATTCGAAAGAGTTGATGTGTGAAAATTTAAAAGAAAAGGGGGTTCTACTGTAGTAAAGTGGGATATTTTTATATATATAATGCTTGATATGTTGCAATTTCGTTTGCTGGAGATTTTTTGGTGATTTTCCCCATATAGGAGGTGGAATGTCTTAATTTTTTTCAGAGTTGATGATTCATTTTGTTTGGTCTTCGCTTCATGGATTTTTTATGTTCAATATATGTGGGTTTGCAAACGAGGATGGAGGTGGAGTTGGTTGGTGATTTGTTGTGTGGGTGGTGTTTCAAGGTGGACTCGGGTATTGTTTAGGTTACTTCTTTTTGGGTTGGATTTGATTCATTGTAGCAGGGGATGGTTGGAGATTGTTTATGGCTTGTGAAGGAGGGTTGTAGGAAGATAAGGGGTTGGTTTCGGTTTGTTTTTTAGTCTGGTGGTACAGTGGAGGTCTTGGAAAGGATGGTTCTAGTGACAATTAATATGGCTGCAGTAATGGTTATTGAATTGATTCGGATGGGGTAGGCCCTTTTTATTTTGGAATGCAATTAATAGTGTCGTCTTAGGTCGTGGTCGTTTAGGAAGTTGATTGTGATTTTTGAAGGATGGCTTCGGCAAGAGGATGAAAGTTGAATTGATGTCTCTTATCAAAGTAAGATTGGAATGGTGGTAGACTTGGTTAAAGCAGGTTTGATGAGGAACTCCTAGTTTTGAGCTTAATGGTTTATTTGTTTTTGGTTTTGTTGTGGTGATCTATTTTGGCAGTATTTTGTCTGCTGTTTTTGTTCTTGTTTGAACTGGTATGGGTTGGGTGATTCCAACACCTTTTCTTGTAATCATTTGACCGAGCGAAAAAAAAAAAAAAAACCCCCTCAAAACAAAGATTTCTAATGCTCAAAGAAAGAATCTGTCTTACCATTTTCTTCTTCTACAGCTTTGTACTTCCTCCTTGCTCTCCTTTTTAGTAGACAACAACCCAAGAACAAGAGAAGAACAGAGACAGCAATTGGAGCAATAATTGCAATAATTATTGGCAATGTGTTCTTGCTTTTTCCTGCACAGCCAACATTTACTTTTGAGTGAAGATATGAGAAAAATTTATAAAACTATTAGAGGTTTTGTATCAAAAATCGGATTGTATTTGATTTTATTTAACTTAAAAAAATTAGTAAATTAATTTTTTTGGTAGATGAAAGAGTAAATTAATTTTTTTATTAAAAATTTCATTAATTTCTACCCAAATAAACTTTGAAATAACCATATAGTTACACCTAACTTAGGTACAAGAAACATAAATTTTAAAAGTAAAAATAGGTGAAATTATTAATAAAAGTATCGATTTTCTTTTTGATCTAACTTTACTGAGTAAAATTATGATAAAATTCACTTTAATTTGCCAAAAATGAAAAAACCAAACCAGAAAGTATGACTGAACCTGGAGTTATTGTAGGAGGAGTTAATGGAGGTGGTGGAACTGAAACTGAAACAGCTGTTTGGTTATAAAAAGGGTAAAGTTCATATCTAATGCTACAACTCGGTGTCAACACTCTTCCCCCTTGTTTTCCATCGCAACAATTAGGCAAATCAGCAATAGCTCCTCTCAAACACGTATTACAATCCGAGGTTGTCAGGTCGGGTGTACACTGTAAAAGACTATACAATGTTTGAAACCTTGAAACATTAGCTTCTCTGGTCGCAAACTTCTTCAACGGCAACGTATCATTCAAAGCCAAGGCGGCTCCGTCGTTCATCGTGGTGGCCAATATCTGGTTGAACCGTTCTTGGTTCGATACATTCCCCGTGTTTATCAAATAAAACTTCGGTACCACCGCCGGAGTTGAAAAGATTGATTGATTGGAGTAATGAATAAGGCAATTATCGTACCAAATGACGGCGGTTTTCTCGACGGGGCAACGTTGAATGACGTCTTTAGTAGCTGTTGAAACACAATCTTGACACCCTTTGGTTGAAACATCGCCTCTGCAAAGAAATAAACCGTAGACGATGTCGGAGTTGTGCTTTCCGGTGGTTGTGTTGTGGAAAAATCTACCGGCGGTGGCGTTGGAAGCAAGGGAAATGAGCAAGCGGTTGAGATTGGTTTTGTAAGTGCTGTTTGGTGAGAAAATGGTGGTGTTTGGACAGTTATGAAGGAGATAAGTTTGTTGTTGAGCTTCAATGGTGAAGCTAAACAAGGACAGTAAGAACAACAAGAAGAAGAAGAACAGAGACATGTTCTTTAAGCTAAGGCGGTAAGTGAAGGCTGTTTATCGGTGTCGGAAAGACAGATTGAACCTGAAAAAAGCAAGTGGTCGTATAAGTCAAGATGAGTTATTATAGGCATTTACGTGTCTTTGATGAATTGGTGATGGAATTGATGATATATATCAAAGTACTGCAGTCCCACATGCATCAGGTCCACACTGACCTTTTTTTACTGGTAAAATTCGAATGAAAATTAGATTAAAAAATAAATTAATTTTTTTAAATTTTATTTTTATATATGATTAAAAATTAGCGTAATGACAGTATATCCAGATAATGATACGTGGTATGTCATGTGTATCTCATACTAATATTTAAGGATTAACTTTTAATATTAAAAATAGATGCAATTCTTAACAAAAGAATCGATTTGCTCTTTAATCTAATGTATAGTGACTAATTTGCTTTTTTTTGTAGTAAAAGAGACAAAATGTAATCTAACTTTTAGTATAAAGATTTTCATAGTATTTTTGCCGAAGTTTTAGCAACGTAAACTAATAAAGTGAAGGCATTTTAGGTGTTAGAGTACTTATTATTGAACTTGAAAAAGCAAGTGGTAAAAGTATAATGGATATCTTTGTATTATGGATCAGATTGTATTTTGCCCTTTCTATTAAAAAAATAGGCAAATTAGTCCATGTACATTAGATTAAAGAACAAACGAGTTCTTCTGTTAAAAATTTAATTTGTTTTTACTATTAAAAACTGGTCATTGTACATTAGCATGAGGTAATATCATTGTCTGATTATTCCGTCAGTTACGTTAGTTTTTAACATTAAAAATAGATGTAATTTTTAATAAAAAGATTAATTTACTTTTCGATCTAACCAAATGGATTGATAATTGAAGTTAACCAAATGAATTCATTACTACTATTTGAATTAATACTAAAATTGACTGATCTAAAAAATATAGAAATTAAATCTATAATTTTCACAAAATATAAGGACTAATAAAATAATTTAAACTCAACTTGAAAAAGCAAGTCGTCATGGTCAACAAAAGTTATAAAGGCATTTAATTTGATGAATGGGTGGTGGCAGTTGGTAAGGAGATAATGATCAAAGTACCTTTGTTCACATTCATGGTGCCTTAAAAGACGCAGCCCTACACACTGACGTTTCAACAAACCTAATTGAAGTTCACATCATGGTTATCTAAATTGATTGAATCTGTTGTTTAGATTGGTTAGATCGAAAATCGATAGAAAGTATTAGTTTCGAGAAAAATTTTAAATTAATTGAGCCGTAAATTAGTATATATCAGTTAAATTGGATTAAAGATTGATTAATTGGTTGGACTGTCGGTTTGGTTATGACAATTTTAGTTTATACTATGTAAGAATTTTTTTGATAGGGGTTAATATATCATTTGGTATCTAAGTTTAGCTTTAATGTTTAATTTGTTATTTGAGTTTTTTTTGTCTTAATTTGACACCTAAGTTTGGTTTCAATGTACAATTTGATACTCAGACTAAATGGCATCATGTGACTCAATAAATATTTGACATACGTGCTCTAGTAAAAAAATAAGTACTTAATTGAGGAAAAAAAAAGAGATTAGATACCAAATTGAAAAGTGAAGCCTAATTTAGGTACTTAACTGAGACAAAAAAAACTTTGGTAGCAAATCGATTATTGAAGCCAAACTTAGGAACCTAAAAGGAACAAAAATCTCAAATACGAAATTAAATGTTAAAACTAAACTCAAGTACCAAATAAATTAGTAAACCTTTTTGACAATAAGATTATTAGAATGTAGGGCAAATTACATTCGTAGTCACCTAACTATAAAAAGTTACAAAAGGGTCACTCAACTATTAGTAAATTTCTTTTTTGGTCACCGAACTATTCAATTTTATCTTGTTTGGTCACTATCTTTTGGTGGCAACTTTTAAAATTGGCATAATAGTAACTTTAGCCCTCAACATTTATACATTATGTCAATTTAATTTTTGAAATATTAGACCTTAATTACTATTCCAAAACCATTATTCTTTGGAATAGTGAAATAATATATATTTTTGTTTTGGTACTCTTCGTATCCGTTTTATGGTGTATGTTTAGAGTTTATAGTTGCCGCTCCTAATAATATTGTCTCTAAGGTTTAAACTTATGTCTCCCCTTAAGAATATAATGACCATTACCATTGTATCTGATACTTGTGTACAGTGAAATAATATATGATTAAATGAAACACAAATTTGACATTGGAACCTCATTAACAGAACATACTCTATCATCAGAAGAGGGTTGATTTGGTTCTACAACAGCACGTCCAACAGGTTCTGTTGGTTGAGTAAGAGATTCCCAACATGAGAATTACAGATGACATGGTTGATCTATCTGTTGGGTCTTCTTGCACGCACAGTAGCCCAATATGGATGCATCGAAGCACCTGAGTGACCACACAGGACTCAACAATCAATGGATCTATTAGCTTCATTCCTTGACCTTCAGACCATAGTTTCCAAGCCTGTAATGGTTACATAAAATTAAAATCGAATACCCATTTTGCCACTATAAGTGTTGTGATGACGGGTTATTTTGAGTTACAACAACGAATAAATATATTTTTAAATTGTTTAAAATATAATTATAATTTATAATATATAAAATAAATATATATTTTTCCATCCCAATAACAAAAAGTCGGATAAGTAGTTAATAAACTAGGCTAGCTAAACTCTCTAGAATCTGATGATACTGACCGGCCGTGTCACTAGCTTCGTTTGCTGAAGGAGGCAGAACCGGCATCGGGGCTTCTGATTCAACACCATGATTCTTGGTTATGCTACACTGCGGTGATACGTCTCGAGGTGTTCCATAAAACTGTTCCACCTCGTACCTGATATTACAGCTCGGTGTAAGAACTCATCCACCCTGTTTCCCAACCGCAGCTTTTGGAAGTTGAGCAATAGCTCTTCGTAGACATGAAGGACAATCTGCAATCGAGAAATCAGGGGTGCATTGTCCATACAACATCATGGAACTCCAAACATTAACTTGTTTAGTTGCACACATGTGGTTAGAATTACATTCGGAATCATCTTTGTTAGATCCTCGAATCTCTGCAAATTCATCCCAATGGTTTACATCTTGAAGGTTCCATGCATAAAGAACATGTGATAGCTCCATGATAGAGAAGAAAGATCTATAGGAATAACGCACTAGGCATTGATCATACCATATGATCACTTCTTTGTTACCGGGACACTAGTTTCCGATCTCAGCGCTTGATGTGTTAATGCAGCTTTTGTAGAGATCGGGTTTAACATCACCTCTACAAAGGAAAAGGCCATAAACTTTGTCTGGTTCTACCCCATTCAAGGTCCATGCTCCGGTTTCAACTCCTCCTTAGTGGCGGATCCGCTAGTTGTGAGTACAAAAACACTGGTTGTTTGGGCTTCTCTGGCCACGCCCTTCCCTCCCGGCGACTATAGTTGGTTGTGTGGGCTAGTGTTTGCATCAAATGCATAATATATTCATGAACATATAATTAAATAAACAAACACATTTCTCATTTTATATATACATATATAGATATATATTAATGCAACATAATTATTGATAATTACAACAACAATATTAATATTTATTATTTATCAATTAAAAAGTAAATGAGTTTATTCATGAACTTATAGGAAGATTCATTTAACCGAAATGAGCATGACATTTCTTGTTCTTCCAAGCCGGCAAGATCGATCCTTTTGGTCCAACTCCAACATCACAATTGACATGCATCTTATGGTGCTTAGCATCCCATATTCTAATCTTGTATTTGATCACCGACGTTATTTGCAACCGGAAAACCACCTTCCCTTGTTTCCTAGCATTAATGAACTCCGGCCAACGCTTTCCGGTCACCGTCAGCTTCACCGCACAAAATTTACCATACAACATCGTAGTTGTCTTTGGTCCTTGTAAGAAGGGTTCCATCAATGGTGTCCACCCGATTTGTTGATCCTTATAAAAGACCAACCCGGCCACGGAGTCGTAATAGATTCCGTTGTGCTTGTTGGTGTTACGGGCGGTGACGTTGAACGTTATTCGAGAATCGTTGAGCCCCGACGGTTGAGCGAAACCAGGGACAGTGAAATCGATGATATGAAACGTTGGACGATGAGGGCGTAAACTAAGCCATAGAATCAATAAAATAGTGCCAAGTAAAAGAATAGACAAGAATATGGTAAGCAGTTTGGTGAAACCCCGACAATACTTCCCCAAGTGGACCGCCGCCATTGTTTGGACTGATGGCGGTGGTTTTGGTTCGGAGATGGAATCAAAGGGTGTTTTTCTGCAGTGTTGATTACGTGATCTTAAAAAGGGAAGGGACGTTAAAAGAATTTGTACCCTTTTTGCATGGCGAAAGAAAAGAATAAGGCCATTATCGTTTAATGAATAAGCTATCCATGTTCATAAATGATCTGTGTTTTGGACATGTAATGCTATGATTATGTTTAATTACTACCAGAATAGTACATGATGGCCAAGTCCTAAACTCGGACTAAAATTTGGGACTTTTGAGTAAAAATATTAAACTCGAAAATAAATTTGAGTAAATAAATTAGACTCGTTTAATATGATCCAAGCTTGAACTCAAACATTTAAAGCTCAAGCTTGATTGACCTGATCTATTTTTTATGTGTATATATATATATATATATATAACACATAAAAGTTAAATATATAGTCAAATATTAAAAAAATATTAAGATACTTATATATAACACACAACTATTGAATAATTTAATTATATAATTCGAGTTTTAATATGTGTTTAATCAGACTAGAAAGGTGAGGTTGCGAGCAAGTTTTTATTTGTTATTTCTTTGTTCGAGTCAAGTAGAGTTTTTTTTTTTTTTTTTTAAATCAAGCTCAAGCTTCATTCGTCTAAAAACTTCATATTACTGTTTAAAAATAATAAAATAATAAAAATATATTTTTATAATTAAATTTAAATAAAGATATTTAAAATTTATTTTTTTATCAAACTAGGTCCAAATCGTACTCAAATCGAGCTAAATCAAGTAGGTCACCTAACACATGGACAACTCTACTTTCACATAATATCTTTGGGTAAACCAAAATAGTCACTTTTGTTTACATCAAGTTACATTTTAGTCACTTATGTTTAAAATGTTACGTTTTAGTTACTTACATCATCGAATTGTAACATTTTAGTTACTGAGCCGTTAACGGTGTAATGGTAAGCTGACGTGGCACGTTAAATCATTATTTCAAATAAAAATTTAGGTTAATTTATACAATCGGTCCCTATATTTTTTTCATTTTGATCAATTTATTTTTTTTCTTTTATGTTCTTTTAACTTTTCTTCTTCTTTTTTTTCATTCTCTTTTACTTCTCTCTGTATTTTCCTCCCTTTCTCCATTACTTTTAACGTAGTTTTTTTTTTCTATGTTTTACATTTGTTAAAACTAGTCCCTATACTTTTATTTGTTTGAACAATTTAATTTTTTCAAGTGAGGCGAGCTTATAGACTAATTTTAACAAATAAAAAACATAGAAAAACTACGTTAAAAGAACATAAAAGAAAAAAAATTAAATTGCTTAAAATAAAAAAAAATAGGGACCAATTATAGAATTTAACCTAAAATTTTTATTTGAAATAATGATTTATGTGCCATATCAGCTTACCGTTACATAGTTGATGGCAATTAACAGCTCAGTGACTGAAATGTTACAACATGATAACGTAAGTGACTAAGACATAACATTTTAAACATAAGTGGGCAAATAAATGTAGCTATCTTGATAGTTTACTTTATATCTTTTTATAAAACTATTTATACCTTTTGTCCTACTTTTATTATAATGAGTATCTCTTCTTATCGTCCATAGTCTTTTTGCATGGCGAAAGAAAAGAATAGGGCCGCCATTGTTTTAACGAATAAGCTATCCACGTTGGTATATGATTTGTGTTTTGGTTATGTAAGGCTATGATTCGTTTAAATTTTGAAATTTGAGAGAGTTTTGATAAAAATATTAGGTTTGAAAAACAAGGTTGGATAAAAAAATTAGACCTGATTAAAATATGGTCCGAGCTTAGGCCCGAACACGATCCACCTTACATATTTTCTATTTTATATAAATATTATGTTATTTTTATATAGTATGTAATACATAACATGTAAAAACTAAATTTATAGTAATATATAATATTTTAATGGAAATATTTAAAAAATGTTAAAATTTTTATATAAAAATTTATTATAAATTTAAATTAAAAATTGTATAAAGATATATATAGGTGGGCCTAAAATGGACTTGGACTAGTCATTTACAAATATGGGCGGACTTGGGCAAAATTTTAGACTCATATTTTGAACTGAGCTGAGCTTGGACAAACATAAAGTGTGTTGATCCCAACCCGAACCCAGCCCGACTAATAAACACCTCTAGATAATAATGTGATTAATACAATATAAAATATCCAAACATGCCTACATTAAACTACAAAATAGCTCTTTTTGATGTCGTGATACAACAAAGAGGAGACACGAAAAAGGATGTGATGGTGGTCATGGAGGCAAGTTCACTCAATTGGGGCAGAGAGCCAGTGGTTACAAAGAATGGGGGGAAGTATGAAGGCTAAGTGCTGAGAGTAAGTTGGCAGAGTATAGGCTTAGTATGCTGAAGAGTCTATCATTTCTTCCTCATTATTGGAGGTATTTATAGGTAGGGTCTCATGGAAGATGGTGTTAACGTGCTGGACCTACCATCTAACCATCTTTATGAAACATGTGGGATAGATGTCTTCGATAGGATGAGAATGTCTGTGATGAGATAAATCCCGTCATTCCTAATTTGGCAGTATGGAGCAATTAAACCCATGTGGGATTTTGTGACCAACGACATCATCATGTTCATAATAGAAGGACGATGGCCTGGAGTACCGAGTGGTTCTTGCTTGTCTAGGTGATTAGGACAGGAGGTGAAGCTTAGGGGTGACCTTCTAATTAGTAACTAATGGATTTCTTGTTCAAGTGTGCTTCCGGCTTGCCAAGTGTCCTTATTTGGAATATAACAATTCTTATATTATGAGATTGAATAATTAATTTAATTATATAATTTGATTTTTTTTATTATGCTTAATTAGAATAGAAGGATGAGGTTGCGATTCCGTAGAGCAAGTTTTAATTCGTAAGTCATTTATTTGTTCTTATATTTTCATATAGAGATGTCTATGAATCGGATCAGATAGTAGTTTAATTTTTTAAAAGATTCAAGTTTAATCTCGACTTATTCAAAAAGCTCATGTTACTATTTAAAAATAATAAAATATTTTTATAATTAAAATCAAATAAAAATAAGAATAATTACACAACAATGGAAGAATCAATTATAATGAAAATGAGAAAGAAAAAACATAATTACACAACAATGGAAGAATCAATTAAAATGAAAATGAGAAAGAAAAAACATGTTATGCAAGAATCAACTGAAATAGACAGGACATTTCTTGTTTTTCCAGGTCGGCAAGATCGTTCCATCGGGTCCAACAGCAACATCGCAATTAACATGCATCTTATGATGTTTACTATCCCACGTAGTAACCTTAAATCTAATCACCGACGTTATCTCCAATCGGAAAATCACCGTCCCTTGTTGCCTAGCATCCATAAACTCCTTCCAACGGTTACTATTCACCGTCAACGTCGCCGCACTAAACGTACTGTACACGATCGTAGTCGTCTTCGGTTCTTGGTAAAAAGGGTCCATTAACGGAGCGGACCCGATTTGTTGATCCTTATAAAAAACTGACCCGACCATGGAATCGTAATAGATTCCAATGTGTGGATTAGAGTTCCTGTCTGTCACGTTAAACGTTATTTGAGCGTTCTCGAACCCCGAAGGTTGAGACAAACCAGGAACAATGAAATCAACAATATGAAACCTAGGACGATGAGGACGTAAACTAAGCCATAAAATGAACAACACAATGCCAACAAATAAAAGAAGAGACAAGAATATGGTACATAAAATCTTGATGACTCGATTGGTTAAGCTTTCGCGAACACGGTGTGCGTAATAACGGGCAGTGTGGTGGCGTTTGATGGGTTGAGGCTGCGGTTGCGGGGTTGGTTGGTTCGGGTAGTCTTGTAGAGTGTACCGGATCGGCAACCTGTCGGAACCGGCCATTTTTCTTTTCGAGAAGGTTTTGGGAGACAATTTTTGGGTGATGAAACGGAAGTGTTGTTTATGTAGTGGCCTATTACGTGATCTACAAGGAATTTAATGTCTTTTTGCATGAGGAAAAGAAAGGAATATAAGGCCATTGTTTATTTGGAGTTTGGATGCAATTTTGGTGCTTATAATCATTAATTAGAACAACAATATACATACATACATACATATATATATATATATATATATATATATAATGATATTGGAATTGCCAACTTGAAGGTATAAGGGTATCTTTGCTGCGTATAGGAACTGAAAAGCATGTGTACAATTTGGATAAAGAATAAAGTTAATATATTATTTGGTACATGAGTTTGGTTTTATTTTCAATTTAGTACTTAAGTTTTTTTTTGTCCCAATTTGGTATCTAAATTTGGTTTCAAAATTCAAATTGGTATCTGATTTTTATAATTTTGATACTTGAATTTTTTTACTAGAGCACACATGTCAAATATTCATTGGGTCACATAATTCCATTTGGTTTGAGTACTAAATTGAATATTAAACCAAACTCAAATACGAATTTGAACATTAAAATCAAACTTAAATACCAAGAGAATCTCATTTTCAAATTATTAGGTGGCAGAAAATTTGTTTATTGTTTAAATTATAAATATTCTAATATGGATGGAATATGATTTTAACATACTTTACAACTACATTCATATTTAATAAATATATTATATTTTTTTGTTCAAAATTGTGATTCGGGCCGAATTAATGTATGATATCATTATATTTTATGTTTGTTAAAGTTTGATCCAATTCAAAATACAAGCTTAAAATTTTGTCT
This sequence comes from Gossypium stocksii, assembly GCA_020496765.1. Lineage (NCBI taxonomy): Eukaryota > Viridiplantae > Streptophyta > Magnoliopsida > Malvales > Malvaceae > Gossypium > Gossypium stocksii. Next base: position 117,885,583 of record CM035629.1, read on the forward strand.
AAACTCGTCCATATTTGTAAATACTAATTCAAGCTTGTTTTAGGCTAGATCATATATATGTATGTTTTAAAATATATATTGTTTTAAATTTAATAACTATTTTTTTATACAAATGCCTAGAACTACCCATAATATCCCTCCTCAACCCTTAAATAGAAGGATCAAACACGTCTGAGTGTGCTCGAACCCACATCCTTCTGCACTGGCAACAATGCTTATGCTAATTGACCTAAGACTCAATCAACAATATTTAATATTTTAGATTATTTTTCTTTTGTTAAAAATTTAAATTTAGACAACATGCTTTTTAATGTTTACATAGTATCCTATTATTCTATATTTGAATTTATGTGATATAATATATAAAAATTAAAAAATATATTACAAATCTATCTCGGTCCTTGAATATTAAAGTCTAAGCTTAACAATTATTTTTAACGGGCCTAATTTTTTATTCAAGCCCATTTTCGGACCTCATACTTTTATCCAAGCGCTCCCATATTTCAGATACACTTTAGAACTTGAGTGAAATCCGTTCCATAAATAAGTCTACTAAAATCCAAATACGAGCATTTATAACTTTCATTATTTTTAGGTTCAGGCCTCCTACTAGCAACAAACATGAAAATAGCCCATTAATATTTTGGGTCTTATTGCATAATGGGACCAATAATGTGTAGTCTTTGGGCTACAATGTTTGTATATATAATTTGTACCTTGAGTTTTACAATTTGTATTTAATATCGTGTTTAACTTTAACACATGAATACGAAGATGTGACTTTTAAAACTATCAATAGTCCCTCTTAATCTTAGGAGGATAATATGCTTCAAAGGACTCGAACCCACATTCCCTTACACTGACAATAATATCGATACCTATTGAGCTAAGACTCAATCAATTAATTTTATTTTATTTTAAAATAAAACTGTTTGGTCATATGTACAATTTGCGTAAGTGTTGGCTCAATGATTTTATTTTATTGACTTATAGGCATGTGTGGTGTTACTGCTATATTAGATTAGAAGATAATCCACTTGGTTGGTTCAGATTTCAAAGTTTGGACTTTCATGATAGGCGTCTATTTATCAATCGTAAATTGAAATTGAATTTTAAAAATATAGGATAATATATTATTTGGTATTTATATTTAGTTTTAACATTTAATTTGATACTGAGTTTTTTGTCTTAATTTGTTATTTAAGTTTGGCTTTAATATTCAATTTGGTACCTGAACTTTTTCAAATTGATACTCAAGTTTTTCTTTGTTCTATACAAATACCTAAGTTTGACTTTAATGTTCAATTTGGACTACATGATATTGTTTAGTTTGGATACCAAATTAGACAAAAAAAAAAACTCAGATACCAAATTGAACATTGAAACCAAATATAAGTGCCAAATAGTATATTGACCCTAAAAATATATTAAAAATAATGTTTCTCAACAAATTGAAAATACAAAAAAAGTATAGGCATGTGGTTCACACTGAGCCCAAGCTAAAAAAATTATGCCCGAGGCCCAATCCATTTAGAAAAGGGGCCTTATTTTTTCTCCAAACCCATTTTTAGACTTATATACTTTCCTACTTTTTGAACAGGCCTTTGAACCTAAACGAGTAACCTAACCCATGATTAAATCTAATTACATGCATTAATATATATAAATTGAATATGAGTTTAGTTCAAATGAGTGATTATTCAAAATGGACTATGAATATTCAGATAATTTTAAAAAATTTCTATCCTAATCCTTGGTATAAAAAATGAAAAATATACAAATTTCAACTTTGACTATTTTAGTTGATAATGGTGGTTAGCCCTCATTTATGTGTATGATTGTTTTTTTTTTTTTTTGGTGAATTATAAAAGGAGGGCGAAGCCCTAACAGTAACGCGACTAGCATAATTCAAACCCAAGTCACACCTGAGGTGATGAACACCTTAACCATCAAACCAACACACGGGGTTTTATGTATGATTGTTGTTTGATTATGCATTAATTGTAGCATATATAATTGTTGGTGGTTTTCACGTTTATAGGCAATTGCCATGATTAGTTTTCGGTTGACTCTCTTATACTTGTATTCGAATATTGAAGATGATATTATTAAAAAGACCAGTCACGAATTTTTAATTAATTATTTTTTTATGAATAATAAAACTTATATGAAAAATACTTTAGTTTTAAAAAATGGAGTTTTTTTTTTTAATTTTACAAGCAAGACTAAGAATTTATCACGTGTTTTAATTATTTTTTGGTAAAAAGACCTCTCCAGTTCCTCTCAATTTTGATATTGAAAAAAATCAAAGCAATTTAATCATTGTAAATTTCGAAAGTGAATAACTAAAGATAATTAATCGATATTAATGTTTTTCATCAATTGTACATGATTTTGATTGAGATAATAATAAATTTAGCCTCAAAGTTTACACGTTCTATTAACTTGGTCTTGATTTAACAAATTTAACCCATAACATTTGTGTAAATGTTGAGGCTAAACTTGTTGAGTTTTTTTTTTTTTTTTTAGAATTAAAGCCAAATTGACAAAATATGTAAACACCAAGGGCTAATTTTTTATTATATCAATCGAAATTATGTACAATTGACATAAGACATTAACGCTATGATTAATTGTCCTTAGTTGCTCACTTTCAAAATTGACAGAAATTAAATTGCTCCGATTTTTTTGAGAGGGACTAATTTGTTCAATATTGAAATTGAGAAGGAGCGAAAAGATCTTTTTATCTTTTTTTTTAATTTTTTAAACATTAATTAAAAATAATATTAATAATTAGCTTTTTATCTTTTTTATCATATCTACTCTTTTGGAAACAATACTTAGAACTACCCATAGTTCCTCCCCAACCCTTAATATGTATAAGTTACAAATCTAGTCACTGTTCTCTAATTTATTCATTTTCAATTTGTGTATTTTCCAAATTTTAAAATTTCAATTCTAACCCAAATGTAGGATTAAATTCATTAAGTTTTGTTATTTTTAAAATCTTATGTGGCAAACATATTAGCATATGTATAATGTCATGTCAATTTATTTTTTTGCATATAATACTCACAAAAAGTATAGGGACTACAACTGATCAAATTGAAAAGCAAAGGCTAAATCCACAACTTATGCATGGTACCAAACCAATAGCAGAATTTGACCTAACGAATTTAACTGCTACCATTACGATCAGGGCTGAAATTTTAAATTTCAAAAAATATGAAAATTAAAACTAATCAAATTAAAGTATAGCGATTAAATCTGCAACTTATACATAATACATAGACTAATAACAAGATTTTACCAAATAATATTAATAAGTAGGGGTAAAGCCAAAAAAATTTAAAGAATTTAAATAATAATTTTTCAGGACTCTAGCCTGCAATAGATATAATAAGATAAGATGAGATTTCGACCCAAAATTCAAAGTTAGGTTAAATGAAATGAAAGGAAAAGCCAATGCCCAATTACTATAACCAAACAAAGGGAAGTAGTTTATTTAAAGCAACTTCATATTTAATTGAACACTATGTTTGACTTGTAAATTTACCTACCCTCAATCATCAAATAATATATAATTATTAATTTTTTTTACATTATAAAAAGGATAAAAATTAAAATTGAATATGAATTTTAATTTTGTTCAATTTTATACATGAAATTTTAATTTAACTTGTTTTCTAAAAATTACTAACAACATTATCGAATTAGCTCCGTTTTATGTTGATCTATTACATATAAAAATAATTATATCAATCCAATATGAAAATAAATGTATGTACCCATTTTTTTAAATGCGTACAATTGAATCAAAAGCTCATATATCAAATTGCAAACTAGATCAAAATTCACGTATAAACTTGATATTTATCCTTATTTTAAGCAAGCATACTTTTTTACGCAAACTCTTTTTTGGGTTTAATATTTTTGTCTAAACTCTTTTAAATTTGAAATAAGTCTTTAAACTTAAACGAATAACCTGAACAGATTTAAATACAGTATAAATTTTTTTCTCTCTATATATAATAATAATATTTTCTCTCTCTATGGTTAATTTTTCAACTCAACATAAATATTGCAAACATGATCTATTGGAGGGTAGAAGTCTTAAAAGAACTAGTTTCACACCACATACAAATTATCCCACATGTATTCAATGAAACTCCATGTACTAATAAGTAGCACAAAGTGCCTTTAATTAGATAAGGAAGGTTACCTTCTTCTTCTTCTTTTCCTCTTTTCGGTGCCTATATAGAAATAAAACTTTGCACTGTTTTATTGAGTGATTTATGGTACATTTTCATCCTGTGTATGTAATTGTCATGTATGAGTTTTGTTCTGTTATATTTCGGATTTTTTTTATTTATATTTTATATTCATTTATTATTTAGATATATATTTATAATTAAATTATTTTGTATTTATATTTGTAAATTATACTTTTACTATTTTATTTTAATTAGAACAAAGTTTTTTAACCTTAATGAATTTCTTCTGCTCTGCTTGTGATGTAAAATCTGTAATCCAAACCAAATACTATTTTTTTAGTTTAATTTATAATTAATCCTTGTATTAAAATAAAGAAGCATTAAAATTTAATATGGTCCAACAGATACTATTTTATGATTTAATTAGCTAAATTAAGCATTAATTTAACTTAAAGCACAAGTTCATGTGCGTAATTGTTCGCCTAAATTATATGATAGTGGGAAAATACATGAGCCACCAGCAGCATATCCATCCTCCACCGCCACAAATGTTGGCACCACCACATGTGCTGTTCCATTAATCATTATGGACCAACCCTTTTCTACTTTAAATTATTTATAAATTATCTCACTCTTTCCTTAATTTTATGATTATTATGCAGTACTTGAAGGCATTCGCAATATATTAATTTACAAAATAGAAATTTTTGTAAATATTATGAGCTAAATTTGTTGAATATTTTATATTTAGGATTAGATTGATAGAATGGGTAAATATTAGAGGACTAAATTTGTTATTAAACCAATAAAAAACTCACATCAGTATGGCAACTAAAATATTTGATTTTGAAAAGTTTAGTGACTGAATTGAAAAAATCAATAGTTCAGTGACCAAAATGGAACGAAGACAATAATTTAATGACATTTTTGCTGTTTACCTTTTAAAATATTGACAAAATCTTATGCTCAAATGGAATCGATTGCACAAGGTGTTTTATTCACGAATTGTAAGATTACCTCTATTAATAGGATTACCGGAATGTAAGATCAGTTAGCAATTACCAAGTATGTTAAATTACTATGTTTGATCCATTTGGTTGTAATGTAATATATTATTGTTCGGTTAATGGAATGTAAGTTTTTTTTTTATCATATTTGCTCCTTTCGAGAAAATGCTTAAAACTATCCATAACCCCTCCTCAACCTATAAACAAGAGGATAATGCGTTTCAACGTACTTGAACCCAACTCTCCTATATTGATAATAATACCCATATCAATTAACTTAAAGACTCAATCTGAAAAAAGATGAAAAAAACAAAAGGATAATGATGAATGATATGGTAATTGTCAGCCAGCAGAAACTTAGTGCGACATTGACGTTTAGAGTCCCATGGGGGAATGGCCATCAATATCTTAATCATCTTAGATAATACCACACCACTAAATTACTTCAAGGAATTGAGTTTGGCACGCAATTGCTAATGTTGTTGATGCATGCATAGTGTAATTAACTCAATCTTTCAGCAGATGCTATGGCTATTTCAACTAACAATTTCAGGTCCCACACTATACCTGTCTAACTATAATTTGGATTCATTTAAAATCCAACATTTTATTTAGTATTATTCATCTCTGTTTTATGGTTCATGTTTGGAATTTGTGGCTATTTTTTCTAATAATGTCGTCTTCAAAATTTGAACCTATGTTTCTTCTTAAGAATACAATGTGCCTTACCATTATACCAAACACTCGTTGATATTAAAATCAAACATTGGATATATATATATATATATATATTAAAATTTCACTTTTAGAAATATATAGAAATGTATATATTTGAGCAATTATAATTTAGATAAATCACAATCCAATTAATACAAAGTTCAGTGAATGAAAAATCGAAAAGAATCGAATAAAACCCACACATGATATTCGCACATGGTGATAGGGGCAAAGTAAATGAGTAAAAAATTTTGAGAGACCAAAGTACAATTTCACCATTATACTAATTTATGATTTCTCAAAGATTAAAAGAACTATATAGAGAACTTTCTATTTTGAGGGACCAAGGCCATTGCTTGCCCCTTCCCTCTGCCCATGCATGATAAGACTAAAGACCCACATATTATAATTGCACATTATGAGACTTAAACTTAGATAATTAAGGACTCAAGATGTCCAATTTAACCAAGGCATTGGGTATAATATTTTTAAATTTAGGTTTATTTTATGAACTCAAATAATTTAGATATATATTTTTAATTTTATGAAAATTGATAATTTTTTTTTTTACTTTACTTTGTCAAAATTTAGTCACAGTAATTTATAACAATTAAGAAATTAGTCCAATTGTTGGTAATTACATGAACTTAAACTATTAATTTTTGTTAATTTGTTGCATATAAATTATTGAAGTGATTGATTTCTAAGTCAATGATTTAACGATAAAATCTAATCATTTTTGTTCAATCGTACCAATTTTTGAATTTTCATAAAATATAAGATTATGATAAATTAAAACAGAGGAATTAATTTTTTCAATTTTCGTATTTATCGGGATGGAATTTGAACTATTAATATTGAACCTAATTCTATAAAGAAATGTTGGGTGCAATGGTAAAGTACATTCCTTTTAAGTTTTAGTTTAGTTATAAGATTTTTACAAAATTTGTATACTTTTAGAAGGTGAGTGACTCTTTAGCTTGTTATGGATTTCTAGAAGCTCTCTAAAGGTGGTCCTTGCTTTGAACTCATACAATCACAACATCTTTAAGTTACTTTTGATTGATAATTTTCAATTTCTGCAATCGTTATTTCAACATCTATTCTTTTATTGGATTCGTCGGAATGCTAATAAGATTACTCATTAGTCGTCAGCTTGTATGAGTGGGCCTTATTTCAAGCAAACCCTCATGTTTATGATTATATTATTTCTTACTTGTTGAGTTTTCTACAATTTGATGCTACGGATAATACCCGTGAAGAGGGGCTTTTAAGTTTGGTTGAATAGAGTGGGCTAAAGGCTCAGGTATAATTTTGTCCTCTGTTATAAAAAAATATATTTAAAATTTATATATTAAATAATCAATCATTGTTACTAAATTTTAAATATTAAATCTCGGGTAAGTTGAGGGTAAAATATACTATTAGTCACTAAATTATAGGTAAGTTTTTATTTTGGTCATTTAACTAAAAATGTTACAATTTGGTCATTAAACTATTTAAAAGTTTTCATTTAAGTCACTGAACTATTCAAAAATTTTTATTTCAGTCACTACGAGGGTAAGTTTTTTTTTTTTTTCCTAAGTTCTGCTAGCAAACTTTATGTGGCGATTCAATGACCGATATGGTGGATTAGTACTCATCGATGAGTAGAAAAACATACCTTAGATCAAAGTCAATCGATCTGATGGTCAGTATCAAAGATCGAAGAAAAAAGTTGTTTGAATTTTGGTTTGCAAATTTGTGACGTCTAAAGTTGTTTCATAAAAAAAAAAGTTGAACTATAGAAGAGGAGGGGAAAGAGAGCTTTCGATTGATGCAGTTAGTGCAAACAAAGAAAGCTATATAACATAAATTTTAACAGCCCAATGATTTGAATAGTTTAGTGACGAATTAAGTGACTAAAACGAAAACTTACCTATAGTTGAGTGACTAATGGTGTAGTTTACCCTTTAATTTAACAATATAGAAATAAACATGATGAAAGAATATTCAAGGGATAAATCTCAAACTTCTATATAAACTTTAATTCAATGTGCAATTTAATACATAAATTTTGATTTCGTGCAATTATACACATGAAACTTTAATTGTGTTCAAATGTATACATAAAACTTTAATCTTGATTCAATCCTATAAATTTAAACAAACAAATACATCAATTTATCTTCAGCGTACTCAAACGCATCTCCTCCTGCTACATTGACAACAATACTTATGCCAATCAAATTATTTTACTTATTTTGAAGTCATTACAATTACTTGAAGTACAAATACTTTTTCCTATTATTAGCAATAATCTACATAAATAAAAATCTAAAATTTTCACAAAGTTCTATTTATAAATTAAAATTTCCTATTAAGAGTATACCAACTCATTAAACAACCCATCATATAAAAACTATATATATATATATGTATGTATATAAAGCCTCCACAAATCCAAATCCTATATCTTTCATTTGCATGTATTTGATTACATTTTTTTCTCTTCATCTTAACCAAATTCCCATTTCAAATTTCCTTCCTTCATTGATTTTTATGTGCTTTTTTTGTTTTTTAAATCTCTCTGCAACATATATCAGCTAAAGCTTCAACCTTTATACCCAAATACAAGATATTGATTTTAAAAAAGCATCAGTCTTTGTTCTTTTGTGTATAAATCACGAGATTTGTTTTGGAAGATTTTCTTCACTATTTTAGAGGGTGTCTCTGTTTTTCTTTCTTTCGTTTTATCTTCCAATCAAGTGGTTTTGAATTTTTGATTTAAAGAGTTGCCCAATTGGATACGCAATCGTTGACGCTCTATAAAGTCTTAATTCCACCTTTTCGTTTCATTTTCCCGAGAAAATGTTGGACTTGACGGAAAATCCCAAGTTGGTAAGTATAATCTCTCTGGGTTTTCTTCATTTTTTTCCCCTTAATATTATTGTTCAATTGGTTTTTTTTTTTTCATCATCATAATCAATCGTTTAATTTCTAATATAAATCCTTGAAAAAATTTTATCTTCGAATTTGGGGATAGGATTTGGCATCTTCCAATGAGATTTCAAAACAAAAAATCTCAGTTTCGGATCATATTAGTGGGTTTCAATACACAGCTGATAAACCCGATAGCTTTGTTATCGACATGGATAGTTTCTCTCATGGAGGACTCAATAAAGAAATCAATCAAAACCCAAGAATCACAGTAAGTTTACTTTCTTTCTTTTTTCTGGGAAAATTTTCAAAATCTGTATTTCTGAATTACACGTGTTTACAACTCAATAACACTGTTCATGCATGTGTGAAAATTTCAGTTTTTTTTTTTTTTTTTAATAATTTGCAGAAAAGCCTTTCTCGTAAAGGGTCTATGAGAGGGGACAAGAAGATTATAACTTCAAATTTTGCAAATTCTAATGATAAAGACTCTTTTGTTGCCACTGCACCTAAAGGTACAAACTTTTAGCATTAATTGCTTAGGTGCTACCATTTGCTGGGTTTTTTTTTAAACTTTTCCCAGTAAAATTTTCCCGGAAAATTTTTTTAAAAAATAGAGGAAATTTTGGCTATGTTATCAGTTTCCTAGTTAAATTCCTTGAATCGTTTAAATCTAACATGTTAACAATAGGGTAGTTCTTAGGTAGTATTTAGCTAAGTTACTCAGAATTAAGCCTTTGGCAGGACTGGGTTTTTTCCGGCTATATTTCCTAGCCCGTTTTCCGTCGAATATGTGTCGAAAAGATGTACTCTGAACAAAATGAAGAACCGGAGCAATATAAGTATTTAGGGGGGTAAAAGTACCATGGAGGCTCTTGTGCAGTCGGATTGCATTGTCCAGATAAATTAGTCACTATAGGTTAAATTAAAAAGTTAAAAGGATTCCATCCATTTCTACGGTTGAGAATTAGTCCTCCTTCTTACATATAAGGACTATTTTGCTATTTTTTTAAGTAGAAAGGGCAAAATGTCATCTGATTTCTAATACAGGGGCTTTCCTGGTATTTTTACCTAATTTAGGGGTACCTGAATTTAAGGACTGCCGGTGCTTGGTGTTTAGTAAGCTATTGTCCTTTTCATTGATGTTCTTTGTCTTTGATTCATGTTTTCAATGTTTTCTTGCAATTTATTGTGGTAAAAATTGCCTTTTAGTCTCCATAGTTTTAACTATTTTCTTCGATTTGGCATCGAGTGATGGGATTGCAACTTCTCTGGTAGGGTCTAACACGGTTGAAAAGCCAACAATGGTCTCTGTAGGGTCTACCGATCAGACCAACAATCCACAAGTTCATCATCAGATCACCATTACAACCGGCAATATCAAAGCTCCACCCGACAGCAGATTCAGTCTACTACGGAGAAGCAATTCTCGACGGTCTTCTTCCCCGTGGGTACTCGATCCCAAGAGGATTCTCTTTCTCTTTGCCACCTTGTAAGTTTTCCAAAACCTATCATGTACAATTTCTATTTCAACAACTTCAATATATTGAAGCCAAAACTTTGCCGGGTTTTCCAACAGGTCGAGTATGGGAACGATTTTGTTGATATATTTCACATTGTCAATCGGCAAAACTGACGGAGACGAGAATGCTTTCGATTAGCTCATAGTCGGAACTATATTCACCACCAACTTATCTGCTAATAGCAATACATCACAACATAACATACAACATGGCGAGAAACCGAAATCGAAACCAACACGAGTGTTTGATAACGAGGATAGTTTGAACAAAGAAAGGGAAAAAAAGAAAAAGGAGGAATCTGAAAAGCTTCTTATCAACCATTGCATTAAAGATGGCAACAAATCTAGAAGTTGCCAAAGCTTTTTTAGGCTCTTGGAGAAAAATTTTGGAGATGAGGACAAGTACATACTGGTTTGTGACAAAGATATGGAATTTGCCCTTTTTAATGTATGTATGTATGCATGCATGTATGTATGTATGTATGTAAGAGATGAAACGAACATGATATGTTTTAATATTTTTTGTGCTTCAAAGTTTATGTATCCTTAGTTGACATATGAAATGGAGGATTTATACCACCTGCTGATACTTTTAACCTTACTACTCTACCTTCATGCCATTCCTCCGTCAACCACCCTTATCCCCACCTTCAACCACCACCGTGAGTAAATTATTTTTTTTGGTGTCTAAAATGAAAATTTATTATTAGACCCGATGCAAAATTTTAAGTCCATTTTCTTTGAAAATAGGTTTAAAATTTTGTCCAAACTCCGTCCAAATTAAAAATGTTAAGTCCGATTTCGGTTCGGTTTGCCCGTATTAATTTTTTTAGTTTATTTTTTATATGAAAAATATAATATATCAAATACACTAAAAAGATTAAAACAGATATTCTCAACAAATTGAAAATATATTAAAGACTTTATCCATAAATAACACTAAGATAATTGCAATTTAGCAAAATTGAGAATAAAACAAGAGTTAGACAATATTTAAACAATAACAACAAAACAGTAGCAATATAATAGCGGCATGGCAGTAGCAATAGTAACAAAATAGTTGATTCGGATCTGGCCCAGACAAAAATCTTACACGAGGCTCGACCTGATTAGAAAATAAACATTATTTTTTGTCCAAGTCCATTCTTCGAATCTATATTTTTATCTAAACCTTCTCACTTTTTTATCGAACTTTCAAGCCTGAAAGGATGATCCAACCCATGATTAGGTCTGCTTATGATAGTTAGATAACTATACTTATAGTTCAAACGCAAATATGAATTTGAACAACTTACAAAATAAAATTAAACTAGTATAATCACTAACAAATAAAAAACCGATAAGAATTTAGTTAAAATTTCATATATACAATTATACATAATATGATGAAAATATCGCAATTGTATATGATATAACTCAAACCTACATTCTCATCAGCTCAAGATTTGGTGTTTTGTTAAAAAAGGCTTTACTGCAACACTCAAACCAAACCAGAGGATGATGCTAATTACCAAGGATGGGCAAAGGAAAAAGAAACAAAATATGCATGTCTGAGCCCGGGTTCGAACCGGGGACCTCTAGTGTGTGAGACTAGCGTGATAACCAACTACACCACCCAGACGTTTAATGGTGGCTTTCGCATCTAAGCCAATAAAATCAGATGGAAAGAAAAGTAATTGAATATAGAGATGAAATTAAATAATCATGAAAAATATTTAAAATAAAATCTTTTAAATTTTTTTTATGTAGTTAATGTTTTTGTGAAATTGATTTATAATTTGAGCAAATTTTTTGAATATTTATATTATCATTCTTCTAAAAATTATATTTAAAAAAAATTTGGTAAAATATATATGTTTCGTTTTATTTCCTTTTGATTAATATTTGCATATGTTAAGTGATTAATCTTAACTAAACATATTCTCGATTGGTTTTATGTATTGTAATTATTTTTTCATGATTTGACGAAGTAGTAACTAAACTGATATAGTTGTACTCTGTATTAAATACATAACAACGTGAAATAATTAAAACACGATATAACATAAAAATTATATAAATACATAAATATATCAAATTTACATATAATGAACTATTAGCATAAAAAAATATAGAAATTCATAACATTTAAACATATATATTCTCTTTAAAAGTATGATTAAAAGTAGTGGAGGGTGGTGTCAATGGGGCAGGGCTTTGGCCATCATTTAATAGGGAAAAATTGTAGTTTTTACTTTCTAAAATGTATAAAATTATAGGTTAGTACATGGTAAAATTATACTTTTTTTTTCAAAAATAATAAACTTTTGATTTAGTCCTTTAAAAATTATAAAGATATTTACTAATACAACGGTAAAATTGCATTTTAGTTCTTATAAAAACATCTAACTTAATTTCGCTCCCTCCAAACAATATTTTTGACTTCGCCACTAAAATCATGTAAAGCATGAGATGAATTGACACACTAACACACAAATTATTTTTTAAATCGAAGTCTCTATGATAAATTAAGTGGAAAAAAGAAAAAAAAAAGATAGCAAAAGGATGAACAAGAACCATTCATAGACCAATTCTAGAAGTAATTTAAGATATGATCACGATAAAGAGAAATAAATGTATCAATGATAGATACAAAATATAAGAAATTAATAAGGGTAGACTATTGGTCTTTTTCACATGCAATGAGACAAAAAGAAAATATATCAATGTCTATTGATGTTTGTTACTTATGCAGTGAATCTCGTTCATTAACCATCATTTTTAATATCATTTGTCATGTCACATATGAATTAATTGAAAACACGTTTAATCACCATCTTATTTAGACTTATAGTGATAGACCATTTGACTAATTACCCTTGACCCACTGATAGGGATGTGACACGTGATACCTCGAGATTATAGCTAAGGGTGTGAAAGTCCCCAACTCTGACTAGAAAATGGATCCCTTCTTTTCTTCTCTCTCTCTCTCTCTCTCTCCTCCTTCAACCTTCTTATCCAACTTAAATATCACATTCACCTGATTAGCTCCCATGGTGGCTCTCCGTCTTGTGCTTAACGGGGTGAACTGTCCAACTACACCGCCATCTCCACCTTGCTAGATTCAAGCATCAACAACTATATTTGACTTCTTTAGACCGTTCCTTACAATGTTATCAATATCGTATCGGAGGATATATTATTTTTATACTGGTATTAGTACTGATACATATTAATATCTTTGAGTAAAATTATTACATATTAGATTTATAAATTTTTATTAAACCATCCCACTCATCAAAGTGAATTCCTAATCATGTCTTAGATGAGAATCAATCTGAAGGTTTTCCAAAACCCATCTCATATTTCCTTGTTTTCAACCTCTAAAACAACAATAGCTAAGATTTCACCTCAAAAGACCCTTAAAAAAACCAGAAAATAGATCTATAAGGTTGCCTAAACCCATTGTTGAGTGCACTAAAACATACATACAACCTCTTAAATAGGATATTTACCGTTGATAGTAATGATAAGTTTCCTCACCTTAGGTGTTTTCCGAAGAGGTAAACAACTAATAATGAAACGTGCTCCATTTCCATGAACAATGATTGAACCCCCAACCATATGATTAAGAAATAAGGTGAATAACCAACACACCATCCTTGATTCAAAACTTAGGCATTGCACTGAAATCATCATACAACAATTTCCTCCTTCTCTTACAAACTAAATTCCCTATTAACGCTTCAAGATTTCTGTTTAAGGTTTAGAGTATTTTAAAAGGTTTTCTACAATGTTTTTAGAATTATATTTGTAGTTGAATCGATCAAATCATTAAATTTCAATTTCATCGGTTTAAATTAAATAAATTATTAAAATTCATAAAATTTTTAAAAATTAAAAAAATTTATAAAATTTGTTTCAATCATCTGTTAACCATTTATCTTAACTTGATTCAATTGATTCGTATTGGTTCACGGGTCAATTAATTTTTTTGTTACTCTCCAAATCAGTACCTCAAGTTCAATTAAAACAACATCAGTTTTCGAAATTAAGAAAGAATATGATAAGGTTTGAACAGTTTTCTAAATCAAAGAATTTGATAATTCAAATGGACAGTTATTTTTTTTTTTACACTTTTGAAAGAAAATAAATATTTTTCAATTTTTTATAATTATTTTTAAAATTTTAGAATCAGGATCAATTTGAAAAAAAAAATACAAACACATTAAAGGTTAAATTTGTTGAAGTTTTTTAAAATTAGAATCAAATTAACTAAGGTTGTAAGTATCGAGGTTAAATTTATTATTTCACGGAGGCCAAATATAATACCTTTGATTGTTGAGAATAGTATCGATTATTCGATGAACGACACTTCTAAAACTACTCCCAGAAGAATGAATCCCCTCAACAACTATAAATATTATATGAAAAATAATATGAATGAACACATGAATGTGACAAATACAAATAAATTAAAGAAAAAAAGAATGAATAAGAACCATACATAGGTAATGAGAGATAAATGTATGACTGATAGCTACAAAATATCATATGAATATAATAAATTATTAAGGGTAGGCTATTTTTCTCTTTGGCATGTATTGAGACAAGAGGTTATTTTCAATCTTCATTTATTGAAGCTTGCTGGTGGAGCCCCTCCACAAATTCTTTTAGAGGGCATAAATTAAATATTATATATATATATATATATTTAAGATTAAAGTAAAATATAGTAGAATTTTTTTAAATTTTTTGGATTAAAGTATAATTTTATCATTTATTAGGAATTAAATTATAATATTTTCATTTGAGGGGACGTTAAGACCCCTCCCTGAATCACTTTTAAATTCGCTCCAGTTACCTATTAAACAATATCAAGTTAAAAAGTTAAACATCTCAAAACCCCAAAACTCTGATCCTCTTTGGCATGTGCATGAGCATAGTGTCACATGCCAACATAGCTCTCTTCAGTACAATCTTACCATAAGAACTTGCACATAGCACTTACAATAGCATCAGTGATCAAGTTAGGCATCAAGAACAATCCTATAGCATAAGTGGGTAATGGCTGCATAAAGACCTATTTGCACTGGAGGAGTTAGAAATTTGTTGAAGTCGAAATTAAATTATATATTTTTATAATAATAAAAATATAATTTTTACCATTTTAATAGTTTATATCTTTATAATTTTTAAAAGATTAAATTAAAATTTTATCAATTTTGAAACGCTAAAGTACAATTTTATAAATTATAAAAAGTTTGTAGATGGGTGCTTGCTAGCCACTGGCTCCACCACTGCCTATCAACTAGCTTAAGAAAAGCCTTTGTTTTGTTGCAACCCAAAACCAAATGTATCCCCAAATATCATAACCCTTATTTCCAATATGCAGCTCAGTGACTATCTATTTAAAGGTATTCCAGTTGAAAAAAAAAGTGAATTGAGAGTTAAATTTTTTGCTTTTTTTTTTTTTAAATCGAGCGTAGCGAAGTAAAAGTTTTAGCTTTGGTCGCTAATTGGGTGATTTCTTGAAAATCAAAGTTTGATTTTGTTGCAAAGGGAGGAGTCGCCACCGATCCTTTTTCTAGGGTGTGATCAGACACCTAATAAATCGTCTATTTAAAATTTATTTTTGAATACCAAAGAAGGCCGAGCTTAGGTCTACGTTAAAATTCAGAAAAAAATAGGATTCGGGAGTCGGTTGCGTGCGGGGAAGGTATTAGCACCCCCACAACGCCCAAAATTGGTATCTTATTAAATACGCGTTGTCTTGACTTTCAAAATATACGAGTTCAATGTAACATTTAATCATGATCCGATTGAGAAGACGAGAATTTTTAAATTTTGATTTTGAGAAGGACGTCTTGTTTTCAACGTGAGCCGATATGATTCACCCAGCATAGCGATGAAATCGACGACTTAGTATTGAATCGATACGTTGCCTTATGTATTGAAATCGATTAAAAACCAAGAATAAAGTTTTTGAAGTAATGAAAAACAAATTGATATGAAATAAAAATAAATAAAGAAAGAGTTAGAAATACATCGAGGCAAATAACGAACATGACAATAATATTAAAAACAATAACGATGCATGCGATATTAAACGTGATAATAGTATTAAACACGAAATAAAATCAATGAATATATATAAAAAGATGTAATGAAAAAAAATTTTATATATGCATAATAGAGTTTAAAATATATACATAATATATATACAAACATAACAATGACATTTAAAATACATATATAGCATGATATTAAAAGTATATACGTATATATAAAAAGACATAACATTAAAAAGATATATGTATATGAAATCGAGTTACAAAATATATGCATAGAATAGTATTTAAATATATATATAATATATACATATATTAGAAATAATAATAATATTAAAAAAAACTATTAACATATTACATAAATATATACACCTATATGTTAAAAATATATATAACGATAATACTTAAAAATACATACAACAGAGTAAAAGGTACGTAATATATAGAGACATATACGTAATATAGTATTTAAATATATACATAATATATATATATATATATATATGTTAAAAATAGGAATAATATCAAAAACACTATTAATAACTATGTAAATATATGTAAATAATAATAATATTAATAATAATAATGATAAAACACAAAAGTAAATATGATGTAATAATAATATTAAATATATATATACTAGTAGATAAAACAGTAAAATGATAAAATGATGTAGGTAAATACTAAAAAGGATATATATATATACATGTATAAAGTATAATATGATAATAATAAAAATATAATAGTTATAAACGATGCTTAAAAATAAAAAAGAAGGACGAAATTAGAAACAGAATAGAGTTCTTGGGACTAATTTTAAAATGAAAACAAAATAAAAGGACCTATTTGAACGCGCGTGCAAAGAACAGGGATTAAAAGGGAAAATACCCCTACCCATTCAAAACGGCGCCGTTCGCATATTGGCCCTTCAGCAACACAGGGACTAAATTGAAACAGTGAACAGGCTACAGGGCCAAATTAAAAAAAACACAGGGCTCGATTGAAACGCGCTACGAAAACAGAGGGACTTGTGGCACAAATAGCCCAATACTTAAAAACACGCAGATCCTTCCCCGGGTCGGGTCACTCGCGTGGATCTAGCTCAAAACGACGCCGTTTTAGAGCTATTAGAACGAGCCCTAGACGACGTCGTACGGAGCCTCTATAAAAGGGCCAAAATAACTAAAAAAAATCATTTAGGATCTGTTTAAAAAAAAAAAACTAAAAAAATCTCTGAAGTTTAGGCCCTCTGAGCTCCGGCCTATATCCGGCCAGGCTCCGATCATCGGGCCATCACCAACCGCCATCTTCGCAACGTGTACGGTGGTCGGAGCCACCCTAAGTCTCCGATTTTGACTTAAAAATATCCCCCAACCTTAAACCCAAGCCCTAAACACTCGAATCTCACCCTAAAATTGAAATACAAAGCCACGACCCTTCGGATTCGGGACCCCGATCGCCCTCTGGAGCTAAAGTTTTTATTTTTATTACTTATCTATGTATGTGCAGTAGATTAGAAGCAATATACTAGAAAAAAATGAAATATACCTTTATTTCAATTTTTGTATTATGAAAACGTCAAAAAAAACAAAGGTTCTCTCGGCTCCTTTTATAGCCGAATACAATGAATATTTTAAACCTATATTTTCTATTATTTTCTTTTCTTCTGCTTTTCTGCTTGCTGCTTGTGGTTCATCTGCTCTCTGTTGCTATTTGTTTTCTACGTTTGCTGCTTTTGTCTCTGTTTTCTTCTGTTTGCAGGTTTACGAGGAGGTCAACGAGTGAGGGGAGGCCACTCCTTTTCCTTTTCGGTGAAACGACGATAGACCTCGGGACAAGGCACGAGTGGCTTGACCGAGGGAGGTGTACGGTGCACATGGGCATTAGCCGAAACCTGATTTGGGCATTGGGCCTATCGGATTTATTGGGCTAGGTTAGTTTTGGGCTGCTTTAGGGGTCTATTTTGTAATGGGTTATGGGTTGGCTAAAATGGGTCTGGATAAATGGGTTGCTATTGGGTTTTAATTTTTGTAATTGGGTTATGGTTGTAATTAAAACTTTGGACATTTGGATACTATTAATTTATTTTGGTTTTTATATTTGGTTTAAATTTGGGTTTTATAGCATGTAAATGTACCGGACAATTTGGGGTTTATACAGCTGCCCCTCTTTGCTCATTTTCGTGTAACGGGAATAGGGCAAAGACTTTTAAGGAAGACCAAATTTGCCCGGTCTTGCTGAGTCTTGATTTGCTTTGGCACTTTTCTTTTCCACGTAGTTTCGTTGTAAACCCATCGTATCTCGTTGTCATGATTCAATTCACTGGAACCTCAAAGATATGCCTTGTAGCTTCAATCTGCTCGCATTTTCAGGGATATGAAATTTAGTTCCTTCGATCTATTTCACTGTAACTTTAGGATGATAAGATCTGATGTTCTTGATCATCTCCATTGTAACTTCCAGGTGATAATATTTGCAACTTCGCCCTACTCCATTGCAACTTTTAGGGAGGTAAAATCTGCATCTTTGATCAATTCCAATCTTTATCCTCGATACATGACTCGAGGTTCAACTCACCCTACGCAATGCAAGTTGGCTTTTGAAAGACATAAATCGGAAATACCTCAGCGTGTGACTTGAGGCTCGACACACTTCTCGCAATATAAGTTGATTTTTGAAACACAAATTGAAAAACAGAAATTGAAAGCACCTCAGCGTGTGACCTGAGGCCCAACTCGCTTCTCGCAATACGAGTTGACTTTTGAAAAACATAAATTAAAAATACCTCAGCGTGTGATCCGAGGCTCAACTCACTTCTCGCAATATGAGTTGATTTTTGAAAAGCATAAACTGAAAGTACCTCAGTATGTGATCTGAGGCTCAACTCACTTCTCGCAATATGAGTTGATTTTTGAAGAACACAAACTAAAAGTACCTTAGCGTGCGATCTGAGGCTCAACTCACTTCTCGCGATATGAGTTGACCTTTGAAAAACATAAATTAAAAATACCTCAGCGTGTGACCTGATGTTCAACTCACTTCTCGCAATATGAGTTGAATTTTGAACAGAAATTGTAAATACCTCAGCGTGTCCTGAGGCTCAACTCGCTTCTCGCAATACAAGTTGACTTTTAAAAATGAAATTTAAACATAATACTAAAACATATTGTCTGGTGGAATTCCGGTGTTTTTTCCTTGGTTCAGTACAAATAAAACATTTTGCTTTGCAGGGGTACATGTATATGTATGATGATATGCACATGTTTGTCTTAAATGCTTGTATGCCTATATGATTATGCTATGCGTTTTGGGCTTGTTTGCCATATATTCCGTTGTTATGATTTTTGGTAATGATCTGCATTCATTGCTTCGATTCTTAACTTTCTTTTCATGCTTTGTACCCGTCTTTAAGCTTTACGAGTGATCTGCGTTTCTCAGATATTACCTTTTTGCCCCCTGTTGAACTTTGTCCTTGCTTAGAAGCTTTTGTAATTTTCAAATTCTCATCCGGGTAATGCTTAACATTTCTTTTGTTCAGGGTATGTCATTCTACTATTTACCATTCAAATAAACTATACAATGAGATGCATGAAAATGGTCAAAATAGGTACAAAAAGAGATGCCCCACATTTATATTCACTTTAAAGGTAACAAACAAAGAAAGTTGACCAAAAAGTCAAAAGAGTAATAAAGCAAGAAAAAGGGAATTGCGTTTAGTGGATATAACGGTTATGGATATTCAACGCATGAACTCTTCCACGTTTCTTAATCAAGAATATTTTCGAGCATGGCTTCTTGCGTAGAAGATTTCAAGCTGCTGAAAAGCTTCAAATACTGTAGTCTTGCTGTTTGACTCACTGCTTGAATCGTTTTACTCCTTGGGCTCAAATCTGCTCTATTAAGACGCCCTTTTGGGTTTTCATCCTAATCTTTTGGTTTGTCAAGACACCATTTTCGGGTTTTCATCCTGATCTTTTTTTTTGTTTTTAAGCATAATACTTCTTCACAGCATCCGAGTTTATTAGATTCGGTAACTCCTTCCTATCAATCTCAGTGAGGATCAGAGCTCCTCCTGAGAAGGCCTTCTTTACTACGTATGGTCCTTCCCAATTTGGTGCCCATTTTCCTCGCAAGTCTTTTACGATTAGGAGAATCTTCCTCAGCACGAGTTCTCTTTCGTGGAATTGTCTTAGCCGTACTTTCTTGTCGTGGGCCGCGATTATTCTCTTCTAGTACATCTGTCCGTGACAGATTGCCTTCAAGTGTTTTTCTTCGATGAGATTTAGCTGGTCATATCGAGCTTGAACCCATTTTGCTTCCTCTAGTTTTGACTCCATTAAGACTCGTAGGGAGGGGATCTCAACTTCGATAGGTAGCACAGCTTCCATTCCATAGACTAAAGAAAAAGGAGTTGCTCCCGTAGATGTCCATATAGATGTGCGATACGCATACAAAGCGAATGGTAGCTTCTCGTACCAGTCCTTATATGTCTCTGTCATTTTCCCGATAATCTTCTTGATATTTTTGTTAGCCGCCTCCACAGCTCCATTCATCTTTGAGCGATAGGGCGAGGAATTATGATGCTTTATTTGAAATTGCTCACACACTTCCTTCATCATCTTGTTGTTCAAATTTAAAGCATTATCCGAAATGATTCTTTCAAGCAAACCATATCGACAAATGATTTCCTTTTTCAAGAACCTGCAGACCGCAGTCTTCGTCACATTAGTAAATGAAGCAGCTTCTATCCATTTTGTGAAGTAGTCTATAACTACAAAAATGAATCAGTTTCCATTAGAAGCTTTTGGGGAAATTGACCCTATAACATCCATGCCCCACATAGAAAAATGCCACGAAGAAGTCATGACATGAAGGGGCGAAGGGGCTACATGAATCTTATCGCCGTAAATTTGACATTTGTGACATTTTCTGGCATAACTAATGCAATCGTTTTCCATCGTTGACCAGTAGTAATCGAGTCTCATAATCTTTTTGGCCGTAGTGAAACCACTGGCATGCGTTGCACAGATTCCTTCATAGACATCTTCGAGTATTTTCTTGGCTTCAATAGCATCCACGCATCTCACTAGCACTTGATCTTTTCCTCTTTTATACAAGATGTCCCCATCAAGAACAAATCTTAGACATTCTTCTGATTGTTCTTTTGTCGTTCTCATTTGCTTGTTCGGGATACTTTTGATTCTTAACATATTCTAAGATATCGTGGAACCATGGTCGTCCATCTGCCTCTTTCTCAATGCTACAACAATGTGCAGGGGCCTCGTATATGCTCATTTTGAGGGGCATTATTTCTGTTTCTCTATTTGCTTTGAACATTGAAGCCAAAGTGGCTAAAGCATCAGCCAGTTGGTTTTCTTCTCGTGGGAAGTAATTAAAAGTTATTTCTTCAAATTCTTTAATCAATTCAGCCACTAGATCACTGTACTTAATCAATTTCGGATCCCTCACTTCCCAATCTCCACGGATTTGGTAAATCACTAAGGCTGAGTCCCCGTACACCTTTAAGGTTTTGATGATCCGTTCAATGGCTGCACGAAGTCCCATGATACAAGCCTCATATTCCGCTATGTTATTGGTACAGAAGAAGTTCAGTCTTGTAGTCAACGGATAATGGTTCCCCTCTGGTAATACTAGGATTGCTCTAATTCCATGCCCCAAGGCATTCACATCAAAACTTATCTTCCATGGCTTCTCTTTTGATGACTCAAATTCTTTTTCCGTGATGCACATTAAGTCTTTGTCTAAGAAATCAAATTTCAAGGACTCATATTCCCATGTTGTCTGTGTTGCTAAGAAGTCAGCTATTGCGCTCCCTTTTATCGACTTTTAACTCACATAAGCGATGTCGTATTCTGATAATAGGATCTGCCATCGTGTCATTCTTCCTGAGAGTGCTGGTGATTCTATCATGTACTTTATTGGGTCCAGCTTCAAAATTAACCATGTCGTATGATACAACATATATTGCCTGAGCCTCCAAACTACCCAAACTAAAGCGTAACAGAATTTTTCAATTGACGAATACTTTGCCTCACATTCTGTGAACTTTTTGCTGAGGTAGTAAATTGCCTTTTCTTTCCTTCTTGACTCGTCATGTTGCCCCACTACGCAACCCATTAAATTTTCAAACACGGTCAGATATAATATTAATGGTCTTCCTGGAATTGGCGGTACTAGCACCGAAGGACTAGACAAATACTGTTTTATCTTATCAAAAGCCACCTGGCATTCTTCATTCCATTCTCCTAGGTTGTGTTTTCGAATGAGTCGAAAAATTAGGTCGCACTGGTTGGTAAGTTGAGCAATGAATCGGGCGATGTAGTTTAACCTTCTCAAAAATCCTCTGACTTCTTTCTGCGTGAGCGGAAGTGGTAATTCTTGTATGGCTTTTATCTTATTTCGATCAACCTCGATACCTCTTTCACTGACAATGAAGCTTAGCAACTTTCCCGATGTAGCCCCAAATGTACATTTAGCTGGATTAAGCTTCAGTTGAAACTTTCCCAATCTTTCGAACAACTTTTTGAGGTTCACAACATGCTCTTTTTCCTTTCGAGATTTAGCAATCATATAATCGACGTAGACTTCTATTTCTTTATACATCATGTCATGGAACAACGTCACCATGGCCCTCTGATATGTTGCCCCAGCATTATTTAATCCGAACAGCATCACCTTGTAGCAGAATGTCCCCCACATCGTTACGAATGTAGTTTTCTCCATATCCTCAGGAGCCATCTTGATCTGATTATACCTCGAGAATCCATCCATGAAGGAAAATAATGAATGTTTTGCTGTATTGTCTACTAATGTAGCAATGTGCGGTAAGGGAAATTATCTTTAAGACTCGTTCGATTCAGGTCGCGGTAATCTATACACATTCGTACTTTGCGATCTTTTTTGGGTACCGGGACTATGTTAGCCACCCATTCAGGATATTTGGAAGCTTGTAAGAAGCCAGCATCAAATTGCTTCTTGACTTCTTCTTTTATCTTCAACAGCATTTCAGGTCTCATCCATCTTAGTTTTTGTTGGATGGGTTTGCTGGTTTCAATGGGAGTTTATGGACCACTATATCCTCATCCAATCCTGGCATGTCTTGATATGACCACGCAAATACATCTTTGTACTCACGGAGTAAAGCGATCAAATTATGCCTAGTGTCCCTTGAAATGAAGGTCCCAATCTCCACTTCTTGCCTCTTTTCTTTAGTTCCTAAGTTTATCGTTTCAACAGATTCTTGATGAGGTAAAATCTGTTTATCCTCTTGTTCCACCATTCTTAGCAAGTCAGGAGACGAGACATAGTCTTCAGCATTTTCCTCGGCTTCGAATTCTCCTAAACAAACAGTTTTCTCAAAATTGATTTCAAGACTCGTAACGGGTTTGTTCATGTCGTTGATATCTGAGCACTTGAAAGTTGAATGGAAAAGGAAACTATAGAGGGGCATCGAAGTATTGGAAACAATAAGCAAAATGTTATGGCATGGTATATGGTAAATGTAGGGATAGGTTTTGAAATGAGAGAATAATGCAGAAGGTCATGACAAAATGCATTTTCATTGATATTCATTTTAAAAGATAAAGAGCAAACGCAAGCTCTTACAAAAGAATCTCATTATATTTAGGGACACAAAGGAAAGTTAACATTGAGCATTACTCTAAAGAAGACTTAGAAACTATAAGAAGGTCCTCAGCAGTCCAATTGTTCAATGTGAAACCAGGAGGACAATGGCGTATCATTGAAACATCCCTAATCGCGTCAGCTCCTTTGTCAATGGCATTTATACTGATATTCTGAAAACCCTTTTTGATTAATAATAGCATGCTCTGTGAATTATACTGCCCCGGGTATATCATTCTTGCAGACCTAAATGTTCTTGACAAATGAGGGTACTCTATGGGCTCTCTTTCCGGTTCTCAGCCTAAGGTTCTTGCGATCCTTCTTTCTTGATCTTTCTTCCACTGTTTTTTTCTTTGACGTGCATTTAGCTGGAACCCTAGACTGTATCGAGCTTTATGGTGTACTGGCTTTAGAGCCTTAACTATCCCTTGCTGATATCTTCCCAATTCTTTCCTCGCTCGGGCTCTCCTTCCCGCAGTTAGCTTAATTCTCATTTTGGTATTCCTTGACAGCTTAGGCACGAGAATTCTGTTTCCCTCCGCAACGAATGTGGCATTGACAAATTCAAGGGATCTGAAGGAGCATTCTACCGCATCCTTGTTTACTTCAAGATAAGGTGCATCAGCAGAGATAGATGCAACAATGTCTTATTCGCCCTCGACAGTGACCAAATAGCCATCCATGATAAACTTCATCTTTTGATGGAGAGATGATGGAACTGCTCCAGCAAAATGGATCCAAGGTCTTCCCAACAGGCAGTTATACGAGGGTGTAATGTCCATGACTTAGAACTCAACATCATATATGTAGGGACCTACTTCTAGAAGGATCTCGATCTTTTCCATGACTTCTCGTCTTGTCCCATCGAATGCCCTTACTGTGGAATGACAGGGCCTTAGATAGGACATATCCATCGAAATCCTGGAAAGCGTGGCCAAAGGTATGACGTTGAGCGTCGACCCGTTATCGATGAGCACGTTCGGTATTATGTAACCCTTGCAGCGGGTTGTAATGTGCAATGCTTTCACGGAGCCTCTACCATTGGGCGGTATTTCATCATCACTAAAAGAAATAAAATTATCCGCGTTCAGGTTATTCACCAACCTATCAAGCTTCTCAACAGATATATTGTTTGCCACGTAAGCTTGATTTAACACATTCAACAAAGTGTTCCGGTGTGGCTCTGAATTCAATAGTAGGGACAATACCGAGATTCGTGCTGGCTGTTTGCTCAATTGTTCCACCACATTATATTCGCTGTGCTTGATGAACTTTAAGAACTCCTGTGCTTCCTTCTCATCTACAGGCTTTTTAGCTTCTTGTTGTTCGAGTGGATTTTTACGTTCATCTTTGGCCTCGTGCATCGGTGCCTTTCCTTTTTGCTTCAAATCATTGATCTTCTTTATTAGCTCAACCTCCTTAGAATAACATCTCCCACTGCGGGTAAAATTGCCTACTTCTCCAACGCTTTCAATCGTGACCTCGGCTTTTTCACCTTCAGGTGTAACGATGTTAACGTCATATTTCCATGGTACGGCATTGTCATTCTTGTAAGGAAAAGGAGATGGTACTTCGATTATCATTTTTGGTTTCACCGGTTCCTTCCTTACGTTGTAATAAATTACTAACGGTCGATTAGTGCTATAAGGGAAACCCGATGATTTATTGTTAGAAGCGCATACTTCTCCCTCACTGGCCTCTTCTCCTCCATTAAAGATCTCAATCTCCTCATTATCCATCATGTCTTGAAGTAATCTTCTAAATTCCTCACAAAATTGGATGTCGTGACCTTCAATATCATAGAAATTGTAAAAAATTTGACCTTTTTCATTTCTTTCTTTGAAAACTCTGTTGGGATGGCAGAGCAATCCCTTTTTCACCAGTACCTCCCAGATTTTTTACAGAGGTGTCCTTATTTCGGAAACACATCTTCTGGTTTGTCGTTTGTTCTCCGTCGTTATTGTACTCACGTTCCCTTCAGTATGGTTAGGGAACGAATTTTTGGTCGTATTGCTAACTCCATCAAATCGCAGAATGCCTGCATCAATGAGTCCTTGAACCCTCCTTTTAAAGGCAAGGCAATTTTTCATGGAGTGCCCCTAGTTTTCAGTATGGTATATGCAACTAGCGTTTGGATCGTACCACTTCTGGTATGGAGGTTTCAGGGGTGCCATATAATGCGGGGATATCAATTGTTTCTCCAAGAGTTTTGAATACAATTCCCCATACGACACAGGAATAGAAGTAATTTGAAGTTTCTCGGGATTGAGTCTTGCTGGCCTTTGTTCATTTTTAAGCTGGCCTTGGGTGGGCATGGTATTTTGTGAGAACATGGCGACTGGTCTTTGATTACTTGTGGCATAAACGGGGTAAGAAGGGTAAGAAGGTGGTGTTTGGTAATAAGGGCTTTGGGGAGGATAATAGAAGTTTGGAGATGGGTGATATCGAGGTCGGGGTTGATTTGGATACGGATTAGGAATATAGTGGCTTCCAATTCCCACCATATGGGCTTCTGGCTCTTTCTTCTTCACGGGTGCTGTCCTTCTTGAACTCTCTAGACCTTCCATCCTTCCACTCTTGATGGCATTCTCAATAAGTTCCCCGGATATCAAAATATCCGCAAAGTCCTTCGCGGCACTTCCTACCAACTTGTCATAAAACGGCGCCTTTAAGGTATTGATAAAGAGGACGGTTATCTTAGTTTTTATTAGTGAGGGTTCCACTTGGACCGAGACGTCCCTCTATCTCTGCGCATACTATCTAAAAGTTTCTGACGGCTTTTTCTCCGTCATTTGCAAAGTCATCCGGTCGGGCACCATATCAGATACATGTTTATATTGTTCACAAAACGCTGACGCTAGGTCTTTCCATGATCGGATTCTTTCTCTACTAAGCTGATTATACCATCGAATAGCTGATCCAACCAGGCTGTCTTGAAAGCAGTGTATGAGCAGCTTGTCTTCGTTCACATAACTGGTCATCTTCTGGCAAAATATGACAAGATGCGCTTTTGGACATCTCGTCCCATCGTACTTTTCAAAATCAAGTACCCTAAATTTCGGAGGTAGGACCAGATCGGGCACCAAGCTAAGCTCTTTAGCGCTTAATGCAGAGAAGGCCTCAGTGCCTTCTATCGCTTTGAGTCTTTCCTCCAAGCTCCTATATTTCTCTTGAGCCTCGTGATCATCCATTTTCAACCTGGCTATTTCTGCTGGATCATCTAAATCTAGAACCATAAGATTGGCAGGAGTAGCTCCGGGGTTTGACACAAATATTTCTTCCCCTAGATGGGTAGGTGGCATAGGTCGTTGCTCCAGGCCTGTAGGTTCCCCTTGAGTGTACCCTCTTTGTGCTGCGTAAGCGTGTGGTGGAGTGAATCTTGGGGGATAGAGTGGATCTTGATCGAGATTAACCCTTGGCTGAGGTTCCATAAAGTCGGGGCTCTGCATGGGTCCCTTTCCCTTGACCAAAGCTGACATCATTTCCATCATCTTAGCCATTTGATCCTTTTATTCAAGTGATTCCTCTCGAGATCTCACCATCAGATCCCTCGTCTCCTGCTGTGATTTAGCCAATTGTTCTTGTAATTCCCTTTGTGCTCTTTCCATCCTTTCGATTCTTTCATTGAATTCAGCCTTCATTACTCTAGCTTGTTGACGCGTTCTATACGAATGGCGTGATTCCAGATTTCTAGGGTCGCAACTGCGAATTATATGATTTTAACCTTAGTGAATGATTATGGGATATGTACATGTAATGAATGAATGCATAAATGTCATATGAATGTTAATCATGAATGCGTATGCAAGAATTTGGTGTTGATTTCAAGATAGCCCCTATTTAGGCATTTCATTTATCAAAAGAGTCTATTGCAAAACATTTTTCCATTTTTTAGCTGTTACACAAACTTTCTAGCTATATCGCTATATTTCTTTACTCATTCTAAGAATTCTGATATGCTTGATCTTTGGCTCGGGGGGAAATGACAACTGAGATCTTCGACTTCATCTGATAGTTGTACCATGTGCATGGCTACCTTACGAATTTCGTTGATCAAAAAGCCAAGTTGCGTTTCTTTTTCTTGGAGGTCTATTTTATAGGCGTGAGTATCTCTGTCATACTGACTATTCTTTTCTTCCAAGGCCTTTAAGAGAATATCTAGCTGTTGTTGACGAGCTTGCAGCGTATCTTTTAAATCTCGTATTCTCTCTCTTAACTCTTGACGTTTAGATCGACTAGTCATTAATTCGGTAGACATAGTTTCGTGCTTGACACTTTTCTTCCTTAATTCCATCATAGCCCGCGCAGCCTTTTCTTCCTCCTTCTTCGCATTCCCTTTCCAAAATTTCATCATGCCTTTGACGTTGCTTAATTCTTCTTTCCATTTTGCTGACGACTTATCCAGTCTACTATTCTTTATAGTGCCCCTTAACCTTTTATTTTCTAGATGAAGATCTCTTAAGTCATTTCTTATGACTTCAGCTTTTTTTTTTGCACTTTCTCAGTTCTGGATCTTTCAATCTGAACGTCGATCTTCAGCTGGTAGTTTTCTTCTTGAAGAGCACTAAGGTCCCGTAACATTTTGGCCTTTTCGCGTTCGAATTACTGTCTGGCTATTTCAAGCTCGGATGGTATTTCTTCGAGAAAGGATTCTGGAAGGTGTAATTCATTGACGAGACTTGCTGACTATTCACCCGTTGCTGTTTCCATACGTCGTAATCTTGGGTGAGAGTATCAGCGTATAGAGCCAACTCCATCAGATGAATTTTCTTCCAAGATTTCGCAGTGTCTCGGACCCTCTTCATATAACCCTCACCCGCGAAAGTAAACTCGGACTGTGTTAATCCTCCGGTGGCGGGTATAAATTACCGTAAAGAAAATTACCTTTGGACCATTAACGGGGCATATCCAACTCCTCCCCATAACCCGAGTAGTGGCATCCAATCCTAGTTTCCAACCTTGTATAATAGAACTGACGGGCGTCTCCACGGTGCTCTCCAAGTTATATCCTCAGCGCGAAGGTTCTGAAAAACTGAAACCCAATATTGTTCGGTGACCTCCTTTGGCCATTCTTTCTCAAGATAAGCTTCCAACGGAGCAAATGTTTTTGTGGAACGGTGTGCGCTCTATTTTCCAGAAGTGGCTCAAAATCCAAACATTGAGTAACTGTGTGCATCCGATAAAACATCCTTCCTCTTTCCTCCTACAACTGCTTAGGGATCTGAAGGTTTCGGCCAAGATAGTCGGGACAAGGTTGATTCATTGCTTTAACCTTTCGAAGAAATCCACTACTGCAACTTCTATATGTCTAAGAATTTTTGGGAAGACGATCAATCCATATATGGCCAAAGCGAACAAATTCACTCTCTTCAATATATCGGGATGGTTTGAACCAAATATCGTAGGGAAAACCACGGGATACAAATGACTTCATTCTTCTTCTTTATCTGTTTTTCGACCCATGTGTCAGTCATGTTTGTCAATTTCACTAGCTTTTTCTTGAAGGTCATCGGCTTGGGCTCCTTCACATATATCTTGTAGAATTGTACATTATCGACACGAAGAACGCAGCGTACTCTTCTACAGTCGGAGTCATATTTTCCTGATTGAAATTAAAACACTGGTAAGCCGGATCCCAGAATCTGATCATGGCTTGAATCAATCGCTCGTCTACGTTGATAGTGATCAGGTTGGCTATATCTCCGTACCTTTTAATGAAGATGCCCCTAGTGTCCGCGTCCCACTGTTTCCAAATCCGAGTCAAATCTTTAAGATTATTCTGACAAACATTCACAGTTACGTGCTCAGGAAGATTGAAAACACATCCTTCCACTAGACTATCCCCTTTCTCTTTTCGGGTTTTCAGAGACCAATATCGAACCACGGTATTTTTCTCGGTTGTTTGTATAATCGACTCTTCTATCAGAAACCCATTTTTTGGCAACCAATCTCTAGTCAACACCTTCCTAATATGATGCCTATAATGCATGATGAAAAATAAAACAACGACAAACAACCCTTGGTTAGTAATCAAATATAGGTAAAAAAACACGAAAAATTTAACAAATTAAGCTACCCGATCTAGTTTATTAAACAGACCCGATCCCTTTGCATGAAAAGTGAAAATGCAAAAGGTTGGAGGCGTTTCTCCCGTGTACTTATTTCGGTGACTACTAAACGGACGAAGGTTCGGCATGGCTCTAGTTAGGTGGCTCGTACGGTTCACTATATGCGGTTTTCGGTTCCAGATAGGTACTCGAATTATCCGTACTGTCATCTATTAAGATTAGTACAGAGCCTCGGTCATGACCCATCATAGGCTTATGAGTCCAATTCGAGGGATTACATTTACTTATGCCTATGCGGAGGGACAAGTTAACTCACGAAAGCATAAGTAGTATGTAACCTGAAAGTATTCACTAGCCTATGCGAAGGAACGAGTTAACTCACAAAGGCATAGCGTTTACTTTCACTTAAACGAACAGAGCCTAGGTATAGAGCTCATGTTATGCAAGAATGCATATGCACGGTATGTGGGGAGAAACTAACAAACCTTTCGTTTTATTTTAAAAACTACAAAACTAAAACCATAAAACTTGAGCTGAAAAACAGAAAGATAACACAAATTAGAAAAATATTAACAACATAATGCGGATGCATGATTTTTCGAAAGCAAAATTTGAGGATCACGACTAAGTGTTTACTTGAATAAGAAATTGTGAAAATTTTGATAACACGTGTTTAATTCGACTCGACTCTCAAAAAGGTGTCCCCAGCGGAGTCGCCAGCTGTAGCGACATAAAAATTTTAGCTTTGGTCGCTAATTGGGTGATTTCTTGAAAATCAAAGTTTGATTTTGTTGCAAAGGGAGGAGTCAACACCGATCCTTTTTCTAGGGTGTGATCGGACACCTAATAAATCGTCTATTTAAAATTTATTTTTGAATACCAAAGAAGGCCGAGCTTAGGTCTACGTTAAAATTCAGAGAAAAATAGGATTCGGGAGTCGGTTGCGTGCAGGGAAGGTATTAGCACCCCTACAACGCCCAAAATTGGTATCTTATTAAATACGCGTTGTCTTGACTTTCAAAAAATACGAGTTCAATGTAACATTTAATCATGATCCGATTGAGAAGACGAGAATTTTTAAATTTTGATTTTGAGAAGAACGTCTCGTTTTCAACATGAGCCGATATGATTCACCCAACATAGCGATGAAATCGACGACTTAGTAATGAATCGGTACGTTGCCTTATGTATTGAAATCGATTAAAAAACAAGAATAAAGTTTTTGAAGTAATGAAAAACAAATTGATATGAAATAAAAATAAATAAATAAAGAATTAGAAATACATCGAGGCAAATAACGAACATGACAATAATATTAAAAACAATAACGATGCATGCGATATTAAACGTGATAATAGTATTAAACACGAAATAAAAGCAATGAATATATATAAAAAGATGTAATGAAAAAAAATTATATATGCATAATAGAGTTTAAAATACATACATAATATATATACAAACATAACAATGACATTTAAAATACATATATAGCATGATATTAAAAGTATATACGTATATATAAAAAGACATAACATTAAAAAGATATATGTACATGAAGTCGAGTTACAAAATAGATGCATAGTATAGTATTTAAATATATATAGTATATACATATATTAGAAATAATAATAATATTAAAAAAAAAACTATTAACATATTACATAAATATATACACCTATATGTTAAAAATATATATAACGATAATACTTAAAAATACATACAACAGCGTAAAAGGTACGTAATATATAGAGACATATACGTAATATAGTATTTAAATATATACATAATATATATATGTTAAAAATAGGAATAATGTCAAAAACACTATTAATAACTATGTAAATATATGTAAATAATAATAATAATATTAATAATAATAATGATAAAGCACAAAAGTAAATATGATGTAATAATAATATTAAATATATATACTAGTAGATAAAACAGTAAAATGATAAAATGATGTAGGTAAATACTAAAAAGGATATATATATATATACACACGTATAAAGTATAATATGATAATAATAAAAATATAATAGTTATAAACGATGCTTAAAAATAAAAAAGAAGGACGAAATTAGAAACAGCATAGAGTTCTTGGGATTAATTTTAAAATGAAAACAAAATAAAAGGACCTAGTTGAACGCGCGTGCGAAGAACATGGATTAAAAGGGAAAATACCCCCACCCGTTCAAAACGGCGCCGTTCGCATATTGGCCCTTCAGCAACACAGGGACTAAATTAAAACAGTGAACAGGCTACAGGGCCAAATTAAAAAAAACACAGGGCTCGATTGAAACGCGCTACGAAAATAGAGGGACTTGTGGCACAAATAGCCCAATACTTAAAAACACGCGGATCCTTCCCCGGGTCAGGTCACTCGCGTGGATCTAGCTCAAAACGATGCCGTTTTAGAGCTATTAGAACGAGCCCTAAACGACGTCGTACGGAGCCTCTACAAAAGGGCCAAAATAACTAAAAGAAAATCATTTAGGATCTGTTTTTAAAAAAAACTAAAAAAATCTCTGAAGTTTAGGCCCTTTGAGCTCTGGCCTATATCCGGCCAGGCTCCGATCATCGGGCCATCACCAACCGCCATCTCCGCCACCGTGTACGGTGGTTGGAGCCACCTTAAGTCTCCAATTTCGACTTAAAAATACCCGCCAACCTTAAACCCAAGCCCTAAACACTCGAATCTCACCCTAAAATTGAAACACAAAGCCATGACCCTTCGGATTCGGGACCCCAATCGCCCTCTGGAGGTAAAGTTTTTATTTTTATTACTTATCTATGTATGTGCAGTAGATTAGAAGCAATATACTGGAAAAAAAATGAAATATACCTTTCTTTCGATTTTTGTATTATGAAAACGTAAAAAAAAAAAAACAAAGGTTCTCTCGGCTCCTTTTATATCCGAATACAATGAATATTTTAAACCTATATTTTCTATTATTTTCTTTGCTTCTGCTTTTCTGCTTGCTGCTTGTGGTTCATCTGCTCTCTGTTGCTATTTGTTTTCTACGTTTGATGCTTTTGTCTCTGTTTTCTTCTGTTTGCAGGTCTACGAGAAGGTCAATGAGCGAGGGGAGGCCGCTCCTTTTCCTTTTTGGTGAAACGACGACAGACCTCGGGACGAGGCACGGGTGGCTTGATCGAGGGAGGTGTACGGTGCACATGGGCATTAGGGTTTCGGCTAGCTAAAACCTAATTTGGGCATTGGGCCTATCGAATTTATTGGGCTAGGTTAGTTTTGGGCTGCTTTAGGGGTCTGTTTTGTAATGGGTTATGGGTTGGCTAAAATGGGTCTAGATAAATGGGTTGCTATTGGGTTTTAATTTTTGTAATTGGGTTATGGTTGTAATTAAAACTTTGGACATTTGGATACTATTAATTTATTTTGGTTTTTATATTTGGTTTAAATTTGGGTTTTGTAGCATGTAAATGTACCGGGCAATTTGGGGTTTATACATCGAGATTAAATTGATAAAAATTGTAAGTATTGAGAATTAATTTTATTATTTTATCAATAAAAAATTGACAATTTTAGTATATCATTAAAAATTATAGATTTAACAATGAAGTACACCAAGTGCATAACTTAGCTTAATTTTTAATATAAAATTAGAAGGTTAATATATGTTATAGGTCCTTGTACTCTTTATAAATTTAGAATTTAGCCCTGTATTTTTATTTCTAAGAATTTAGTCCTTCTACTTTTCATAGTTCAAAATTCAAGTTCAATTGTTAATATTGTTAAATTTTTTAGGCTAAATTGGATGGTGTGGTATTTTGAAATTAAAAAAAAAAACTACTCACTTGGTAGTAATGTAGCTAAAAAATAACAGTGTAATGAACTTGAATTTAACAAAATAATTTTTAACAGTGCTACCAGTTGGACCTGAACTTTAAAATTTAAAAAACAGAGAGACTAAATTTCTAGAAATAAAGGTACAAAAACTAAATTCTAAAATTTTTGAAGAATATAAGGACTTATGACATATTTTAACCAAACTAAAAAATATATTTATATTTCAATTTTTTTTCAAATATTGAAATTAAATATGGAATTTGACAAAAATGCCACTTATAGTTGACCAAATAAATAGCTTCTTTTTTAAAGCATCATTAAAGTAGGATTTTAAAAGCAAAATATAATAATTAAAGGGGGTTTAATTTTACTACTTTATCTCTCAGATCCATACACATTAAAATATGCTAAAAATAGGATTGAATGTGCATAGACTCACATGGAGAAAGTATCTACCATCTACTCAAAGATGTAGAGCATAAAAATATGTTAGGGGGGTTTTGGTTAAGATCACAATTTAGTAACCCTAAACCAAAATAAGAAAAATAAAATTTTTAGGGTTTAGAATGAAAAAAAAAAACCCAACCTTTGAATCATCATTAGAGGTGATCATAGGCCGGTCGGGTCGGATTTGGGTCGAGCCTCAATAGAATTTTAGGTCTGTTTTTTAGACCCGATCTGAAAATGGGTTTAAAATTTTGTCCAAGTTCAACCTAGATAAAAATGCTACAATCTGAGCCTAGCCTGTTCGTATTAATTTTTTTATATAATTTTTTTTAAAAATATAATACATCAAATACACTAAAAACATTAAAATAAATGTTTCCCAATAAATTGAAAATAAATTAAGAAAATATTTATACTTAAATAACACTAAGATAGATGCAACTTAACAAGCAAATATCTTTAAAATAGTAGCAATATAGTAACAAAACAACACCAAAACAACAAAAAACAACATATTTTTTTTTGTAAATTCGAGCCGAGCTTGGGCCAAAAAAACTTACCTATGTTCGACCGTTTAGAAAGCGGTTGCCTAAGTCCATTATTCGGGTCTATATTTTTTCTCAGACCCTATTACTTTTCAAACGGACTTGACCCACCCCATGATTATGTCTAATCATACTATATATTTAGTCTTGACATCTCAATTCCTTAATTATATTTTTCCACATCAATATCAAACTTTTAAAAATATTGGCCCACCTTTTTTTTCATCACATTTCTTTCCATTGGAATTTTCTAAATTATGCATGTGTATATATTGAATTAATGTTAGGTACAATACTTATGGATGAAATTAGAAAAAAAAAAGTTAGAGGGGTTTGATTTATGAATTTTCTAAATAGCTAAAAATATAAATTTATCTTTGTATTAACATAAAATTTTCAAAAATTAAACTATAAAATTTTCATTTTTTTGGAGATGCTATAATCAAATTTTAAATTTGAGAAGTTAACATACAATTTTATTGTTGAATTAACTTTTAAAAGGACTATTGGATAATTTAAGAGGATTAGGAAGACGATTCAAATTTAAACTTTAGAATTGGATTGATAATTTAACCAGTCAAGTTATCAATTCGTTGGTCTAAACTGTTCAATTTAAAAATATTAAAAAAACCCAATTCAATTATTAGTTTTAATCAATCTGTATCGATTTTCAATCTAATCTATTTAAAGACATTTTGCAGATTAATCTGCTTTAAACATTATTAAAAAAAGAAATAGAGAAAAAAATTCCAATTATAGGATAATTATGAAATTGGATAAGGACACAAACATGATTGACCCCATGATAGTAAGCTCTATCCTTAACACTACACATGCAGACAACTACATGAGATTAAGAGAAAAGGCCAAAGAATTTTTTTTCATTAATGCACTCAACTACCCATCAACCTACATAGACCACCACAGGTCCTCTATCTGTCATTCAACTTACATATGTTTATTTATGTTTTCATCCAAACACATGATCTAATCATTTCCCCTCATTGGCTCTGTTTACTTCATTTCTAAGCTCTCTAATTAATTATCTCCCTTCCCTTCAATCTTCAAAACTCCATTAATGGCTGACTCTCAACATTCCTCTTCTGGTAAAACTTATGTCAACTCTCAAGGTACTTCTCAAATACTCTTTCTCACTTTTAGATCTTTGGGTTTTGATTGTATGTATGTATGTATGTATGTATGTATGTTTTGGGTTATGGATACTCTTAAGCTTAGGTATCTTTTTTTTTTTTTTTTTTTATATTACAGAATTTAGTTCGGAGGAGGAAACAAGTGAAGAATCAAAGCTTAAATTCTCTGAAGATGAGGAAACACTTATAATTAGGATGTTTAATCTGGTTGGAGAGAGGTAAAGTCTCTTTAATTTTTGGGTAAATTGCACTAGTAGTGACTCAACTATTAGTAAATTTATTTTTTGTCAACCAACTATGAAAAGTTACAAAATTGTTACTCAACTAATCAATTTTTTTTTTTCTGATCATCTAACTATCTTGAATTTTTGGATATTTTCATTTTTAAGTTAGTCAACTGGTAACTAAAAAAGACAAAATTAATGACAAAAAAGAAATTTACCAATAGTTGGGTGTTAAAAAAAAATTACTAATAGTTGAGTGATTACTAATATAGTTTACCCTTAATTTTTTAGGTTAAAATATGTACTAAATCTCTATACTTTTCAAAACCTTAAATTTTAGTATTACTTTTTAATTTTCAAAATTCAAATTTAACTGTTAAAATTTAAAAAATAAAAAAAATTGAATTTGTAAAGATAAAAATATAATAATTTAATTTCAGATTTCGAAAAGTACAAAAATTTATAGTATATAGGGACAAATCACTGCCCGACGCTATTGCCGGAAAGGTACTAAAATTTGACAAGACTTTTTATTAATAGGTGGGCTATAATTGCTGGAAGAATCCCCGGTAGAACAGCTGAAGAAATTGAAGAGTATTGGAATACCAGGTATTCAACAAGTGAATGAGAAAAAAAGGGACATCTTTAAAGAAAGGGGCCAAATTTGAGGGACTGGATGGCAATTATGGGCAAGAGAGCGATGATGGGTATTTGTTGTAGTCACCAAAAAGGGCTCAAGAATATGGTATAATCGGTTCAACCCGACTTAGAAAATAGAGCATTGTTTTTTGATGTTTTGGGGTTTTCTCTTGTTTTGATGAACTTTTACTATGGGGGGGATGTCTTCATGGCTTTATATATACTTTCAATAGCCCAAGGATGTTTCTTAGTTTATTATGTGTGTGTTTTTATCCATTTAGTCTTCAATTTTTAATTTTTCAGCATTTGGAAGTGAAATTGTACAAAAAGCAAAAATGCTTGAATCATAAATTTGAGGGACTAAACTACAATTCTACCATTATATTAATATGTAATTTCATAAAGGGACATATCCTTGCTAGCATGTTTATCATTGGAATATCTAAAATTTTTTGTAAAATTTAAACATTGAACACCCAAATCTACTAAATATCCACATTTTAGAAAACATAGTATTTTCTAACAACAATTTTAAAAAATTAGAATATTCGAATCTAAATTCATTATTTGTACACTTGTTCCCATATTGGAGCTTGAATGTTTTATTTTGTCTAAGTTCGCCCTTAAATTTGGCAATTGTTTCCATATTAGGACTTAAACTATAGGGCTTTCAAGGGCATATTAGGGACTAACTTGAACAAAATGAAAAGGTTCAGGCCCCAATAATAATTGCTAAGTTCAAGAATTAACTTGGACAAGAAAATCATTCAAGTCACAATGTGGAACAATTAGCAAGTTCAAGAACTAACTTGAATTAAAAAAAAAAAGTTCAAGACACAACGTGGGAGTATTTGCCGAGTTCAAACCTCAAGAAATGTATTACCCTTTAGCTTGATAGCAAGGAAGACCAACTTTACAAACAATTACTACTTCCTTGTTAGTCCAGCTATAGACATGATTAATACATACTTGAATAAAAAATGAGATTATCTGTTTTCTAGTACAAATGATCAGAGAGAGGACTACAAAACATGCAGCATCAACAATTTTATGCCTCTTTTGATCCAAGTAGGTGAGTTAACAATGATAAATACCGGTTATGCTATCTACTCAATGACCGGCTTATATCCCCATTCGATTATACGTTACTCTGCTTGTAAAGCTTGGTGTCAAGCACTTGCTTACCGCACATCGCACATACGCCTGCACAACACCAAATGCCCCCTGTGAGAGACCACACGCACGCAGAACATCATGAAAAAACAATGAAATGGCTAGATTGAGACCTTTGGAATAAGCACAAGTGTGACAGTACTTGGCATCTTGATGCACTTGCTGCTTGCAAATGATGCACTTTGTATTTCCATAAGGTGTCCATCTGCAAACAATGGATTTCAAATCTAAACTGAGACATACAAAAAACGCAATCCCCAGAATCATACGTGAAAATTAGATGGGACAACTCGACCTTATAAGAGCACTGCATAGTTTTTTTGGTTACAAGTAAGCAATTATGTTACAATGGGGGAACAGGGAAGAAATTTACAAACACGGGAAATCCACACAAGTTTGCCACCGAGCCAGTGGCGTGATTGGTGAGCATTGCATAGTTAATCAGCATACAGACACAAGAGGGAACCACATATTCAAGATACTGCACAAATGACAAAATTAATGGTAAAAGTACTATGGAGACCTCTGTAGTAGTAGTCAGATTGCATTTTGTCCCCTTTACTCAAAAAATGGGCAAATTAGTCCATGTACATTGAATTAAAGAGCAATGGTCTTTTCTGTTAAAAATTTCATCCATTTCTACTAATATGAGTGTAGCTGACAAAATAACCAAACAATTACATGTGGTGCGTCATATATACCTCAAGCTGACATACAAGGACCAATTTCTAACAGTAGAAATAGATAGAATTTTTGACAGAAGGTCCAGTTTGCTCTTTAATCTAACCTACAAAGACTAATTTGCTCTACTTTTTAATGAAAGACACAAAATGCAATCTAGCTCCGGTACTTTTACCAAAAATTAATAGCTCAGCTAAAGGCATAAAACCCAAGTTTTGTTATAGACCAAACCCAGAAAACTAGCACTAAAATAAAATTATTTTCGCAATGTCAAAGAACCCTAAACCCCAAATTCTAAACTCAGAAGAATTATCGATAATTTACACTAATAATCAAGTCATGCTTTAAAGAAATTATCTGACCAACAAGTTATTGCTACAGATCAAATTAAAATTTCTGCCGGATTAAATAAAAAGAAACCCAACTGCTCATGTTTTGCAAATTTGTAAATGAACTTTTGTAAAACTTGAAAAAGGAGGGCAAAAAAAAAAATAATAATAAAAAGAAACAAATAAAGACCTGTGCTTTTTCGATAGGAGTTTATTCTCGTTGACTTTCCGGCCACCGCTTTCGGTGGTGTTGCTGGCGCCTTCCTTCCACTTATCTGGCACTATCACCTTTGATAGCTTCTTCTGACCTACAAATGAAATTAATCAAAGATATCAGAAATTTTCAGATTAGATCAAATTAATCAAAAACTAGTTTAAATTAATTGCAGAGTAAGAAAAACTTACACTTCTCGCACACCATTGGAGTTGATTGCTTTTCTCTGCAAAATTTCCCCTTTCAGTATTTCGAAACCGAAACCCTAGGAATTTTGGGCGTTTAATTTAAGGTTTAAACCTGTTTCGACCCCTTTACTATAATGAAATTCTCACTTTAACCCTTTTATTTTCTTTTTCACTTTGCCACTTTACTTGCCCCCTCAATCATTTCCATTAAAATAAATGGCATAATAACCTTTTCGGCCCTCCAATTTTACAAAAAATTATTTTAGCCCTACATTTAATTTTTCACCTCTTTTAGTCCTTGAACTTACATTTTTTTATCAAATCACCCTAAAATAGTCGGAAAAGTTAATATCAGTTTACTTTGCTGACAAAACATACATATGAATTGTCATTTAGATGACACATAAATATTTAATTAATTTTAAAAAATATAAAAATATTAAAAATATATATTTGATTTAATATTTTTCACTGTTTGCTCTTTATTATCTACTTAACCCTTTATTCACAATTGTTTTCTTTTTCTTTTTACATTATAAAATAATGGTTAAAATTTAATTATGATTATTTTATTATGCGTAAATTTGAAATTTAGTCATTATACATAGTTATATATAATTTGAAAATAAATTTTTAAATCTGAAAAATAGGTAGATTAAATTCTTGAAAATTGTGGAGTGTGCCTCGCATTTTGGACAAAGCAGAGTCGATATCACCACGAGGAAGAGCCAACATCCTGATGACGCAAAACATTCCTGACGAGCCAATAAAAGACGTCACGATGTGACGACGTGTCCCCCACTAAACCAGGTTTCTTCTCCTAGATAAACTCATCTATCTTTCCTCAGTCGAACTCTAATAACTCTAGGGATATCTTAGTCATATTAGCCTGCGAAATCCTACTTATAAATAGGGTTTTAGTAACTCTAGAGAGATTGATTCAACAACTCAACAAAAAAGAGTTTAAGGGAATTTTGTGTTTTAACTACAAAATTTTGTATTTTTCGGGATTTAAGGGTTTTGTTTTGTTTTTTCTCCATCTTATACTCTTTTTCGGTTATTTGCCAGTTAGTAAAGTTTTCTTTACTCGTGGTTTTTTATCCTCCTTAGAGGAGTTTTTTTTACATTAATATTTGTGTCTAATTTTTTCTATTCGTTCTTGTTCGTTGCTTAATTCGAATTTATCCTTAGAAACTTAAAATATATTTTAATATTCAAAATTTTATTTTATAATTTGATAGAAACAAATAAAGAAGGTAGATTTTAGATATTTCAACAATTGGCTATACAAAATGTAGATTTTATAATGATTTTCTTTGTAAAAAAGGCTGTGTGTTTCCTACTAAGAGACAGCTGCACCTAACGTGACTGCAACAATAAGCATTAGAAAAAAAAAATCTCAAATATTGTGATTTTTTAAAAGAAAAAAATATTTTTTTATAATTTCTGATTATATTTAATTTTTTTAAGATAATATTTAGAATTATCTATATCTCTTCCCTAACTCATAAATAAGAGAATAATCCATTTTAACGTGCTTGAACCTACATTCTTCTGTATTGATAATAATGTCCATATCAATTGAATTAAGACTCAATAAGAAAAAAATTGTTTAAAAAGAAACAACTTTATGGGCAAATTAAGAGGAAGATATTGTTAAAAAAAATCTTTATATTAAAAGATATTTTCAATCCATGTGAGTTGCACGAAAGATCAATTAAAATTTCTTGACAGATATGAAAGATTCGTTTATGTTTAAACAACAAAAATATGAGTTAAATTCATTTTTAATCCCTGTACTTTTTAAATTTTTAAATTTTAGTCTTAATTAAACGGTACTTGTTAAATTCACTATGCTAAGTTATGCTTTTTTTTTTTTGAAAAATCTTATGTATACGTCAAGATTGGAATTTCAAAATTAGAAAAAGTATAATGATTAAGAATAATCAAATTGAAGAACATAAACTGATATTACAACTTTACACATAGTACAAGACTAATAATAGAATTTAGCTGCTACCATTTGTGTTTGGATTAAAAGTTTTAAATTTTGAAAAATAAAAGGACTAAATCTACTATTTTTGTATAGCACAAGGACTAATAATAGAATTTTACCATAAAAAAGATTCTTCTAAGATATCAGAACAACCTCAACACCACATCTTGTTCGCTTCACAACAATATTGTCACAAATCATATAAGCTTTCTTAACCAGCCATACCATCCAATCTTTCTCTTACTTTTTGTCTTCAAGCCGTCGTCATTTCCTTCATTTTGAGGTTTCTTCAGAAAAACAAAGAAATTCCACTGAGTTCTTTGTCCAGTCTCATGGCTACCAAGATCAAAAGGTTATACAAGAAATTCAAGAACATTTCGCGAATTTTTGGTAAGGTCCTTTACTTACTGTCTTTGAACATGTTTCATGGGTTACTTTTTGTTCATGGTATTGGGTCTTTTTGAAAATGCCATTTTGTTGTTGTTGTAGCTGTGAAGGAGAAAAAGATGGAAATTGGGTACCCTACAGATGTTAAACATGTTACTCACATTGGTTGGGATACCCCTTCCCACAGTACTGCACCGAGTTCGGTATATATTCTCTGTTACGTAATTTATTTCGATGTCTTGAAGGATCTCGAACTTGTTCTGAGAAATGTTTTTAAAGTGTCGTCTGCTGAGAGTTGATGGATACTTCAATAGAAAAGACTTAACAAGCTTACAAAATGAGAGTGTCTCGCATGTTTAAATCTATACCCTTATATGGTATTAATGGGTAAGAATGATACCGTTTGAGCTAGTCAGTTGAAAAACCCCAGAAATAAAACTGAGCACAGATAACCTGAACACAATACTTCCATCGTTGATGGGTTCATCAACTCTCAATAAACGATACTTTAAAAATTTCTACCAAAATGAGTCTGACTTCGATCAACAAATTTGTATAGGTCAAAATATGTGTTTTTATGTCTTTAATTATTGTCTTGGCATATGGTGCTTAAATTTATGCAGGAGAATGAATTCAATACTAGGGGTTCTAATTTTACTTCTCTTTCAACATGGTCCTCTCAAGGTACGTTTCAATTTACCTTATGAATTATATTATTGTATTGACAATGAAGATTATACGAGGGATAATATAATACTTGGTCTCAAACTTAGCAAGTAGGTTCAGTCTGGTACTTATACTTATTTTTTGTCCACTTAATTTGACACTTGAACTTGATAACTAGATTCATTTTAGTCATTAAACTTGAAAAATATAAAAGTCTAATGACATGGAACAATCTCCGAATATCACAAACAGTGTTTTAATAGCTAGATCAGTGGTTGAACAGGTCAGGCCACCAGTTTAACGATTGAACCAACAATAATTAAATAATTAATTAAAAATTCATAGAAATTTTTTAAAAAAATTATTAAATCGATTCAACTATCAATTTCTATCCTAGTTTTTAATTTTTTATCAATTTCAAGTAGTTCTTGAGTCAATCTATTCAATTACTTTGTTCGAATTGTTATATCAATCAATTCTTAAACTGTTCGATCCAGTCTTATTCTAATAACATTGGTCACATCATAAAATCTTAACAGAACCCAAGTTCAAGGACCAAAATGAATTTAGTTACCAAGTTCGAAGTCCAAAAACTATATCATCCCATTATGTAACATTATGATAAAGTTTTATTTAATGTTTTTTTTTAATAGATTTTGAACAATCCATGGGATGCGAATCTGCAAGAGATGAAAGTATGAGATCACCTGCATTTCTTGGATCTTCGAAATGTTTTTAACAAAGAAAAAAAAAAAGACCAAAATTAGATGTACTCGAGGAAATATTACATAAATCCCTGTATTCTTAAAAAATTTAGGATTTCGTCCCTATACATTTATTTCTAGGAATTTAGTCACTCGACTTTTTATATTTTAAAATTCAAATTTAACTATTAACATTGTTAAAATTTTTTTATTAAATTAATTTTATTATAGCATCATTTTTTTAATTACATAACTATCAACTGATTAGCAATAAATCTAAAAAAAAGTGAAATTAATTCTTAAAAATAAAAGTACAGACACTAAATTCTAAATTTTTAAAAAGTACAATGACTTATGACATTTTTAACATCATTTATTTTATTGCATATTGAAATTGGATCCGGCTGGGCTTAAATTTGGTTCCAAACTATAATTTTAGGCATTTATTGATAAATCAAGTGATATATTTACGAGAGCTTAAATATAATTTCACCATTTTATTGGCATATATTTTTATAGTTTTTAAAATGACTAAATTAAAATTTTATCTTTTAAGGAGCTAAACTATAATTTTACCATTTATCAACATAAAATTTTATAAATTTTCAATGGCTGTGAATAGGCTGGATTTGATATGTTAAAAAAAACAAATAGTGTTAATAAAATTTACAAAGACTTTATTATTATTATTTTTAGCATGTCACATCCAAGCTGTCTTTGAAGTAAGTATATA
The DNA here is from genome assembly GCA_020496765.1 of Gossypium stocksii. Taxonomy (NCBI): domain Eukaryota; kingdom Viridiplantae; phylum Streptophyta; class Magnoliopsida; order Malvales; family Malvaceae; genus Gossypium; species Gossypium stocksii. The sequence continues at coordinate 117,929,615 of CM035629.1, forward strand.
TTTGATCCACATTTTTTTTTGACGAAAAAAGTTACAACTCAAAAGTTAAACATTAAAGTGAATCCATCTAAATAAGATCTTCTATCAGCCGTAAGCCAGTTCTTCTATCTCGTACCGTCTTAACAATCCTATCTGCAAGTTTATTTTCTTATCGAGAAGCATACTAAAGGCTCCAATGACTTAGATGAATTCTTCTTACCAGAGCGAAATTAAAACCCCCAAGTATTCCATCTTGAATGATATTAACTACTTCGATGCTATTAGTCAGAATTAAGACTCTCTCAAATCCCTGATCATTTATATGTTTTACGTCAGATTTGATCTATCATTTAGTGTTAAACTAATGACTAAACTATCAAAAGGATGTGATTTTTTTTCACTCGGTCAAAAGATTACAAGAAAAGGCGTTGGGATCACCCAACCCATACCAGTTCAAACAAGAACAAAAGCAGCAGACAAAAATCTGCCAAAATAGATCACAACAACAAAACCAAAACATCAAAAGGATGTGGTTGATATGATAACGATACTTCCGACAATCTATTTCAATTAAAAAAAAAAAGATAAGGATGAATCAATCTATGATCCAAAACTTTTAGTACATTGTCATTAAATTTAGTTGCTACGTAAACATATAGTATAGTAAATGCATCTGATAAAAGAAATTAATAGACGGTGAAAAGTTGGTGGAACAAATTCATTTAATTCACTCTCGTTTTAGCCTTTTTCACTACCATGTGAAAAATACCAGTCCCTTACTAAAAAAAAATGGAATTTTTAGACCTTTCCATCATTGTTTTGGCCCTTATCTTCCTCCGTCTATGGTGGCGCTACTGGTCAACCACCGGTGGTGGACCTAAGAACCTCCCTCCAGGGCCACCTGGTTGGCCACTTGTCGGAAACCTAATTCAAGTCATCCTCCAACGTCAACACTTCATATCTATAGTACGTGGTTTACGTAAAAGGTATGGTCCCATTTTCAGCATGCAAATGGGGCAACGCACTATGGTGATTGTGACCGACTCAAGTCTTATCCATGAAGCCCTAGTTCAAAGAGGACCCACTTTTGCTTCCCGACCGCCGGACTCGCCGATCCGGCTTGTGTTTAGTGTCGGAAAACGGGCTATCAACTCGGCTGAGTACGGACCTTTATGGCGAACCCTAAGGAAGAACTTAGTCACCGAGGTAATAACCCCTACGAGAGTGAAGCAATGCGGTTGGATCCGTAAATGGGCGATTGAAAACCACATGAAGCGAATTGAAAGCGATGCAATGGCGACTGATGTCGTTGAGGTAATGAGCAACTGCCGACTCACTATATGTAGTATATTAATCTGTTTATGTTTCGGAGCAAAGATCTCCGAACAACGGATTAAGGAAATTGAAAGCATATTAAAAGATGTAATGCTAATAACATCGCCGCAGTTACCGGATTTCTTGCCGGTTTTAACACCGTTGTTTCATCGGCAAATGAAAAAAGCTAAGGCGTTAAGGAAGAAGCAATTGGAATGTTTGGTCCCATTGATAAAAGCAAGGAGAGCTTTTGTGGAGAAAGGTGAAAACCCTAACCAAGAAATGGTGAGTCCACTCGGTGCAGCCTATATAGACTCGTTGTTCGGACTCGAACCGGATAAAACCCGAGGTCCATTGGGTGAAGAAGAGTACGTGACACTATGTTCCGAGGTGATTAGTGCCGGTACGGACACGTCAGCGACGACGGTAGAATGGGCAATGCTTCACTTGGTGATGAATCAAGACATCCAAGATAAATTGTACCATGAAATTGTTGAATGTGTGGGCAAAAATGGGGATATCAAAGAAGAAGATGTCGAAAAAATGGCGTATCTTGAATCCGTCGTTAAAGAAACTTTTCGGCGACACCCTCCGAGCCATTTCCTTTTATCTCATGCTGCTATAAAGGACACTGAGCTTGGTGGCTATACAATTCCGGCAGGGGTTCATGTTGAGTTCTACACTGCATGGATTACTGAGGATCCGGATATATGGTCGGATCCGGGGGAGTTTCGGCCTGATAGGTTTTTGCGAGGTGACGGGGTTGGTGTCGATGTGACGGGGACTCGTTCGGTGAAGATGTTGCCGTTCGGGGCCGGGCGACGGATTTGCCCCGCTTGGAACCTTGGTGTTTTGCACATAAAGTTGTCGCTTGCAAAGATGGTACAAGCTTTTAAATGGCTGCCGGTGCCGGATTCTCCTCCCGACATGGCGGAGACTTATGCTTTCACTGTTGTGATGAAGAACCCTCTCAAGGCTGTCATATTGCCTCGGTAAGAAATTCAAAGGGGAAAGAGAAATAAAAATGCTTGAAGCTTTAGTTTACATATAGTTAGGTTCATTAGTAAGACTTTCTGTCTTGGATGCTTAATCATGTATGTCATGCTAAAAAGTGCAACATTCTCTTAATTAAGCCCTTAATTAAACGTTGTCCATGATTACTTATAATAATGAGACATTCCTAATATAAACATTAGCTTCAAAATGATATTTTTGAGTAATTTACCCACAAATTCTGTGGTTGAGGCAGGCGAATTCCATAACAATGGGGAAAGGTCCAATATCCATCTAATTTGATCCAATTTGATTGGAAATTGATAAAGTAACAAAGCATAAGCAAAATAGAAAAAATAATAATAAGAGTAAATTGTCAGTCTGGATTTTGAACATAATAAAGAAGAGGCTGCCATAAAATTACAGGCCACTTGGCACTCTTTATTGCTAGCAGAAGCTCTTTCTGTTGTTAAAACAATTAGAGAATTAAATGCAACATTGATTGGTCATTGAAAAATTGGGGGTGTTAGGTGTACAAATGATCCAAGGAGAGGGGTCTATTTGGATTACTTGAGTTAGTGAATATGTGTTAAAGGGTAGGAGTTTTTTTGGACGTGGTTCCTACTTCGATGAGTAACCGGAATTGGTGGAGGGTAAGCTTTTGGTTGCTGCCACTTTTCAACAATTTGCTGAATATTTCTCGATTGTGAGAGATGATGGTGGAGTGATATCCTTCGCTATGGCTCCTTTTGCATATTCTTAAGTATTCTTTTATTGATTGGATGGTCATTCTTAATACTTTTTATTTGGGACCACTTGCTTTTGGATTTCTATTGATATTTGTTATTTTTTTTATATGAATGTCGCAAAGACACGTGATAATATTTTTTTTGAGTGCAAATTTTAGGAAGGTGTGGCAGTTTATTTTGTAGCTTTACTCGATGTAAGAGTTAATTTAGGCAATATTAAAACTTATTGCTATACTTAAATTTGTTTGGAATGCATATTTGTATGTGATATGGAGACAAAGGAACAAGAAGTATTTTGATGCATCTTTCTTGATAGAAGATGCTATCTTGATGGAAATTAAAGAGGTTATGTAGACTTGTTTAGTAAGAAGACCAATCAATAGAACTATTTTGTTAGTGCTTTACTTTGTGTTTCTCGAATATCATTGATAAATTTTGAAACCATATTATTAATTAAACAAAAAAAATATATATACATATATCAAAACGTTTGAGGTCTGGTCGGGATATACACAACAGACCTATATTGTGTTTGTACAATACAAATAACTCAAGGGGAAAAAACCAAAAACAAAACCAATCTAGTTTCCAGCCATGCATCTAAAGGATGACCAGAACCAAAGAGAACTGATTATGATTAAGGAAAAATCCTACAATTGTCATAATCATCATCATCCACCACTCATTCGGGGATGCTTTGCAGCACCGGTTTCCAAGGCCGAGGCGGCTGCTCCTCCACCTCATATAAATCAGCGCCACCGTTAACCACCCTGGACAAGAATTGTTCTAGAGTCAAACCTTGCAGTTCCACCTTCTTTATCAATTGCTCCAGCTCCTTTTTAGAAATGGTTATCTTCACTTCTCTGCTAGTATTTTGCACATCTCCTCGCTTGCCACCGCCACCAAGCAACCTCTCCTCCTCCGTAATGCTAATCCCACCACCGTTATCTCCTCCTTCCCCGTGAGCTGACACCATAGCTTCCCAATCATCATCATCATTATCAACAACCCAAGATGACTTTTTTTGGTGCCTTAAACAATTCCCCATGACTGCAAATACTATGAAAACATTCAAGGAAGAAGAAGAGAGATCTTTAAACAAGGAAAGGGTTAGTGTATTTATATAGAAATGAAGGGTGGTGACCAAGGTTCCTGGAATTATAGGTCGCTGTAAATGGTGGACCCGGAACAAGATGGTGATGTTAGCAGCTAAGGTGAGAGGCAGCTTCGAGCTATGTCGTGGCCGTGACGGTGACGTGGGGCCAATGAAGGAAGCCACCTTTTTATAAATTATAATAATGGATGGTGTGAACAGAGAGAAATATAGTATCGGAATCTTCCATTGTTTTCTATCACGTATGTGCTGCCATGCTTCTACGTTCAATTTATTCCTTTTACTAACTTACTTTTCCACATTAGCAGTTGAATTTTTCAACTTCATATATAGTGAATTAAATATCTTCCAATTTTTCTTCTAGATTGGGTTTGCTGATGTTGACTGACTTTCCCATTTTTTTTCCTAATTGCATGGGGTGTTTGGAAGAATGGCTTATTAATATTTAAGGTTAATAATTGTCAGGTAACTTTGTTTATTTACATACTGATGATGCGATGAATGTGAATACAAAGTCTGACTCTGTTTGCGGTGTTCATTTTTTATGTTATGAGTTATTTAGGATGGTGAATTTCTATTAACAAAAAATAAATGATAAGGTTTTAATTCGAACAGATTGTTTGAAGGTGGTCAAAGTAATTCAAGAAAATTACCATGTGTCTTCGAATTTGGCTTTGCTTTGGCCAATTCAAGTGATACAAAGTAAACATCATTAGGTGATAAAGAATGTGCCTAAAGAGAGTAATCAAGTCGTTGATCTTATAACCAAAATGTCTTCTTATGAGAAGGAAGGTGTGCAGGTGGTGCCTAGGGAGTTAATTGACACCCTTTGGGCAAGACAAGGCTTCTAGTGCTTTTGTTAATTTTAGTTTAATATAGTTATCTCATGTTATTATTCATCAATATATCTAAAACACATCCTATATGTTGTACTAATACATTTTTAAGAAGAGATCGACATTGGTCTGAACGTGAGCCGGTATTCTGTTGGAGGAGGAATTACGAATCTCAGACATGAAACATATATACTAAGATTTTATTAGAGCAATAATTAAAATTTTTTATTTTTTTCTCTAACATATATGATGTGGTGTTGGGTTTACAAAAATTTACCAATTGCGAGATAATTACTAGAATGCCTTTTATGTATATAACTTTAATTTAAATATATATGTTAGTAAATTTTATATAATATTTTTTATAACATAATTATACCTAAAAATCAATTAATAGTATTATTAAAAAAAGCTATTATTATGTTTTGATAAAAAATATATAGAAAAATAAAAATTATGACATATAGGATCGGGTCAGAGTTGGGTATAGCTTTTATTTTTTAGAAAGCATCAAATAGTATTTTATTTCGGGTCAAGTTGATATCAGATTATGTTGAGGGTATATCATGAGGGCAAAAAACCATCCCACTACCATCTTTATATGTATTGCGGATTCAACTATTCTTGTGGAGTTTCAATACTTACTTAGGTTCTCTTCGACATTACTTATGGGGCCCAAAAAAATACTTAATTTGAACCCCATAAGTAATGTCAAACCCTGAGTTTTTGGGATTAAAAGTGCGGTGAAAAAAATTACTTTTTTCATCCATATAAAAGTTGTTTAGGTACTTTTGGCTTTTGCATTTTGAAGCTCGGATTATCAAAATTTCTTTCTATATTAATGAATTAAATTATTTAAATATATTTTATTTTTATATTTTAATTTTTAAAATATTTTGTGCATCATTAACTTTACAAATAATTTATAAATTACTTAAAAATTATTTAAAATGTACTGTATAATTATATTTAATTATTTAAATATTATCTAAATTATTTCATTTTTTTAATTTTCAACATCATGTCTAAAATAAATTCAACCGCAATATTTTGCAGCAATACCAAATAATTGAAATTAACAAACCACACTTTTTCATAACACTAATGCGAAACTAACCTTCTAATCATTAATTACCCGAACTAAGAGTTGAACATACTACTAACAGATCACACGACTCTAGTTTGATTAATGACATCGATACACATCATCTAAATATTTTTTTTAAAATAAACTGAAATAATTTCATTTTGGATGATGAATAATCATTTAATTTACTGTAAGCATAGCAAATATAAATTAATATATATTAATTTAAATTTTTTAAGGTTTTTTTTTTAAAAATTTAATATTATAATATGCCATATATAGAAGGTTTTCCCATGTTTTTATCTTGAATGTCTCAGTCGCTAATTTGGAAAAGGTCGTGGATTAAATAATCAAAGAAGTTATGGATATACATATATATATATATATATATATCATCAACGTCAAAAAAGGACGGCATGGAAAGTTAATTAATCCACGTTTTCTATGGTTTTTGTCGCTTTTCTTATTTAATTTTTACATGCAATGATTGATGGTGGTGTATATAGATATAAATATAATAGCAGATTAATTTTTAGTTCGATTGGCACGAATATTATTATTAATGTAAAAAGATATAGTTTTGAGTGTACTGAAGTGTATTATCTTCCTATTTATGGATTGAGGAGGAGTTATGAATAATTTTAACCATTATGTCAAAAAGAACAGTTATGATCAAAATTTATAATGGAATTGTTCAAGAAATATATATTCATTAAAATTTTGATATAAAAATTAAATATATTTTTTTATTGAAATGGTAAAGTTCAGATATTGAAGATCATAATGTTTTGGGTTCAAAACAAGGTTTTGGTATTGTCTGTACTGACCAGAACACTTTGTTTTGGTAGTAAACCAAAACAATTAACTATGGGTTCCAGTTGGTACCAGCCATACTGGTGCTTACGGTGCAATTTCGGTGAAATAAATTTGTTTTGCTTCTTTATTTTGAGTTCGTTTAACGATAGATTGTATTTGCGAAGCTTATTAAATAAGATTTTATATAATTGATGAATATTTTATATTTGAGACTTACTTAGGGTGAGTTTGGATGGGTGGTGCGTTTACTTACGGTTGGTGTAAAAACAACGGTGGCGGTGAGATTAGATACTGTAGTGTAAGACAAAAAGTGAGTTAAATGCACTGCACCTCACTGCCCATCCAAATCTACTCTTATTCTCATTAGTTGATATTTGTAAATATTTTTTATATACACATACCAAATCTTTATTTTTAAATGGTAATAAATCTAAAATAATATGTCCACTAGGACGATACTAACTACCGGTACGATGCTGATAAATTTTTAATAATTTTTAAAACTGCATCAAAATACGATTAATAAATAACACCAACACAATCTGTAGGTGAAGATATTACGTAATCATCTAGAAACCAACATTAAATAAAAGTTAATATTTTAATAATAATACGATAATAATCCAAACTATAGTTAAGTAATGAAAGATGAATCATAAATAAATATTTGCATGCAAAAGGGAATGAGTAAAATTGGATGACCTTTGACTATCAAACTTGTTGACTTCATGCCGTTTTCAAGACCTTCTAGATTGCTTTGGAAAATTACAATTCTACTTTCTGGCCACCTTAATTTTTTTTTATCTCTTCACCTTTTGTTGGGGGATCAATATTTTTTTTTTCAAGTCAGTCCAACGACTTGATATCTTTTTTTGGTTTAGTTTAGTCTTTAAACTTGGCAATTGTTTGCACATTGGGGCCTAAACTTTAGCTTGATACAAATTAGTCCTTGATATTTACTTCAAAACCCAAAGTTCAAATCCTAATGTGGGAATAATTGTCAGGTTCAAGCCTTAAAGTAAGAATAATTGTCAAGTTCAGGGACTAACTTTGACAAAAGAACTTCAAGCCCTAATGTAAGAACAATTGTCTAGTTTAGACTTCAATATGGGAACAATTACCAAGTTCAAAAATTAACTTCGACAAGAAAAAAGTTCAAGTCTCAATTTGGGTGTTATTGATAGGGCCTGAACTTTTTTTGTTTAAGTTAGTTCTTGAACTTGGCAATTGTTGGCACATTAGGGCCCAAACTTTCGCTTGGTCCAAGTTAGTCTTTAATATTTTACTTGAAAACCCCACAGTTCAAACTTCAATGTGAGAATAATTACCAAAGCTGAGGCCTTAAAGTGAGAACAATTGTTAAGTTCAACAGCTAACCTGGATAAAAAAATTCAAGCCCCAATGTAGGAACAAATTGTCTAGTTCAGACCTTAGTATGGAAACAATTACCAAGTTCAGAAATTAACTTCGACAATAAAAAATTTTAAATTTTAATATTGGTGTTGTTGATAGGTTCGAACGCAAATAATGATCTAACCCTTAGTAAAAGTTTCTAGAACAACTTGTGACAATACATTTTCTTGTGCTTAATTTTTACTTTACCCAAATAAAGATGGTAAAACCAATACACCATATGGTTTGAAAGTGTCGTAATGGAAATATTCAAGAGAAATGACCTTCCCCTTTCAATTACTATTAATTTGTTACCCAACTCTTACTTTTCTTGGGGTAAAATAAAAAAGTTTTAAGTTAATTGCATCAGGCATTACTCTCGTTTTAAATCGATTCTCGTTTTAAATCGACTTTTAATTTTAAAAGGTTCTAATTATATTCTCAAATTATTGATGTTATATCATTCAGATTATTCTATTATTGAAACATTTAATTTAACCATTTAATGACTTGTAAGCTTTTTTGCAACATAACTTTTAAAATTAAAAACTAAAAATAAAGTAAAATTGAAAGAGAGAGAGTGAATGATAATTTCTCTGTAAGCTTCAAAAACCTCAAAACCAAGATTTTTACAACATTGATTTTTATGGTTTTCATTTTTGTTTAAAATTTTCATTTTAAATCATGTCATATAAAAATCTGATGTCTCATTTAATGGTTAAATGAACAATATTAGTAGAAGAAAGATTTTATTAATATAACATCGAAAGTTTAAATATGTAATTAAAATATTTTAAAATTTAAAGACCAATAAATATGATATCTTTTTCACCATTTTCAAGCTATAATAATTTTATTTATTTATGAATTGAATAGAGGAAAGCTAAGCTCATGACTATGGAAGAAAAAAAAACTAATTTATGATAAATAAAAAATAAAAAAAGAATTATTGTTTCTTGCAATTTATCATATTATTAATAAATTTATATTTTGATCATTTAATTTTTAAAAAAATTATAAAATCATTATTATATTATATGAAAGTTTTAATTTAAATTATTGAACTGTTGAAATCATCGTTGTATGGCCTTCTTTGTTTTCATCTCTGACACCAATCAAAAAGGTAAACTTCCTCTCATCTTCTTCAATTTAAATTTTGTTTCATGAAACAATTTTGAACCTCATGAATCGATAAACTAATATATGAATTGCTTTCTTATCCAATCTTAGACATTGACCATAAGATCAGCTTAGATCTGAGATATTTCTTCTACTCGTCGATGGGTATTATTCCACCATATTAATTGTTGAATTGTCACTCAAAGCTAACCAGTCGAAATTTCTCTATAAAATCAAAACTCTTATAATCTTAACTTGAATCTATTAAACCTAAGACAACGAAAATGATCAAAACTCTTATAATCCTAACTTGAATCTCAATCTGAGATCAACTTGATCATGAAACAATCTAAAATCACGAACAACCAACCTAAACCAGCCGTACCCTTCTTTACCCTTCGTACTATGCCCCAAACCAACAAAATAGCAATGAAAATGTTATCAGACAAGAATAATTGAACACATGATAAACTAGTAAAACAAAATGCTTCCTCTGTTTCCCAATTTTCTTTCCTTACATATATACAACCAATACAGAGGGAAATACCATAAACAGCATATAACCATTGTGGAAGTGAATATCACAATTGCAACAAGGGAAGAGCTATTTGTCCTCATCAAGCAAGATTCAATCCATGTAGAAAGCACTACAATAACAAAGTCTTAAATGCAGCTAACCAATGTGCAAAGTGCGTCTTTAATACAGCCTCAGAGAGGAAATTAAGCTCAGGCAAACCTGGAGATATCCCTTTCCATAGCAAAGCTATTGAGGCACTTCTAGATCTGGTCTTTGGTCAAATACCTCCCTAGTTGATTCATCTGGAAATGCATCTGGATAGGTAGCCATAATTTTTGCCTTCATGCTCCTACACAGAAAAAAAAAAGTGAAGAGAGAGTGGGAGAGAGAGAATTCTGGATTAGCTGGGATTTAAATAGGTAGAGCACCCTCATGTCAGGAAAACTGCAATATGCTGAAAAGTTTATAAATCCACACAGAAAAATAGGCAGAGTAGATGTATGGAAAGCAGACTGATATTTAACCTGAAATCCAAAGACTGCTAATTGAAACGGGTCTGAGATGTTTATCCTAACATTCAAACTTTGCTAATTGAAGCAGAGACCATAGTTCTAAATTACAATCAGTTTATACACTCTCTAAGGATCTAAATGTAACTTTTAGTGGGACACATGCCTATGATTGTCCAATAGAGGTTGTACAACTGCAGTGAAAACCATTTCCATTTTCACTTTATCATTAATTTTAAAATTATCAAAATTAGTTGGTTGTATATAGGTTTCACGAAGTTGCATGTCAAGGAAATTTAGAGAGAATAAACATGCTGTGGGTCAGTTATCACATATATTGCTGTTATCTTCTGCAAGTTGTTTTCCTTACAAAACAGTTTATATTTCAAACATAGAAAAGCTCCCTGCAGGACAATATGGTCTGTATCTCAATGCTAGAAATTATATTGTGTTGCAAAAGAACCTTCAGATATATTACAATCATAAAACTATAGAAAGAAAATAAATTTTAATTAATAAAAATCTCATATGTAATCAATCAAAAGTTAAAACAATAAATATGAGAGCACTTATACCTAAGCTTTTGAAAGATATAATCAAGGTCTGACTTCATAGACTTTAACATGCGAGTATTCCTTGAAAAGTCACTAGAAACCTCAGCAAAGCAATGTTCTGAGTACTCATTAAAATGAGATAAGACCGCGTTGCTGTCTTGTAGCCTTCCCAAGCTGCAAATTGTGGCACCAAAAAGGAAAAGCTATAATAATGCGGGAACAAAGATTGTTACTCAAATCGAAGCTGTATTTTGCAATCAAAGCAGGGAAAAAACAGAATAGTTTGAATTCCATTGTAAATTTATAATCATTTTGGCAACACTATTGGAGGAGAAGTCCTGTTCTCTTTCAGGACAAATGTTTCTGCAAAAAACAACCATGTAACATGCCTTCAGCTTGATATATGACTCTCTTAAGTCACGTTCTGGATACATGTCAGGAGCAATACCCCTTTTCACCCTAGTCCTGTAGACAAGGGCATTGAAGTAAAGTGTGGACATAGGCATCTGGTGTCTGACATAGCATCTCTAAAGATACAAGATAAAAAAATCATGTTTATGTGGACATTAATTTTTGTTTGCAAAATAGGTAAATGAACAAATCCTTATGTTTGATTCCAGGGAACACCTGATTCCTACATCCAACTAGCATCTTGACACAAAGAATAGCTCATTAAGGAGATTGTACAACATCAACATTATAAAATCACGAACAATAAGTAGCTGCTACCGATTGATAAGATCAACGAAGACAGGGTTATCATGCTTGAGATGGTAGTATTGCCTTGTTAACATGTCTCTATACACAATAGACAAGATATCCTTATGATTTTATACTCAGATTCAGACTGTTCTTGCCAATCTATACCACATGATAACCACTAAATAATGTTTAGTTCCAGCAATGAATCATAAAGGTTTGACCTACTGATAAACACTAATGTTAATCACAAGTAAAAAGTAATAATTTGGAATTCACTGAGTCCAGCTCTACGAAGTAATTATAGAAAACAAGAGAAACTTTAAGAGAACATACAAAAATGAATTATCATACAGCTAAAATCAAATCCATTCATGTCAATGAAAGAAAAAAGTAAATAGAAAAGGGAAAAGAAAAAGTACATGAGGAGCTGCAAATGCTTAAGAGAGTCCAAATCATTGGCATCGATTAGGGTTTTGAACTGACGAGACACCTCTTCCGAAGCTGCTCTCATCGATTCAATTTCTTTCTCCGTTTCCTCCATTCCTATTTTTGTTTCTTTTTCCTCCTTTTTTTTTTTCTAGTTTTCTTAAGCTGTGCTTGGAACAGAAAACTGTAAGGGATTTATAGGGAAAAGAAAATGGTCTTTGATAGGGATAATTTCAATTTGCCCCTGTACTTTAACATAACTTTCAATCTGGTACCTAAAGTTTTTACATGTTCAATGTATCTAGAGGTGTTCATGGGCTGGGTCTGCTAGGCTTTAGTATGATATTAACATATTTTAGGCTTATCCAAGCTCGTCCCAACCTGAAATATGATCTTAAAATTTATCCAAATCCGTTTATATTTACAAAAGACTAACCCAAACCTATTTTAAGCCCGTCCATATAATTTTTTTTAAAATATTTATATTATATTATTTTAATATTTAATAATTTTATACATTTTTTATTTATTAAATTTTTTTATATAATTATCTTAATATTATTTTAATGTTCACATTAGAGTAGTATTATATATTTACTATAGTTTTATTTTTTTCACGTGTTCTAAACTACATAATATATAAAAATAATATAATATAAAATATTATAAACTTAAAAATGGACTGCACTTAGGCCCGACTCATATTTTAAACAAATCTAATTTTTTTCCTGAGCCTATTTTTTGAGCTTGATATTTTTACCCAAATCCTCTTAAATTTTAGGCGAGCCTTTGAATTTGGGCAGATAGTCCAGCCCATAAACAGGTCTAAATGTGCCTCTTGTATTTTACTTCTTTTTTTCCAAAAAGGTATTTGAATCTAACGGAATTAAAGTGTAATGTGATAGTATGTCACGGGTCATGAATCAAAATCCATCATAAAACACTGTAAATCTAGTATGAAAATTAGGTTAGCACAAAACATTTTGCCTTGACATTAGGCTTGTAATTTATACTAAGCCAACGCTAGATCTATACGAATAGACCTTCTAGATAGCCTTTAAGCACCCTAACAAGCACATCAAGAGAACAAGTAAAAAAGCATAAGAGAACATTAAGGGTGGGTTTGGATGGACGATTAGGTATGCGGTGTAATGCGTTTATCTTACTTTTTGTCTCACACTATAATATTGTTATAATATCTAATCTGATCACCATTGTTTTTACTCTAGCTGCAGATAAACATATTGTTCATCTAAACCTACCCTAAAAGTGTTATTATTTAACATAACATTTTAAAATATTTTGAAGAAAATATAAATGAGAGCAAGATGATTAGAGGTGTTCATGAGTTAGATCAGATCGGGTCTAAGCTGAGTATTAACATATTTTATGTTTACTCAAGTCAGATTCGAAATATAAACATAAAATTTTGTCTAAATCTATTCATAATAATCTATTTTTAATTCAAACAAATAACCCGATGTTTAAACAGAAAATAACAAAAATAACTCAAACTAATAAAAGTAAATTTAGATATTAATCTATTTTGAGTAGATTATGAATGAATTTGCATTTAGTGCGCCCCTCCGATTAAAAATGGTTTATTTACCTAAAATTAAGAACCAACACCCCCAAAATACAATGGTTCTTATTTTATCCCAATTTAACGAAATAAATTTGTCCAAAATATTCAATCTCATCCTCAAATGTTTTTCTTTTAAACAAACCAACTTAACATAAACCAAAATACCAAATAAGAAATTAAAAAAAAAAAAAAAACAGGAAGAGAGAGAGAGGAATTTTCTCTCTCTTCTGTTCTTTTGAGGGGTTTTTGGGTGATTTTTTTAAAAATTAATTTAAAGGAAGAGGAAAATGGTGAAAAGGATAATAACATATATCAGAAAATTATAGTCTTTGGAAAAAGAAAAAAAAAGTTGTCAGGGAATTTTTACGTAATTCTGGGTTAGTAAACGGCGGTGGAATGTTGTCGGAATCTGGACATTCAAAGTAACACACCTTTCTCTTCAAATTTGGCCTCAACCAAGAAAAAAAAAAGTGAGAAAAATTCTAACTTTAATCTGTTTTTCTTCTTTTGCTTAAAAAACCAATCTTTTTTGTTTAAATTTTTGTTCTTATTTTTCATATAGATGGGTTGTTGTAGCAGCAAAAATAGATTAACAGGATGCAGCAGTTATAAATCAGGCAAACATTCGACACCAGTTCAAGACCAAAAAGTTGTTGTCGTGTCACAAACACAGGTTCCACAAGCAAAGCAGCGCCACCACAACAACCACCAACAACCACCATCAGCCAACAAAACAAGCCAAGTGAAAGTACAAGACACAGTGTTAGGGAAACCATTGGAAGACATTAGACAATATTACACACTTGGTAATGAACTTGGTAGAGGTCAGTTTGGGATTATTTATTTATGTACTGAGAATTCAACAGGTCATACATATGCTTGTAAATCAATATTGAAAAGGAAATTGACAAGCTTACATGACAAAGAAGACATAAAAAAAGAAGTACAGATTATGCAACATTTGTCTGGTCAACCAAACATTGTTGAGTTCAAAGGTGTTTATGAAGACAAAGATTGTGTTAATATTGTAATGGAACTTTGTGCTGGTGGTGAGCTTTTTGATAGAATTATAGCTCAAGGTCATTATTCTGAAAGAGCTGCAGCTGCTATTTGTAGACAAGTGGTGAATGTGGTTCAAAATTTCCATTTTATGGGAGTTATGCATCGCGATCTTAAGCCCGAAAACTTCTTGCTTTCTAGCAAAGACGAGGATGCTATGTTGAAAGCAACCGATTTTGGTTTGTCTGTCTTTATCGAACAAGGTTAGATGTCGAACCTTTTGAATCATATTGTTGATTGGTAGAGTTTTCGTGCTCGTGTACTAAGTTCCAACCCTTTTGAAATCACAGGGAAGCAATATCGGGATATTGTAGGTAGTGCTTACTACATAGCACCCGAAGTTCTTCGGCGTAGTTACGGGAAGGAGATCGATATATGGAGTGCTGGTGTTATCTTGTATATTCTACTCTGTGGTGTTCCTCCGTTTTGGGCTGGTAAATAGACATTTTGCTCGTTTTACATGTTGTTTCCAACTCTGTTTAAGTCCTGTAATGTTTAGATGTTCTGTTCGTATTGTATTGTAGAAACCGAGAAAGGTATATTTGATGCTATTCTTGAGGGTGAACTTGATTTCGAAAACGACCCATGGCCTTCGATTTCCGAAAGTGCCAAAGATTTAGTGAGGAAGATGTTGACAATGGACCCGAATGAGCGGCTTACGGCTGCGCAAGTTCTCGGTTTGTTATCTTTTCGATATTCGGTTATCGTTCCCGGATTTCGATTGTTGTGCTTTTGATTGATGTATAATGTTGGTATGGTTAGAACATCCTTGGCTGAGAGAAGGTGGGGAGGCATCGGACAAGCCGATAGATTCCGCTGTTCTATCGAGATTGAAGCAATTCAGAGCAATGAATCAGCTTAAAAAGCTTGCATTGAAGGTAACACTTTCTAACCGGATCAAACAAGTCTCAATTTTGCATTAAACGGGGGTCAATTGGTGCTGTGTACTCGTTTTCGTGTTCTTCAGGTCATTGCAGAAAATTTGTCCGAAGAAGAGATTCAAGGTCTTAAAGCAATGTTCAAAAACATTGACACGGATGAGAGTGGCTCAATCACTTACGAAGAACTAAAAGAAGGTTTGGCTCGTCTCGGATCGAAGCTCACCGAAGCTGAAGTCAAGCAATTAATGGAAGCTGTAAGTACTTTTATCTACCTACTCGATTTTTACCGTCTCTCGGTTTGCTTAATGTTCGATTGCAGGCTGATGTGGATGGAAACGGAACGATAGACTATATCGAGTTTATCTCAGCTACAATGCATAGGTACAGACTCGAAAGAGACGAAGACCTGTACAAAGCGTTCCAGTATTTTGATAAAGATAACAGTGGGTGAGTTCCGAAATACGATAATTATCTGCAATTACTTGGTATGATTCTTTGTTCATATATGTATATATATGTGTATACAGGTTCATTACGATGGACGAAATCGAGGCTGCTATGAAGGATTACGGAATGGGTGATGAAGCTAGCATCAAGCAAATAATCTCCGAGGTGGATACCGATAACGTGAGTTTGGCTTTTGAACCAAACTCGGAAACTTCTTCTATATTACATTACCGGTACTAATGCCGTTTTAAATCAAACAGGACGGAAAGATCAACTACGACGAGTTTTGCGCTATGATGAGAGGTGGAGCACCACAAACCGCAAAGCTTTTTTAGATGCCTTCTGCGGTTCCGGTCGAGTTGCTGAAGGTTGAACTAACCTAATTAACAGTTCCGGGATTATTTTCCGAGTTCTTTTCGCCGAGAAAACAAGGATTTGGATTCGAGATTTGTCCGACAACGACATGGCATTATTGTTTGTGTATATCTATTTATCTATCATTTTCCAAGTTCTTTTTATTGATTACCTTCTGTCACCTTCTCTCCTTACTCTTCAAAGTGTTTCAATATTATTGTTGCTTAAATCTAGCCTTACTCTTTGTTTATTACAATTTTCTTCATTGACTTTAGCATCAGAGTACTTTCGGGAAATTTAGCTTTGGGTGATCTTTTTCAATACGAAGCTAGAAAATTACTGTAGAGGGTTAAAGTGTCGCCTTTTCTTATTTCTCTTCAAAGTGTTTCAATATTTTTGTTGTTTAACTCTTGCCTTACTCTTTGCTTATTATGATTTTTTTCACGGACTTAAGCATCGGAGAAATTTAGTTTAACCTTTGGATAATCCTTTTCGATACAAAGCTAGAAAATTACTTTAGAAGATTGGAGATAATCATAAATGATTGTACAATCACATTACTCATTTACCATGCATAAATATGTAACACCTCAAACATGATTCTAACATACGATAAACAGTACTCAGATTACGTCGGACCCAAAGATTATGTATCATTTTCCGACGGCGAGTTGTGTTTCGATCGCCAGTACTTCTCGATCTCCTCCGCTGTCCTTCCAGGGATTCTCCCAGCAATCAAAGACCACCTGATCCATGCAAATACACATCAACACAATACTACAAAACAATCACATACATACATACACACAAACAAAACAAGAAAGTGTAATAACCTTTGTCCAACTAAATTAAACATTCTTGCAATAAGCATCTCTTCATCCTCAGAGAATTTCACTTTCGTCTCATCTGCAACACCATAAAAATGGTTAAGCCAAGAGACTTCTGTAAAAAAGAAAATAAAATAAATATGGAACCTTTGAGTTTCGAGTCATGACTGGTACACCCATTACTCGAACCATGACCATCAAAGTCTCCCATAATTTCTTTTTTCCTACACAACAAGAGCAGAGCTAGTCTGGTTGTAACCATGCACGGTGGTGATGATGGTGATGGTGTGTACTGATATTTATTTGATAAAAAATTCAAACAAGACCATTAGTTCAACATCAAGCTGGTTTTGGATTTTTGTGTCTACTAGATGATTACAGAATAAACAAAGTTCATTGCTTGTTGATCCGTTTTGTCTCTTACAAGATCATCAAATCTTTTTCACATTATTACTGGCCGAAAGCTGTCACATTTTGTTTTAAAAAAACGAAAGACATGCTTCACACGTGTTTAGATTTTGTTTTCTTGTCATTGTTGCCATCTGCAACTTGACGCATCTATATTAATGTTTTGGCAAATTAATGGGTAAATTCTATCTAAGGTCACTAAATTATTAATAAATTTACGTTTTGGCCATTCAATTTTAAAAAGTTATAAAATGATCACTAAATTAAATCATTAGGCTGTTAATTTTTTTTTTAAATTAGCTAGTGAGCTCCAGGTAACAAATTAACAATTGGTACAATAGATCATTACCCATCGGCAAGTAGAATAATATCTTTACGTCAAGTGTAATTTACCTTAAATTCTTAAAAGACATCCTTCATCCTTAGCAAAAGTAAATTATTATCACGCACCCACAACGACTTGAACTCAAGATTTGGGCTCTAAGACCAATACCCATAACCAATAAATTAAGCATAGTAGATGTCATATATACATAAGCATAAATTAGCCTATGAATAGTGTAGATTCTGAAATTTTCTGATTGTAGCGTTATTGTACTATAATGTTATATATTCATAGACAAAAATTAGCCTATGAATGGTGTGGATTGCAAGGACCGAGACACCCGTCGAACTACATATTATCGTGGCATGAGAATTGATGTTCAATTTGAATCGACCTCATCGAAAACCAAGGGTTATAATCATTCTCCATAACCATAACGTACCAATACTTAGCATAATTGAAACCGGAACAGATAATGATCGGAATATATCATTCCAAGTCGTATAATTTAAACATGCATACGGCTAGCTTATACTACTAGGTACCGATTTAGTCCATTCAGAGTGTTCTTGTCGCAACCTTCAATTACCGAGTTCCTTCAGAAAGTCTTCGTTGTCGACCAGGACCTGCCGGCACAAAACATAACCATACACATATCATGAGCTTGTCAACATAAACGTTACCGCTATTACGAAAAACTTACGGTTTTCCAACCATCGGGGTCTAGGAAGGAGGTGATTTTAGTGTTGAGTCCGGGTATTGGCCCTGGTTTCCGAGTAACTTGTCCCCCAAGTTCTTGTATAACATGTTCCACAACCTCACCACTTTTGTAAACATCATCGGTACTAATAGCAACCTGGAACAAGAACGATAGTCATCGAAAAAGGGCAATAGACTCAGACTAACGGAGATGTTCGTTGCAAAAAAGGGTTCGAAAACCGACCTGTGCATATGCATTTCCCTTGGTATATTCAGTCACTCCGTAATTGTAAGTCAACTCGAGAACGGTAGTCTCGTGTTCTTCCGCGTACCCCATCATGGCAATGGAGTACTGTCCAAGAAACACAATGAAAACGAATTAGGCTTCTTTGAAAGCTAAAGGATAAACTAAGCTAAAGTCGAGCCCGACAGATTATACCTTGTATTCAGGCCTATCAACCTTCTTCACTAGCTTCATCCCGAGTGCCTGCAATGCACACACACGAAGAAAAGCGATGAAATATACCGACTCATCGAAGTTTTAATCAACGAAAAGCTTATACCGCACTACCTTTTCGTAGAATTTGACAGCGCGATCCAAATCCCCGACACGAAGCATTACTTGACAGAGTGGATCAATAATGGAATCTCTTTGAATGAGCTCAAAAACATAACCATCAGGATCTTTAACAAAAGCAATGATCGTCGATCCGCCTTTAACCGGACCAGGCTCTCTAGTAATATTACCGCCTTTCGCACGAATGTCCTCGACCATTTTGTACACCTAAAACAAACAAAATCGAACACTTAACCACCAAGAATTACCATCATAGCAGCAACTACAATGAGTATTCCACAAGTAAATGAACTTACATCGGGTGTCGCAATCGCAAAATGCCCGAAACCGGTTCCGATATCATACGAAGTTACTCCATAATCTGTAAAAACAAAGGTACACTCTTTAGATGGTAAAAGTACCATAAAAATTCGGAATTAGATAGTATTTTGTTCATTCTACTTAAAAAATTGATAAAATAATCTCCGTATATAACGTGCCATGTTTAGCTCACGCACTATGACTAATTTTTAATCATGAAAATGGATGAAACTTTTACAAAAAAATGTATTTGTTCTTTGATCTAACAAATAGCAAATGGGGAATCCATGATAGTTTTACAGACAATAGTTGTAACTTGTAACAGATCTATAACATGTTTGATAACCAAACAAAAGCCAATTTTCAGACAGAACCTACTATATGTAAACTCCATAACGAAATGAGATTCTTCTGGTCCAAATCCAAGAAAGGCATTGGAATATTTCTCTTCAGGAATGTCTCTTTTTCTTAACAGCTTCATCCCAAAACATTCAGTGTAAAATCTGGAAAAAAAGAAGAAAGGACATTGAAACATCAAAACAGAACAAAATGAAGAACAAACACCCGAAGTGTAGAAAAACAAAACATACTTGATAGTACGGTCGAGGTCACCGACACGGTAGACAGCATGAAGGAGGCGGCGGTTGTCTTTCTTCGGCCATTCTAATAACTCAGTACTGGGAACTGCACCTGAGCCTTGAGCCATTTTTTTTCAACAAGTTCAAAAGCTCTGTAATAATATATGAAGTTGAACCATGTAAAATAAAATTTTAAACTTTACAAACAGAAAAAGTTCATTTTTTTTTCCCCACATAATAAAAAATGATTTTGATCAAAGAGCTTACCAGAGATTAGTAAGAGTGAGTGAGTGAGTGAGTTACTGAATGAAAGAACCGCCTTTTATTATCAGCTACAACCGTTGGAACAGCAAATTTATGATTTCTTTATTTTTCTTCATCATTTCTTACTCGTGGGCCAAAAAAAAAAAGAAAAGAATTGAGAGCACGTGTTGCTCGTGGTCCCGTGGACACTAATTAGGCATTTTTTTATTATAAAAGTACTCAAAACTTTTGATTATTTACACAAATAACTTATTTTGAAAATATTTATGTAAATGACCCATTTTGAACAGTAAACGTCAGTGATGCCATTGCCATTAGCGTCATCACCTCTATCATTGGCTGGTTTTAAAAAAAATAATTTTTTGGGTGCTGCCGTCGCCATTGACGACACCAGACTGAAATATAATTATATAAAACGTTCAAAGACCTGATGAAGCAATTACCTTTTTAGATTGGCATAAATTAGTGGGTAAAATTAATATAACTTTAAATAAGAAAATTAATAAGTCTCAAAATTAGTGGCACAAATTAATATAACTTTAAATAAAAAATAAATTAAATTAATCTTTCTCAAAAAATTCGGAGTAATTTAATCTTTGATAATTTTAACCGTGAGTATTAATCACATGCTTAATGTTTTTCATAATAGTATATAATTTTAATTGGTATAATAATAATTTTAGCCTTTAAAGTTTTCATATTCCATCAATTTGGTCCCAATTTAACAAATTTAACCCGCAAAATTTGAGTAAATGATGAAGCTAGATTTGTTGATTTTTTTGAATCAAGACCAATTTGACAAAATATGTAAATATTGAGGGCTAAAATTGTTATTATATCAATTAAAATTATGTACAATTGATGGAAGACGTGATCAATTATCCTTAATTGTTCACTTTCAAATTTGACAATAATTAAATTGCTTTGATTTTTTTAAGAGGGACTAATTTATTTAATTTCAAAATTAAGAGGGATTAAAGAAGAATTTTACCAAATGCAAATTATGATAAATTTATTAAAAATGTAGTCCAACATATATATATATATATAATGTGTGTGAGTGGGGGAGTTCAAAGGTGATGAGCAAAAAAGCTAAAGATGAAAGGGACAAGTGGTGATAGAAAGTAGTGGTCTTTTGCAGCTTTAGTGGGTTTTTTAAAAGAAAACAACAACATGAGGACTAAATGGAATATATTCTTTTTCCATGTCTTTTCTATAAAAATATTAATTCTCATGTGCGTAAATTTGATTGGGTTTTGTTGGCTTAGTCGACACATATGGCTAAAATTATCATATAGGCCTTTGTATTAATATTTGGATTACATTTTGCCCCTTTTCCACTTAAAAAATGAATAAATTAGTATTTGTAAGTTAAATCAATGAGCAATTTAGTCCTTCTGTTAAAAATTTCATCTATTTTTTCGATTAAAAATTGGTCATTATAGAACAAAATGTGGTACACGTGGCACATCACATGTAGTTATTTTGTTATTCTATCGACCACGTTAGTTTTATTAGTAAAATGGATGAAATTTTTAAAAAAAAGGACCGGTTTACTTTTTGATTTAATGTACAAAGACTAATTTACCCATTTTTAAGTAAGGGTTGTAAAATACAATTTGACTCTTACTCCAGTAATGTCTATAATACTTTTAACTGACATAAATGCTATTCGATTAGTATTATATTGGCCTTGTAGCTTGATAATATAAGTTCCTTGGAAAATTTAAATTAAATTTTTACTTTTTTATTTTCAGCAATTAAGTTTTTCTATTTTTTCGAATTTCAAAATTCATATATAATTGTTAATATCGTTAAAATTTATTTACTAAAAAAAATTCATTTAGTAGACATGTAACAAAGAAATTGACGTTATAATAAACTTGAAATTGACAAAAAAAAAAACTATAATAGAAGAATTAAATCCATTGAAATAAAAATAAGGATAAATTACACCGAAGGTCATTATACTATTAGTAAATTTATATTTTGGTCACTCAACTGCAAAAAGTTACAAAATGGCTATTGAACTATTCCAAAGTTTTCATTTAAATCACTAGGGTATTAAGTTTTTTATTTTTTAAAGTCCAGTTAGTGAGCTCCAAGCGATGATTTGATTATCAGTATGGTGGATCAATAGCCATTGGCAAGTAGAAGAAAATACCTTAGATCTAAGTCGATATGACAATCAATGTCAAAGATCAAAGAAAAAGCTGTTTGGATATTAGTTTGCAGGTTCGTAACGTTCAAAGTTGTTTCACGAAAAAAAATTAAATTGTAGAGAAGAAGGTGAAGAATATTGGTGTAGGCAATGCGAATAAAGAAAGCTATATAATAGTGATTTTAATAGCCCAATGAATTAAATGAAAACTTTTGAATAACTCAATGACTATTTTCTAACTTTTTGAAGTTAAATGACCATAACATAAACTTACTAATAGTTTAGGGACCTTAAATAGAATTTACCCTAGAAATAAAAGGATCAAATTTCAAATGTGTAAAATTACATACACTTGTTGCTCAAAGGTAGGCCATTCGCCCAGTTTTTTAGTTCAACGGACCATTAGCCCAGCTTGAATAAGGTATTGGACAAAACTGTATATAAATGGGTCGATAATGCCCATGTGTATCTTTACATGGACCAACAATCATATATGTAGAATAAAGTTATTTATAGTTCGGGTTGGATCGGGTTTGAGTTAGTCAAGTAAAACAATTTAGGTCTATTATTTAAGTTTGAGTTTGACCCGACCTGAAAAATGAATTTAAAATTTTGCTCAAGCTTGATTCAAAAAAAAAAAATTAAAATTCAAGTTCGACTCGACCTACTAGTACTAAAATTTTTTATATTACCTTTTTATATAAAAATAAAATTTAAAAAATATAATACATCAAATACATTAAAAATAAAATCATTAAAATAAATATTTTCCAACAAATGAAAATTTAAAAAAATATATATATTTAAATAACAGTAAAATAAGTATAATGTAAGAGGCAAATAATTTTAAAATAGTAGCAAAATTAATAATAAAATAAGAATTATATAATATTCAAACAATAATAATAAAATAATAACAATATAATAATAGAAATAGTTTTTTTTTCAAATTTGGGACAGATCGAGCTCAAACAAAAAAAGCTTCCTTGAGGTCTGACCCATTTAAAAAATTAACTTTATTTTATTGTTTAAACATATTTTTCGAATCAATATTTTTATCTAAAATCTTTTCACTTTTCAAACCGGCTTTTGAACCGGGCCGGGTAGAATTCTACGCCCAACCTACTTCCAAACCAAACCGCAAAAGCGTCGGAACCTCATAATCCAAACGCGGCAAAATTGGAATTCTATTTTAACTTCGAAAATGGTGTTCGCATTTACAGCACTTCGATTCTTAACATTGAACCCTAGACCCATCATCATAATCTCAAAAACCCCTAATTTCCTCCCTTTTCGATCCCCAATTTTCAACCCCAATCCAAAAACCATGTCTTGGTCTTGCACCAAATGCACTTTCCTCAACTCCCCATCCCAAACCGCCGCTTGCAAAGTCTGTCTCTCACCTCCGTCACCGTCACCGTCACCGTCACCGTCTTCGCCGTCTAAGTGGGCTTGTAAAGCTTGCACTTTTTTGAACCTTTACAACAAATCCAACTGTGAAATCTGTGGTACAAGGTCTTGTCTTTCCAGTTTCGATGATTTGAAAGTTACTAACTTTAACGATGAAGCCGATTCCTCTGTTGGGTCTGTTTTCTTGCCTTTGAAGCCTTGTAATAAAAGGAAGATCAGGGAACCAAATCTGGGTAATGAAGATTGTATCGAATTGGGTGGTTTTCGTGGCATTAAAGCCTCCAATAAAGCTGTTCAAATAGAGGGTCAGTTTTTATTTTCTGGGTTTTTGTTTCTGTGCTTTAAAACTATTAATTTTTGTTGAATAATGTATTGCCATTAACATTTGTATTTACTCAATGTGACTAGGATGAATAAATGTATCAATTTTTCAAAAAGGTCCTAAAATTACTATGGAGGTACTATACTAGGACTCGTATTGCATTTCTGTTAAAAGTTTCATGCATTTCTACCATTAAAGGCTAGTCTTTGTTTGTCAGCATGAGGTATATTGTTTGATTATTAGTTTTATCAGTAGAAGTGGAGGATCAATTTGCTTTTTGATTTAGAGTAGAGGGAGCAAACTGTAATTTGACTCTTGGTACAAGGGTTTTCATGGTACTTTTACCCTTTGAAACTATTATATAATGGGATGAAAATGTTGTAACTTGTAAGCCAAAAAGAAGTTTCATTTTCAATCCTAGTGTTCTTTTTATAACTTCATTGCATGTCTTATGGCAACAGATAGTAATTCAGGATCAATTAAAGCTTCATTGAAGATATTGAGCTACAATGTTTGGTTTAGGGAAGATTTAGAGGTTCACAAGAGGATGAAAGCTATTGGTGACCTTGTTCAACTTCATTCCCCTGATATCATTTGTTTTCAAGAGGTTACTCCGATGATTTATGACATTTTTCGTGGGTCTAATTGGTGGAAAGGGTACCGGTGCTCTATCTCGGACGACACTTCGAGTTTGAGAGCTTACTTTTGTATACAGGTAGGTTTTGATTGCCATAATTATGTGAAGCTTTTTATGCAAATGTATATACTTACTATATTGTTTTGCAGTTAAGCAAATTGCCTGTGAAATCCTTTCGTCGTGAACCTTTTGATAATTCGATAATGGGGCGAGAACTTTGCATGACTGAGGTTGAAGTTTCTGGGGGTGAAACAACGCTTGTTGTTGCTACTACCCATCTCGAGAGTCCGTGTCCTGCTCCGCCGAAATGGGATCAAATGTATAGTAAGGAACGTGTAGAACAAGCAAAAGTAGCGATCAATATTCTCGAGAATAACCCAAATGTTATTTTTGGGGGTGATATGAATTGGGATGACAAATTAGATGGTCGGTTCCCTTTAACTGATGGATGGATTGATGCTTGGAACGAGTTAAGGCCTGCTGAAGATGGATGGACGTATGATACCAAATCAAACCAGATGTTATCGGCAAATCGTACATTACGAAAACGACTAGATCGATTTCTATGCAAGCTGAATGGTTTTAAAGTCTGTGCGGTCGAGATGATCGGGGTAGAGCCAATACCGGGTTTATCATATACCAAGGAGAAGAATGTTAGGAAAGAGAAGAAGTTATTGGAACTTCCTGTTCTGCCAAGTGATCATTATGGCTTGCTTTTAACAATCTCTAGTCAGTAATGCCCGGTCTGGCATCGTATATGGTTCGCTTTAAGCTCGAATTGTTCGTCTATTTTCATCCGTATTTGCGGTCATACTCGTATGCCGATTTTGTATAGACTAGTAACGGAATATGATGCAAATGGTTTGCCGCATTTAGCTTTTTTTTGTATAAAAACTTCCATGTATGGAAATCATATGATCATTTTGTCTATGCCATCCAATTTTCTTAGTAATGATTAATGAATTAGTATACCTTTAAACATGAGGGAGTCACTTTTAAAAGGGTGAATTGACCTCTATTCAAACTTTCTCATTTTTTGTATGGATCTTTGGATGAACGGATAACCAAACCTATGAACAATTAACTCTATCCCTATTATTTTTCCGCAAATAAATTTTTAATCAAAATTCTCATAAACTATTGTCACACTCCTTGTTTATTAATCTTAGTTTCATTTTATATATAGTCAATTATCTTTACTTCAATATTCTATAATCTTTAATGAACTTTACTTATTAATAAAAAGTATATTATCATGTCAATTGAGTCTTTATTTAGTTATCATCGGCATTATTATTTGCGTAACAGGATATGTACTATGCCAAAATATATCCTTTCTAAAGACACTTATAACCTACACCAACCCATCCAACCTACTCCACTCTAGTTTCATCATTTTTATTTTTTTAATTATTGATAAAAATAAAATGGGTTTGAATATTTAAAAAATAATATATATATATATATTTTTTTTCTATGGTGAATAAAAGATTAATATTTTCATTAATTTTGAATTCGTACTTTTTATGGTCATCTAGATAACGTATATGACTAAACAGTTAAGTTATTCCACGTTAACGGTAACATAGCATCTCAAATATAAAATTCAATTCGTGGGTGTACATTCCAATAATATCATTTTTAAAGTTTAAATCAACATTCTTTTTTTTTAAAGAATGCAATGTATCTTACTATTGCACTTAATACTTTATAATAAATGAATTTATTTTAAAAAACGAGAAATGAGATTTGATTTTCGGTTGAATCTTAGCATAATAATCATAAAATCAAGTATAATGGATGTTATTATTATAATTATCCCATAAAATCATTAAAAAAAGTTGTAAAATTAAATAATCTCTCCCTTAAATTAAAAAAAGATAGGATTATTAGTTTTATTACCTACTCCACCATCTCTAGTTGATTAATAGCATAATATCTTGAATTAAATATATGCAGTCTCGTAACACCATACGTATAAGGCAAATGGTTTTGTACAATTGTTTGTGTTTTTTTTATTGGACTTGGTTAAGACCAATGTATGTTGTATAATAATGTAATATTATTTGTCGGCTATGGTTGACTTCACAAGACAATTTCGGATTTGTCTTTTGACTTCAATGTCTTTTTTTCATTATTCGCGGGGGGCAAAATTTCATTTGTCCCTTTGAAACGCTGTAATTATCGTATAATGATTGTCGGGTACTGAATTTTGTGGTGTATAAATAGGTGATCATGGAGATGGAGAGTGAAACCAAGCAAGTGTGGGTCTAGTTCTTAGTCTATTCCCAAACAATGGCAACAATGGAAGCTAAATTGTGGTGTGTGGGTGTTGTTTTTTTAAGTATTGCTGGTTCTTTGAGTCTTGTTGTTGGAGGAGGTGATGTTGGGTATAATGGTGATAATGGGGATAATAATCATTGTTTATATAGAAGTTTGCGAAGTTGTGGTAGTTTCTTTGGTGGTGGTGGTGGTGAAGGAGGAGGTGGTGGGGGTGGAGGTGGAGGAGGTGGTGCTTCAAGTAGTGGTATTGGATATGGAGAGGGGCATGGTGTAGGAGGAGGTGTAGGGGGTAGTGTTGGTGGGGGTGGTTTTGGAGGAGGTGGTGGAGGTGGAAGTGGAAGTGGTTATGGTAGGTCTGGTGAAGGGTTTGGTCATGGTAGTGGTTTTGGTTTTGGTGCAGGAGCAAGCATAGGAGGAGAAGGAGGTGGCGGTGGAGGCGGAGGAGGTGGTGGCGGTGGTGGCGGTGTTAGTAAAGGTTCTAGTGGAGGTTATGGCCATGGTAATGGTTATGGTGCAGGTGTTGGTGGTGCAAGTGGAAGTGGAAGCGATGGGACATCAAGTGGTGGCGGCGGAGGAGGGGGAGGTGGTAGTGGGGGTGGTTTTGGTGGAGGGTCAGGTCATGGTAATGGTTTTGGTGCAGGTTTTGGGATAGCTGGCATTGAAGGAGGAGGAGGAGGAGGAGGAGGTGGTGGTGAAGGCAATGGTGGAGGTGGTGGAAATGGAGGAGAAGGATATGGACGTGGGGAAGGGATGGGAATGGGAATGGGAGGGGGTTCAAATGTTGAGAAAGGACATGGTGGTGGCAAAGGTAACATGGGATTTGGTATGGGAATGGGAATGGGCATTGGGGTTGGTTTTGGAACAGGAACAAGTGGAGTTAAAGATTCAAGTACTGAACATGCTCATCCTTAGACCTACACATGCATGGTTTCACCTTCTACAACGGATATCCTATGTCTCATGTTCAAGTTTACAAACTTTGAGATTTGAATTTGTCAAATAAACCTCTTTCTTTTGTTGTCAAATATGCAAGCATGCTTAAATGTTTTAATCTACTTTTCATCCCCAAAAGTATTGAAGGTGGATATTTTTATTTTATCAGCTTATTTAAATGAATAAAAGGAGTCCAAGAAAATTAATTTTTATGAATCATAAAGTAAAAATGGAAGATATCTTGATTTAAAATTTTTTAAGAGTATTATTTGTACAAATATAGTACAATCGCAAATACAAATATATATCAGACTAATTATAATGTAGAATCAAATCAATATGAAACATAAGAATGAAAAATTAAAAATAACCAAACTAAACTAAAAGGAATCGAATAAAATTCACATATAACATATGCACAAAATAAAATGAAGAACCTCACATCAAACTAAATCGGATTATAATTTTTTTATTTAAATATGAGTTGAGAAATTCCTAGTAGAATGATGGTCCTATTGGTGTTTAAGTTATTGGGCTTAAAGATAAGAAATCCTTCAAAAAGTTGGTCAATATTTTGCTTACATCATAATGGAAGAATCAAAATGTCAAACATATTAAGGGTAATCAAAGCCATCCAATCAAGACCCTTTCCTTCACGGTGTTAAATTACCTACAACAAAGGCAATAATAATAACATTCAACTCTTTTACTATAGTATTTCCCTTTGGGTCTGCATAACTTAGGGTCCATCTTACAAAATTGTATACATGGTAGAGTGGGACGAAGGGCGAGGTAAAGCATGTCAATAATGGAGTACTGTTGGACTTGAAAACTGTAGTAATCACTTTCTTATTCTAATTTCCAAAGAATGTGGTTAATAAATTGATTTATATGCATCAACCATGAAATTCCTATTTATATTCAAGTTTGAATCTATGTCATATATACATCATTAATTATGTTACAAAATTGTACAAATATATGTATACCATTGGTTAATTGAATGAATTAAAGAATCTATACATCAAAAAATATTGGATCAGAAGAGCTTGCTTGCAAATTCATCCATGGGGCTTCCTTCTATACGAGAATAGCTTGATTTTTTGGCAACATCTCTCAATTCTGATAAGCTTCTTCCCAATTGCAATGCCACTTTCATTTCAAACAACTCCCCGTTTTCTCTTTTCTCCACATCACTTTCTTCCAATGTTGATTCAATCGATTCTTGCATAAGCTTAAAGAACCCAGCATTGTTCCTGTACATCTCGAACACCATGCCAACTTGGCCACCGTGCTCGAAGGTGTTCACAGCTGAAGCTAAAGCTCCTGCAACTGCCGCCACTGTTGCCGCCCAAGGACTGTTGGAAGAAACCATAAAGGCCGATCCTAGAGCCGCAATTCCAGTTAGCAGTGGCCCTGATGCAGCTAAAACTTTGTTCATGTTCAAAGCCTTGTTGCCTAATCTCTCGTAATCTTCACTGTCTTTTCTCTTTATCACTTCAACCACTTCTCTCATTTCCATTTCCAATTCCTTGGTCCACCCATTGTTCTTCTCCAATGCTTTGTTTGAGTTTGGAGACTGTTTTGTAGGCCACCAAACAGCAGGCTCTAAGCTTTCAGGGAATTTGTCAAGCATAACACCAAGCAAAGGAAGAGGGTAAGCTTTGTCAAGTGCCAACACTTTCTCCATAGCATCATTCACGTCATCTTGGCATGGAGAACCAACAGCAAGTAGGGTTTTGATTTGGGATTGAAGCTGCTTAAACAATCTCGTGGCATTACGTTGCTCTTCCACAAGCTGTGAGGGTTGAATCTTATTCATCAATACCAACATCCCGGTGGCTGCTGAGAACATCACACTGGATGCCAACTTCAAACCCATAGCAGAAACCCCAGCGCCAACGCCAGTTGCGGCGGCAACACCTGCCATGGTTGCCGCGGTGAGGGTAATCATATTGATGGAGTTGAGTAGAAGGGTGTTCCAGTTATCTCGTTGTTCCCCAATGTTGTTATGCATCTCCACTCTGTCACCTATCGCCTCTAAGATGGCATACAGTTGAAAGGTAGCCATTGAAACAGATGAGGTTTGTTGAACCAGAGGTGTGCTATGGACATTGTTTTGGATTGGGATTGTCTTGATGAACCCGTCTTTACTATTCAACTCATCGGACTGTATAGTGGGTTGTCGTAATTTAGGGGCTGAAAATCTTACCGATGGGAGCTTTGGGATGGATATAGCAGCACGGATTTGGTTTGAAGAAGAAGATGATGATAGGAGAAAATTAGAAGCATGTAAAGAAGCCATATGTATATATGTATATATGTATATATTTATGTATGTATATATATGAAAAAAAGAGAGGAAATTTAGAAATTTGGTGGGTTGATTGGAGGCTTTGAGCAAAGGAAATTAAAGAGGAGATTTAGAGATGAAAGGTGAAATGGAGGCGTATTTATAGCAAGCGATGATGGGTAGCTGATCTGGTCTGCTAATTTGACTGTCTGATTGAATTGACCAATCTTTGTTACATTAGCTGACCTATTAAAAGGTTGTCTCGTTCAATGCTATATTAAAAATAAAAGGAAAAACTAACATTCAGTCCTTAAATTCAACAATTTTTTTTAATTTTAGTCCTTTAGTCTATATTAATCTCATAATTTACCAACTTTTTCCATTTTGATTCATGTAACAATATGATATTCTAATATCGTGCAATGCCATCACCAAAAAATCATATTTTATAAAAGAATTTAGGTTATGACGTGACATAATGTCAGAGTGGTATGTCATCATATAAACCAAAATTAATAAAATTGTCGATTTCATAGACTAATATAAAAAAAATGTTTAGAGATCAAATAGAGAAAAATTAAAAAATTTAAAAACTAAATATTGCCTTATCTCAAAATAAAAAAAAGCCTCAATATAACATCTAATACCTAAACTTGACACTTTTTTCTTAATTTGATACTTAGGTCCACGAAACTAACTAAAAAGTTGACTAGGGTGAGTGCGCCTATCAATTAATAGTATAGTTACGGTGAGCAAATATATCATTTCCACAAAGACTAAAAGTATTAGTAATTACCGTCTTTCTATTATTTAACCGAATAAATTGAGTGATTGATTAAAAACTAAAATTAACTAAATCAATTCACTTATGAACACAACAAATAACAAAGCAAGAAAATAAACGATTAATAACCAAGAAGCGAAACAATACCTATGAAAGAATTCAACTAGACTTCATCTATCACTATCAATCTAAATTACACAATTTCTTTACTTAATATTTTGATCCGTAGAAATTTCTAAATTATGCTAATATCTCTTTCGAGAGTAAGAGCAATTGGCTCTAGGTTGATTAATTGAAAATTCTTTCTAATTAAAGCCCCTATTATCGCATTAACTTG
The DNA here is from genome assembly GCA_020496765.1 of Gossypium stocksii. NCBI lineage: Eukaryota > Viridiplantae > Streptophyta > Magnoliopsida > Malvales > Malvaceae > Gossypium > Gossypium stocksii. The sequence continues at coordinate 117,961,186 of CM035629.1, forward strand.
TGCTATGGATTTCCCTATTAGATTTAACTCTAATCTAGTAGATTTATTTCATCTTATTTATAGGATTACATGCATCTCCTCTCAATTATGCAAGATCTACTCTTAAATAGGGTCTATTTCTCCTATGATTTAAGCACATCAAACATGGATCAATAGTCTAGAAATATTAAACCAAGAATTAAGCACAAGAAACAAAGAAACTCGTGATGGCTTTCTAAGAAATCAAATGTGAATCTTCAATCTTGACGGAAATCTGCTTCAGAATCGAGTTCAATGGTATTTGTCGAGTTGTTTTCTTAAATATTCTATAACAACTCTATCTTATTTTCTTATGTTTGAATATATGAATTTTCTTCATAGACAAAGCTTAAAATACTAATTTATTGAATTAGTAAAATTTATTTGATTATATAATGTTGAATGTATAAATTTCCTTCTGCAAAAAAATCCTAAAATATTAATTTATTTTTTTCCCCTTTTAGTGTTAGATTTTATAAAAATATGTTTTCACTAGTTTTTGTCACCTTTGCAAGATTTAAATATAATATCTCGAAATTCTAAAAGTTCATCTCTGTTATTAATTTCTTTTTTACTTATTCGTATTAAACACTAAAAAATTAACCATATTATTATTGAGTATCAAAATATATAATTTATGTTAAATACATATAACAGGTTGAACCAAATAATAGCACAAATATCATATTAAAAAAATATATATTAAACTTAAATATTAAATAATATATTAATTTTTTTTATTTCGTATAAATTAGATCAGACTGATGTCCAAAAATTCATAGGTACTCTTAATTTTTCAAACAATCATTTTCATATAAAACATGTTTTGACTTTTTGGTTTTTTTTTTTTTTTGTTTAAACATAGTTGAAAGCTTTATAAATTGTTTATTCATTAAGAAATATTCTGAGTCTCAACTTGTTTAATAAAATAGATTTTGGTGTTTTAAAAATAGATTTATTGTCACTTAAGTTTTCCACCTTTGCTCCATTACTTTTGGATTGGTGGCTCGGTCTTAATTCCAATTAAATAATAAAATTATACAAATATTAATATAAAAAATCTAAAAAATGTGAAAAAGAATTTTCTGTAAATTATTTTCTGTAAAACAAGTACATCACATCACTCGGACCAAATCAAAGTAATTATATAAAAAAAATATTTAGAAAAAAAAAAAGTGAGACATGGTAGACAAATATTACAAGGGCATGAAGTAATGTTGTTACGAAAGAGCTAAGACAAAAAGACCGTTGGTCCATAAAGACCGGAGGCGGTTGTCTGGTTTGAAGGTTTTGTTACTCGTTTTTGGTGTTGAATGTTAATTGCTAAGACTCAGCCAACAGTTGGGTAACATCCCAACACCATCAAACATGAGTCGTCTAATTTGTATGCCAACACACCGATGTTGTTCAGTTGTAGCTCATGTTTCAAAGATTTTGACCTTTTTCTTCCCTCTCTAACCCAATTCAGGCATTGGATTGTTTCTTTCAGATTTCTTTAATTGCGTGCAATTTCATTTTAAACGATCAATGAAGCAATTTTTTTAAATAAAAATTCTTAGAAAATTACAAAAACAGCGATTGAGTGAATGTATCACTCGTATGCTTGTCCCTATCAATAAGGCGACGAGTTTCCTCCGGAGGAACATTAAACACTTGCATGTTAGCTTTTTCGAATAAAGCTTGTTTAGTTAGACAATCCGCAACTTTATTTTGTTCCTTTGGAATGTATCGTAGAGTTCACTAATTTTCCTGAGATAAAATATTATGAATGCGTCTAATTAGAGCAGAATTAGAAGTTGTAGAAGAACTTCCAAGAATGGCTTTGACTACTTGCAAGCAATCAAAAAAGATGATAACTTGGTCATATCCTCTTCGTTGAACAAGTTCGAGCCCATCAAGAATGCCACAAAGTTCCGCATCAAAAACTGAGCATTTACCCAGAAATCTATGGAAACCAATGATCCAATTTCCTTCTTTATCACAAACAATGCCCCCAGCTGTCGCAAATCCAGAATCCAGATGTACAGCTCCGTCAATATTGAGATAAATTCGTTCCTCAGCAATTTTAATATTTGCTTGTGCAGTCCTTTAAGTTATTACAAATAAGTCATAAATATCAAATGTAATGGGAAAAGGCGAAGGGATTATGGATATATTTAATATCTATATATGCAAGTAATAGCGATATTCAAATTTTAACTTACATGGCAAAGAGAGAAGGCGAGGTGATAGATTTGACATGACTTATCCCCATCCCTCTCCATTATCATCTCCACGTAAATCTCAATGATTTTCTTTCCTTCCTTAAATTGATGACCGATGAAGCAAAAATAGCAATTAAGAGTATTAGTTCAATTGGCATAGATGTTAAAGATTTTTAAAGGTTGCAAGTTTAAGTGGATTTAGACATGTAATGTGTTCCTTGTGTGAGTATTAGGTTAATTCTTATCTAAACTTGAAAATTTAACTCGATCAATTTAAACTTGAATAAAATAGATTAACTATAAAAAGTAAAAAAAAGAAGAAAATAAAATCTAAATAATTCAAATTTAAAATGAGATGAATAAAAAACATTAAATGAGTCTTACATACGAAGAAAAAACAATAATCACTTCCAAAGGATATGGTAAATGAGATAAGTTGATTTGTATGCATGATCCATGTGGAATTTCTATGTCTATTCATGATTCAACCTATGTCTTATGTATATCATAATCTTCCAAAATTGTACAAATATATGTATATCATTGGTTAATTGAATGAATGAAAGGATGAATTAAAGAATCTATACATCAAAGAATAGTGGATCAAAAGAGCTTGCTTGCAAATTCATCCATGGGGCTTCCTTCTATTAGAGAATAGCTTGATTTTTTGGCTACATCTCTCAGTTCTGATAAGCTTCTTCCCAGTTGCAATGCCACTTTCATTTCAAACAACTCCCCATTTTCTCTTTTCTCCACATCACTTTCATCCAACGTTGATTCAATCCATTCTTGCATCAGCTTAAAGAACCCAGCGTTGTTCCTGTACATCTCGAACACCATACCAACTTGGCCACCGTGCTCGAAGGTGTTCACAGCTGAAGCTAAAGCTCCTGCAACAGCCGCCACTGTTGCCGCCCAAGGACTGTTGGAAGAAACCATGAAAGCGGATCCTAGAGCTGCAATTCCAGTTAGCAATGGCCCTGATGTAGCTAAAACTTTGTTCATGTTCAAAGCCTTGTTGCCTAATCTCTCGTAATCTTCACTGTCTTTTCTCTTTATTACTTCAACCACTTCTCTCATTTCCATTTCCAATTCCTTGGTCCACCCATTGTTCTTCTCCAATGCTTTGTTTGAGTTTGGAGACTGTTTTGTAGGCCACCAAACAGCAGGCTCCAAGCTTTCAGGGAATTTATCGAGCATAACACCAAGCAAAGGAAGAGGGTAAGCTTTGTCAAATGCCAACACTTTCTCCATAGCATCATTCACGTCATCTTGGCATGGAGAACCAACAGCAAGTAGGGTTTTGATTTGGGATTGAAGCTGCTTAAACAATCTCGTGGCATTACGTTGCTCTTCCGCAAGCTGTGAGGGTTGAATCTTATTCATCAATACCAACATCCCGGTGGCTGCTGAGAACATCACACTGGATGCCAACTTCAAACCCATAACAGAAACCCCAGCGCCAACGCCAGTTGCGGCGGCAACACCTGCCATGGTTGCGGCGGTGAGGGTAATCATATTGATGGAGTTGAGTAGAAGGGTGTTCCAGTTATCTCGTTGTTCCCCAACGTTTTTATGCATCTCCACTCTGTCACCTATCGCCTCTAAGATAGCATAAAGTTGAAAGGTAGCCATTGAAACCGATGAGGTTTGTTGAACCAGAGGTGTCCTATGGACATTGTTTTGGATTGGGATTGTGTTGATGAACCCATCTTTACTATTCAATTCCTCGGACTGTATAGTGGGTTGTCGTAATTTAGGGGCTGAAAATCTTACCGATGGGAGCTTTGGGATGGATATAGCAGCACGGATTTGGTTTGAAGAAGAAGATGATGAGAGGAGAAAATTAGAAGCTTGTAAAGAAGCCATATATATATATGATTATGAATATTTTGAATGGAAATTTAGAAATTTTGTGGGTTGAATTGGAAGGAAATTAAAGAATGGATTTGTAGATGTTTTAGTTTTAGGGATGAAAGGTGAGGGGACTGCGATGGAGGCGTATTTATATCAAACTGACGATGGTTTAGGCTTAGCTGCTGATTTGGTCTGCTAATGTGTTGGAAAATCTGACTGTCTCCTTGACTTGACTTATCTTTATTACATTGGCTGACCTATTAAGAGGTTGTCTCGTTCAATGTTATATGATAGGTTAAAACATGCCATGAGTCCCTGTAGTTTTCATAAATTTAGAATTTAACCCATATACTTTTTTTTTAGGAATTCAGTATATCTACTTTTCGGATTTTAAAATTTAAGTATGATTTGGTTAATCCATTAATAAAATGTAATTATAATCTCTTAAAAATCATATTAAGGCTATTAATTTTATTGTATATTATAATTTATTTAACATTAAAAATATTTCATTCTTTAAATGAATTGGTCAATAATAGACTAAACTAAAAATCAAGGATCACATTGATAACTATATGAACCCAATTGATTAAACTCAAGTTGGTTTCATCTTTGATTTTTAATTTGAAAATCATATTTTTATTGAATTAGTGAAGTCTACTTGATTATGTAATGTTGAATATATGAATTTCCTTTTTACTTATATACAAGACAGAGGCTAAATTACAAATTTTTTTTCCATTTTTAGTATTAAATTTTATAATAATCATTTTGATTTTTTCTCACCTTTACCCAAGTATTTGAAAATTTTAAGTATTGAATCGAATGATTAATTTAATTTAATTTAAAAATCTGAATAAATCTGAATAAAATTCTCTCATTTACAATTAACTTTTTCATTGAGTCAAAGCTTTATTGGTAATCAATTATAGAATTAATTTTTAAATACATATTATTTATCATTTTAAGGGTTTTAAAAGTATTATAAGTAATAATAAAAATTGTATAAATTCATTGGCTTAAACTAGAATTTTTTTTTTTGTCTATGTATTTGAAGTTTAAATTATATAATCTAGGACCAAACCAAGCTAAATTCGGGCTAGGGTATAGAAAATATTAAGGTAAATTCAATTTTTATGATTTGAACTTGGCAATGGTTCTCACATTAGGGGGTTTGAATTTTTTTTTGGTCTCAATTAGTCCTTAAATTTGGCAATTATTTTCATATTCAGGCTTGAACTTTTTAATTATCCAAGTTAATCTCTAAACTTGGCAATAGTTCTCATGTTGGTACTTCAACTTTTTTTGTCTAACTTTTTCTTAAAGAAATATCAAGAACTAATTTGAAAAAAAAAAAAGCATCGGCATTAACCCAAAAAATTTTAAAATCATAAGGTAGTAGAGGTGAGCATGTAGCAGGCTTGGGTTGTAGCCGAAATGCTTTCAAAACATTTGTAATCATCCCAATATATATTAGAAAAATAATATGAGATAGAAAGACATGAAGTAATGTTGTTACGCAAGAGCTAAGACAAAAGGAGCGTTGGTCCCTAAAGACCCTCGGCGGTTGTCTGGATTGAAGCTTTTATCACGCGTTATTGGCGCTGAAAGCTAGCCAAGTTGCCCAACACTCAGCCAGCAGATGGGTGACATACCAACGAGAAATGGTCTAATTTGTAAGCCAATTATGAAGACAAGAGATCAATGTTTTTCAAATCTCCTTCAAGTTTCAAAGATTTCCATGCAATCCATGCATTCCTCAAAGCCAATTCATTTTAAGGGAAGGCATTGAATTGTCTCTACCAGCCTCTTCTTTTCAAACCTATTTGCCTAATTGGTTCCTAACCTCATTTTAAATGATCAATTGAGCAATTTTTGTATTTGCTTGTGCCACCCGAAATTTTTGAATTACTATTTTATTTTTATATATTTAATTTTTAAAAAGATAAAAATAAAATAATATAGTGATATTATTTCATCTCTTACAAAATGAACAATTAAGATAGATAACTGAAATAGATTGAATATTAATTCAATTGATATAGATGTTGTTGAAGATCTTTAAAAGTTATAGGTTTGAGCGCATTTAGATTTATAATATACTTCTCATGTGAGTGCAATTATTGCAATTAATTAAGGGTTTAAAGTAGAGCACAAATATACGAAAAAAACACTAAAATGACCAAAAAAAATTAAATAACTCAAGTCCAGAATAACCTAATTAAATAGCCCATCGTAGTGCCTTAATCCAAAATGACTTGGAGGAACAAATCTAATATAACTTCAACTCCAAATGTCTCGACCACCTAACCAATTAAGTAAAACACGATAAAACGGATATGAAACATCACTTTCTTATTCCAATCTCCAAAGAATGTGGTCAAGATACATTGATTTGTATGCATCAACCCTATTTATATTCAAGATTGAACCTATATCTTGTGTACATCATCACCTTCTAAAACTGTACAAATCATCGGTTAATTGAATGAATCAAAGAATGAAATAAAGAATCTATACATCAAAACATATTGGATCTGTTAGAATTAAGTGACCCAAATTCTTATTTAAATAAAATAAGATGGAAAATAAAATAAAAGTAATATCCAAATAGAACTAGACTTCTTTTATTTTATTTTAGAATAAGGTTTTTTAAACCTTATTAAACTCCATCTATTTTATATTGATTAGGATAAAGTGTTTCAATCCTAATAGAATATGGCTTTACAAGCCTATAAATAGACATAGTCTATTCATCTTGTATTGATTCGAATTTTCGACATAGTGAATTTTCTTCTCCTCTGCCCGTGGTTTTTTTCCCGAAAGGGTTTCCACGTAAAATCTGTGTGTTCTTTATTTTTATTTTATTTTTTTATTTTGTCATTAACGACATTATATTTATTTTTTTCACAAATTGGTATCAGAGCTTCCGGGTTTTTTTTTTCATCTCGATCACATTAATGGCGTCTTTGAAGTATGAAATTCCGCTGTTGGATCGCAACACCAGATTTGCGTTGTGGCAGATTAAGATGCAAGCAGTTCTTACGCAGATGGATCTTAAGGACGCCCTGCTAGGGATAGATAAGATGCCTTCAATATTAACAGATGAAGAGAAGAAGCGTAAGGATCGAAAGGCATTAACACAGTTACATCTGCGTTTGTCTAACGAAATTTTACAAGATGTGATGAAGGAGAAGATCGCCGCTGGATTATGGAAAAAGCTGGAACAAATATGCATGTCGAAAACTCTAACCAGCAAGCTGCATATGAAGCAACGTCTTTATGCTCATCGTTTGGAGGAAGGTGCATCTGTGCACGAACACTTAACAGTGTTTAAAGAAATTCTCTCAAACTTGGAGGCCATGGAGGTTCAGTATGATAAGGAAGATCTAGGGTTGATTCTACTTTGTTCGTTGCCCCCGTCTTATTCAACCTTTAGAGATACAATTTTATATAGCCGTGAGTCTCTCACAGTCGATAAGGTTTATAATTCTTTAACCTCGTATGATAAGATGAAGCATCTTGTGGCTAAAACCGACTCTCAGGGGGAGGGTCTCATTGTTCGTGGGAGACAAGATCGGAATGTTGATGATGATTGTGGAAGGACACAAGAACGAAATCCTCGCGGTAAATCTAAGGGTAGATCAAAGTCTTCAAACAGAGGTAAAACTTGTAACTTCTGTAAGAAGAAAGGGCACATTAAATCTGAGTGCTATAAGCTACAGAATAAGATCAAAAGGGAGGCTGCGAATCAAAAGGGAAAACAACCAGAAAATTTCGGTGAAGCTGATGTTGTAGAAGACTATAGTGATGGTGAACTTTTAGTCGCTTCAGTCATCAATTCTAAAGTGAGCAATGAGTGGATCCTTGATTCAGGCTGCACCTTCCACATGAGTCCCAATAGAGATTGGTTTACAAATTACAAGATAGTGCCTGAAGGTGTTGTTTTGATGGGAAATAATGCTTCGTGTACAATCGCAGGTGTTGGAACGATTAAAGTTAAGATGTTTGATGGAGTTGTCAGAACACTTAGTGACGAACGACATGTTCCAAAATTGAAGAGAAATTTAATTTCATTAAGTACTCTTGATTCAAAAGGGTACAAATACACAGCTGAAAGTGGGGTTTTGAAGATTTCTAAAAGTTCTCTCGTTGTGATGAAAGGGCAAAGAAAGAATGCCAAGTTATATGTTCTGCAAGGTTCTACTGTTACTGGTGATGCAGCTATCGCCTCCTCTTCCCTATCAGATGATGATATTACTAAACTTTGGCATATGCGCCTAGGGCATATGAGTGAGAATGGTATGGCAGAATTAAGCAAAAGAGGACTTCTTGATGGGCAAGGAATTTGCAAACTGAAGTTCTGTGAACATTGCGTTTTTGGGAAGCAAAAAAGAGTTCGATTCACCAGAGGAATTCATAACACGAAGGGAACTTTGGAGTATATTCATTCTGATCTGTGGGGGCCATCCAGAGTGCCTTCGAGAGGTGGAGCTAATTATATGCTAACTTTTATTGATGATTTTTCCAGAAAAATTTGGGTGTTCTTCTTGAAGCAGAAAAGTGATGTGTTTTCCGCATTTAAGTCTTGGAAAACTATGATTGAAAAACAGACGGGAAAACAAATAAAACACCTCCGTACAGACAATGGCTTAGAGTTTTGTTCTGATGAGTTTAATAAACTGTGCAAGTCAGAAGGAATCGTGAGACACTTAACAGTTCGTCATACTCCACAGCAAAATGGCGTTGCAGAACGAATGAATAGAACGATCATGGAGAAGGTTCGATGTATGTTATCAAATGCCAACTTACCAAAGTCATTTTGGGCCGAAGCAGCCTCTACTGCATGTTTTTTGATCAACCGATCTCCATCCATTGCCATTGAGAAAAAGACTCCACAAGAGGTATGGTCTGGTAACCTTGCTGATTATTCTGATTTAAAGATTTTTGGGTGTCCTACGTATGCTCATGTTGATAATGGAAAATTGGAACCAAGATCTATTAAATGTGTTTTTCTTGGTTATAAAACTGGTGTTAAAGGATATAAGTTATGGTGTCCTGAAGATAGAAAAGTTGTGATTAGCAGAGATGTTATTTTTGATGAAACTGCTATGCTACCTAACTTATCTCTTAAAGATCCTTCCAATAAAGAAAATCAAAAGCAGGTGGAGCATCAGATTAATACAGAGTCAACTCCTCAAGCCAGTACAAAAATTGAGAATAAAGTTGCTTCTTCACCACAATACTCTATCGCCAAAAACAGAACTAAAAGAGAAATTAAACCTCCAAAGAAGTATGCTGAGGCTGATCTAGTTGCTTATGCTTTAAATGTGGCTGAAGATATAGATGCAAATCAAGAGCCATCTAATTATTCTGAGGCGGTTAGTTGTGAAGACTCAGAAAAGTGGATGTTTGCTATGCAAGAGGAGATGTAATCACTCCACAAAAACAAAACATGGGATCTTGTAAAACTTCCAAAAGGTAAAAAGGCTGTTCGTTGTAAATGGGTGTATAAAAGGAAAGAAGGGACTCCAGGAGTTGAAGAACCCAGATATAAAGCAAGGCTTGTTGCAAAGGGTTACAGTCAAATTCCAGGAGTGGACTTCACAGATGTGTTCTCCCCAGTTGTGAAGCATAGTTCGATTCGAGCTTTGCTTGGTATTGTGGCTATGCATGATTTGGAGCTTGAGCAGTTAGATGTTAAAACTGCTTTTTTGCATGGAGAACTTGAGGAGGATATTTACATGCAACAACCAGAGGGTTTTACAGTCTCAGAAAAGGAGGACTATGTTTGCTTGCTGAAAAAGTCTCTTTACGGTTTGAAACAGTCACCAAGACAGTGGTACAAGAGGTTTGATTCTTTTATGACTTCTCATTATTTCAAAAGAAGTAGCTTTGACAGTTGTGTTTACTATAAGAAAAACAATGATGGTTCTTTTGTATATCTACTCCTTTATGTTGATGACATGTTGATAGCAGCAAAAGATAAAGGAGAGATAAGAAAAGTCAAAGCCCAACTAAGTGAAGAATTTGAGATGAAAGATTTGGGACCAGCAAAGAAGATACTTGGTATGGAAATTCTTAGAGATAGAAAAGTAAGTAAATTGTACCTAAGTCAGAAAGGGTACATTGAGAAAGTTCTTTGCAGGTTCAATATGCAGAGTGCTAAGCCTGTTAGTACTCCTTTAGCAGCTCATTTTAGACTTTCATCAGCTTTGTCTCCACAAACAGATTATGAGGTTGAGTACATGTCACATGTTCCATACTCTAGTGCAGTGGGATCTCTCATGTATGCTATGGTTTGTTCACGTCCAGATTTATCATATGCAGTCAGTGCGGTTAGCAGATACATGGCGAATCCCGGTAAAGAACACTGGAAAGCAGTTCAGTGGATTTTAAGATACTTACGAGGTACTACTGATGTTTGCTTACAGTTTGGAAGAACTAGAGATGGAGTCATTGGATATGTTGATGCTGATTTTGCTGGAGACCTTGATAGAAGAAGATCTCTCACAGGTTATGTCTTTACAATTGGAGGTTGTGCAATCAGTTGGAAAGCCACTTTGCAAACTACAGTCGCTTTGTCTACCACTGAAGCTGAGTACATGGCGATTACTGAGGCTTGTAAAGAAGCTATTTGGTTGAAGGGACTATTTAGTGAACTCAATGAAGACCTTCAAATCAGTACAGTATTTTGTGACAGTCAGAGTGCCATCTTCCTTACAAAAGATCAAATGTTTCATGAGAGAACAAAACACATTGATGTTCGGTATCATTTTGTTCGTGATATTATTGCTCGTGGTGATATTATTGTGAGCAAAATTAGTACTCATGAAAATCCTGCAGATATGATGACTAAGTCACTTCCTATAACCAAGTTTGGGCATTGCTTAGACTTGGTTGGTGTTCATCGTTGAAGCTAAACCCTTAAGGGGTTTTTTGGAAGAGGTGGAGAACTTGTTCGTTGAAAGTTCGCGATGAAGAACTTGTTTATTGAGAATTCGTGTCAAGGTGGAGATTGTTAGAATTAAGTGACCCAAATTCTTATTTAAATAAAATAAGATGGAAAATAAAATAAAAGTAATATCCAAATAGAACTAGACTTCTTTTATTTTATTTTAGAATAAGGTTTTTTAAACCTTATTAAACTCCATCTATTTTATATTGATTAGGATAAAGTGTTTCAATCCTAATAGAATATGGCTTTACAAGCCTATAAATAGACATAGTCTATTCATCTTGTATTGATTCGAATTTTCGACATAGTGAATTTTCTTCTCCTCTGCCCGTGGTTTTTTTCCCGAAAGGGTTTCCACGTAAAATCTGTGTGTTCTTTATTTTTATTTTATTTTTTTATTTTGTCATTAACGGCATTATATTTATTTTTTTCACAGGATCAAAAGAGCTTGCTTGCAAATTCATCCATGGGGCTTCCTTCTATACGAGAATAGCTTGATTTTTTGGCAACATCTCGCAGTTCTGATAAGCTTCTTCCCAATTGCAATGCCACTTTCATTTCAAACAACTCCCCATTTTCTCTTTTCTCCACATCACTTTCATCCAACGTTGATTCAATCCATTCTTGCATCAGCTTAAAGAACCCAGCGTTGTTCCTGTACATCTCGAACACCATACCAACTTGGCCACCGTGCTCGAAGGTGTTCACAGTTGAAGCTAAAGCTCCTGCAACAGTCGCCACTGTTGCCGCCCAAGGACTGTTGGAAGAAACCATGAAAGCGGATCCTAGAGCTGCAATTCCAGTTAGCAATGGCCCTGAGGTAGCTAAAACTTTGTTCATGTTCAAAGCCTTGTTGCCTAATCTCTCGTAATCTTCGCTGTCTTTTCTCTTTATCACTTCAACCACTTCTCTCATTTCCATTTCCAATTCCTTGGTCCACCCATTGCTGTTCTCCAATGCTTTGTTTGAGTTTGGAGACTGTTTTGTAGGCCACCAAACAGCAGGCTCTAAAGTTGCAGGGAATTTTTCAAGCATAACACCAAGCAAAGGAAGAGGGTAAGCTTTGTCAAGTGCCAGCACTTTCTCCATGGCATCATTCACGTCATCTTGGCATGGAGAACCAACAGCAAGTAGGGTTTTAATTTGGGATTGCAGCTGCTTAAACAATCTCGTGGCATTACGTTGCTCTTCCACAAGCTGTGAGGGTTGAATCTTATTCATCAATACCAACATCCAGGTGGCTGCTGAGAACATCACACTGGATGCCAACTTCAAACCCATAACAGAAACCCCAGCGCCAACGCCAGTTGCGGCGGCAACACCTGCCATGGTAGCGGCGGTGAGGGTAATCATGTTGATGGAGTTGAGTAGAAGGGTGTTCCAGTTATCTCGTTGTTCCCCAATGTTTTTATGCATCTCCACTCTGTCTGCTATGGCCTCTAAGACGGCATAAAGTTGAAAGGTAGCCATTGAAACAGATGAGGTTTGTTGAACCAATGGTGTCCTATGGACTTTCTTTCCCATTGGGATTGTGTTGATGAACTCATCTTTACTATTCAATTCCTCGGACTGTATAGTGGGTTGTCGTAATTTAGGGACTGAAAATCTTACTGATGGGAGCTTTGGGATGGATATAGCGGCATGGATTTGGTTTGAAGAAGAAGATGATGAGAGGAGAAAATTAGAAGCTTGTAACGAAGCCATATATGTATATATGATTATGAATATTTTGTATGAGAAAAAGAGAGCAGGAAATTTGGAGATTTTGTGGTGGATTTGATGCTTTGAGCAAAGGAAACTAAAGAAAAGATTTGGAGATGAAAGGTGAAATGGAGGCGTATTTATAGCAAACAGCGATGGCTTAGGCTTTAGCTGCTGATTTGGTCTGCTCTCACGGGTTTGGAAAGTTTGACCCACTGCCAGAAACTTGACAAAGTCTTGTTACTTGGCTGCTGACCTTTTAAGGGTTTATAAATTATAATTATTTCCTTCAATGCCATGTAAAAAATAAAAATAAAAATAAATAAAGTTATTTTGAATGGGTTTTAATTCAAATTATTTTCAATCTTTTTGTAATTTATTAAATTCAAATTAAAATATTAAAAATTATAACTTTTATTTTTAATTTTAAGCTCGTTTTGATACAGTGTCTATAATCTCTGTTAACTCTTTAATTCATGAATAATGCGTTTTAGCACACTAAAATATATATATTTTTTGCATTGATAATAATATCGATACTAATCGAATTAAGACTTAATCAATAAAAAATATAACACCATAAGTAAATAAAAAAGATGATTACAATAGCTCCATTTAATAAAGTAAAATAATCTTTTTTGTTGCCTACATATATTTTCTTGCAAAATAAGTCATTGGATTAAATTAAGATTATCTTCTTCATGTATTTCATCTTTGAATTTTAATTTGAGAGTAATTGAAAATTTTATTAATTGATGATTCATTAGATTCGTTGATCAACGGATATGGAGATAGAAGAAATTCTAGTCTAGAAATAGAGAAAAAGAAGTAGATTGTTCCCCTTTTTGGATATTTGTAAAATTTTATTATATAGGTCGAAGCTCGGGTCAGACTATTTTTATTGATATTATATATATCATCATATTTTTATTGAATTTGAAAATTTTATTTAATTATGTAATGTTGAAGTTGAAAAGATAAATACTAAAATAATAATCCATATTTTCTTTTTTTATGTCATTTAATTTTGCCTAATATTGCATGAGACTGATCTCCCAATATAATTGAGAAAAATCATACAATCTTTTTTTTTTCTTATAAAACATGTTTTGACTTTAAAAAAAAAAAATAGTTGAAACCAATATTTCTTATATTTATAATTTGTTTATTTATTTTCAAATCTCAACTTATTTGAACTCCGTGTTAGTCTAATGGGTAGGGTGTTTATCATTTCAAGTGTAGCCTGGGTTCAAGTTGCGCTAGTCGTGTTGCTATTAGGGTTTATCTTCCTTTTGTAATTCATCAAAAAAAAATCTCAACTTATTTAATATAATATCGTAGCATTAAAAAACCATTTTTTTGGAACTGGTCGGAGTGATTCTTGATCTGATTAGTTTACTAATTAGTCTGATTTAATTAAATAAATTATTTGTAAAATTTATTAAAAATTATCATTAAAATTATAAAACTTGGTTCAATTGATTTTTATTCTAGATCAACCAGGTTAGAGTGTTCATAGTCCAACCTAATTAGCCTCTTTGTCTAGGCTAGACTAAAGTTGGTTTGGTTCGATTTCAACAATTATGGTTGGAAAACTCGTAAAATGACTCTAATTTTGAGATGATTGGTCCTAATTATATTTAATAATGAAATAATTTTTTAAAAATTTTTAATTATAAATATTAATATATATTTTTTGATATTTTAATTTTTTTAATAGTAAAAGTGTGTTTGTTTCAAATCTAGTTATTAACGACGTTCATTTGCACCTATGATGACGTTTAATCTGAAAATTATTTCTAGAAATTAGATTGATTTTGAAAAAAAAATTTCGTCAATTCGACTAACTCGAAATTTTTTCATTCGATTCAACTAAATTTGATTGAAAGTTCACCCCTAATATTAATATGATTCAAACCTGAATTTTCAAAAACTCTGATACCTCAACTTTGCAATTGATTCTGATTAACCCTTTTGAAAATTTCTCATTTTATGGTGTATTGGGATGTCACCAAACTGCTGGCTGGGTCTTGGTAACCTGGCTGACTTTCAACACCATTAACATGTGTAATAAACACTTCAAACCAGTAACCGCCTCCGGTCCATCCGGACCAACGGTCCTTTTGTCTTAGGCTCTTAGCCATGTCCTGCCCTTGTCATTCGTGTTTGGAACTCGTATTATTTTTTATAATCACAGGTGTCTTTATTTATTTTAAGACTTAAATTTAATTTCGGTCAAATTAGAGTAATATTTAAGTAAAACTCTCTTAGTAATATTATTTCTAAAATTTGAATTTGGTCGAGATATTTACGCTTTATTTAACTACTTATTAATTCGTTTTTTTTTATATAATGGGATAGTTTGGACCCAACCCGATTAATGTTTGCACAAAAATTTTTTATTTGGAGGATTGAATTGAAATTTTTAAATTTTGGGAGTCAAATAAAAGTTTCGCTCAAAATTTTTTAAATTAAATTTTTGACAATTGAAGGGACTAACATTGAAATATTCCATTTAATCAAATAAAGGAACCAAATTGCACGAGCAAATTCACATCATTCATGTGACATAAGGTTTCTGTATTTATCTTTGGTTAAATTACCATGCTGGTCACTTATGTTTATCTAAGTTTATGTTTTGATCACTAAATTTTAAAAATTTATTATATAATTACTTATGTTATCAATTTATTACATTATAGTCACTCAATTGTTAACTATTGTTAAAGATATGACGGTAAGTTGATGTGGGATGTCAATTCAACAATGTTTTTTCCTTATGGATGCCATGAATTCTCCGCATAGGACCGATTTAATTATTTTAAAGAATTCATGTTTGATTCACTACTCGACTTTTTTTTTCCTTTTTTCTTACTTTTATCATATATTTTATATATTTAGTATTTTAAAAAAAATAAAAAAATAGTAAAGATTTTGAATTAGCATGTCGTATCAGCTTGTTGTTACACTCGTAATGACCATAATTTTTTAACGTTCAATGACCAAAACGTAAATTTATACAAACATAAATAACTATTAAATGCTATGTGTTGTCAATTTGAAAGATGATAAAATTATTATAAAACGACGGAAGTTATAAAAAATCGATAACTTTAATCTTCTCAACTCCGACTCGATATATATATCTAAATATATTTTTCAAGTAGACTCGAATTCGAATTCAAAGATCAAACACCCAAACAAACAAACTTGAGTTTAATCGAGTTTATATAGCTATCAATTGGTTTCTTATCCCGTGCAAAGCATGAATTTAATTATATGTATCAATTAAAATATATTATATTTATTTTTTAAAAATTGTTATCAAATTTGTAACATTTTAAAAATAATATGATTGAAAAAGTAAAAATCTTTCTCATTTGTAACTTGTGTGTGTTCTAACTTCTATTTGTTTTACTTTTTTTTCATATTAGTCCCACAATTTGGTAATTTTTATCATGTGATGACATGAGATTTTGAGATTGTGTTATGCCATCACTTAATTATTTTTTTAATAATATAATTTTTAGGTAATGGTGTGGTTCAATATTAGAGTTGCATGTCATTACATGAACTAAAATTAGAAAAAAGTTAATTTCCAAAGCTAACATGGACAAAAAATGTTTATGACTAAATTGAGAAAAATTGTTAAGTATAAGGACTATATATTACTTTTATCCCTTTTGTTTTATTATATAGGTTAAAATATGCTATAGGTCCCAAAACTCTTCACATATTCGGAATTTAGTCCTTATAATTTTTTATTAAATTTGATTAAGTGACATTTTGGAATAAAAAAAATGCTCACTTGGTAGCAAATAGCAATGTAATTAAAAATGATGTTATAATGAACTTGAATTTAACAAAATAGTTTTAACAATGTTAACAATTGGACCTAAATTTTGAAATCTGAAAAGTAGAGAGACTAAATTCCTAGAAGAAAAAGTATAGGGACTAAATTCCAAATTTACAAAATGTACAAGCACTCATGGCATATTTTAACCTATTATATAATATTGAACGAGACAAACCTATAAATAGGTCAGCCAATATAAGAGGGGATTAGTCAATTCAATCATACAGTCAAATTTTCCTAACGCATTGGCAGACCAAATCAGCTATCCATCGTTGTTTGCTATAAATTCGCCACCACTTCACCTTTCATCTCCAAATCTTTTCTTCAATTTCCTTTGCTCAAAGCATCAAATCCACCACAAAATCTCCAAATATCCTCTCTTTTTTTCATACAAAATATTCATAATCATATATATATATATATATATATATATGACTTCATTACAAGCTTCTAATTTTCTCCTCTCATCATCTTCTTCTTCAAAGCAAATCTATGCCGCCATATCCATCCCAAAGCACCCATCGGTAAGATTTTCAGCCCCTAAATTACGACAACCCACTATACAGTCCGAGGAATTGAATAGTAAGGATGAGTTCATCAACACAATCCCAATGGAAAAGAACGTCCATAGGACACCATTGGTTCAACAAACCTCATCTGTTTCAATGGCTACCTTTCAACTTTATGCCGTCTTAGAGGCCATAGCAGACAGAGTGGAGATGCATAAAAACATTGGGGAACAACGAGATAACTGGAACACCCTTCTACTCAACTCCATCAACATGATTACCCTCACCGCCGCTACCATGGCAGGTGTTACCGCCGCAACTGGCGTTGGCGCTGGGGTTTCTGTTATGGGTTTGAAGTTGGCATCCAGTGTGATGTTCTCAGCAGCCACTGGGATGTTGGTATTGATGAATAAGATTCAACCCTCACAGCTTGTGGAAGAGCAACGTAATGCCACGAGATTGTTTAAGCAGCTGCAATCCCAAATCAAAACCCTACTTGCTGTTGGTTCTCCATGCCAAGATGACGTAAATGATGCTACGGAGAAAGTGTTGGCACTTGACAAAGCTTACCCTCTTCCTTTGCTTGGTGTTATGCTTGACAAATTCCCTGCAGGTTTAGAGCCTGCTGTTTGGTGGCCTACAAACCAGTCTCCAAACTCAAACAAAGCATTGAAGAACAACAATGGGTGGACCAAGGAATTGGAAATGGAAATGAGGGAAGTGGTTGAAGTAATAAAGAGAAAAGACAGTGAAGATTACGAGAGATTAGGCAACAAGGCTTTGAACATGAACAAAGTTTTAGCTACATCAGGGCCATTGCTAACTGGAATTGCAGCTCTAGGATCCGCTTTCATGGTTTCTTCCAACAGCCCTTGGGCCGCAACAGTAGCGGCTGTTGCAGGAGCTTTAGCTTCAGCTGTGAACACCTTCGAGCACGGTGGCCAAGTTGGTATGGTGTTCGAGATGTACAGGAACAACGCTGGGTTCTTTAAGCTGATGCAAGAATGGATTGAATCAACGTTGGATGAATGTGATGTGGAGAAAAGAGAAAATGGGGAGTTGTTTGAAATGAAAGTGGCATTGCAATTGGGAAGAAGCTTATCAGAACTAAGAGATGTTGCCAAAAAATCAAGCTATTCTCGTATAGAAGGAAGCCCCATGGATGAATTTGCAAGCAAGCTCTTTTGATCCATTATTCTTTGATGTATAGATTCTTTAATTCATTCAATTAACCAAATATATGTACAATTTTGTAAGATGAAGATGTACACATTCAATCTTGAATATAAACAGGGCTGATGCATACAAATCAATGTATCTTTACCAGATTCTTTGGAAATTGGAATAAGAAAGTGATTACTATTTTTCGTTTTATATCCTTCTTATCTTGTTTTACTTAATTAGTAAGGTGCTCGAGACATTTAGAGTTGAAGTTATATTAGATTTGTTCCTTCACGTCATTTTGGATTGAGCTTCTACGAGGAGTTCTTTCAGTGTTTCTAATACATCTTTTCTCTACTTTAAACCTCCAACTAATGGCACTCATATGAGGAGCACAGTACAAATCTAAATCCACTCAAACCTCTAACTTTTAAAAATCTTCAACAACACTAATGTAAATTGAATTAATATTCAATTTGTTTGATTTATCAATCTTAATTGTTCATTTTGTAAAAGATGAAATAAAATCACTATATTTTTGCTTCATAATTGGTCATCAATTTAAGGAAATAAAATGTAAGAGATGAGATCTAGGTAGGAATAGCAATGCAACGAGCTAAGATAAATATCGTTAGATGCATCACTACTCTATTGTTAACATGCTTTATTCTACCCTTATCTCACTCTACCACGTGTGTTAAAATTTAAATATCATTACCAACTCTATGGATGTTAAATACATCTAATAACACTTGGCCTCGCCCCATCACATTTGACACTGTACAAAAATAAAAATATCTCACTTAAATATTCTAGAGTTTAATATATTATTCTATTTTTACCCTTTTAAAAGTTAAATATATAAAAGTAAAATAGTAATTCAAAATATAGGATGGCACAAGCAAATACAAAAATTACTCGATTGATCATTTAAAACGAGGTTAGAAACCAATTAGGCAAATAGGTTTGAAAAGAAGAGGCTGGTAGAAACAATTCAATGCCTACCTTTAAAATGAATTGGGTTTGAGGAATGCATGGATTGCATGGAAATCTTTGAAACTTGAAGGAGATTTGAAAAACATTGATCTCTTGTCTTCATAATTGGCTTACAAATTAGACCATTTCTAGTTGGTATGTCACCCATCTGCTGGCTGAGTGTTGGGCAACTTGGCTAGCTTTCAGCGCCAATAACGCGTGATAAAAGCTTCAAACCAGACAACCGCCGAGGGTCTTTAGGGACCAACGCTCCTTTTGTCTTAGCTCTTGCGTAACAACATTACTTCATGTCTTTCTATCTCATATTATTTTTCTAATATATATTGGGGTGATTACAAATGTTTTGAAAGCATTTCGGCTACAACCCAAGCCTACTACATGCTCACCTCTACTACCTTATGATTTTAAAATTTTTTGGGTTAATGCTGGTGCTTTTTTTTTTTCAAATTAGTCCCTAATATTTCCTTAAGAAAAAGTTAGACAAAAAAGTTGAAGTACGAATATGGGAACAGTTGTCAAGTTTAGAGATTAACTTGGAAAAAAAAATTTCAAACCCAAATATGAATAATTGTCAAATTCAAGGGTTATTTGGGACCAAAAAAATATTCAAGCTCCAGTGTAAGAACCGTTGCCAAATTCAAATCATAAAAAATGAATTTACCTATATATTTTTTATACCCTAACCTGAATTTAGCTTGATTTGGTCCTAGTTTATATAATTCAAACTTCAAATATATATAAAAAAATTCTAGTTTAAACCAATGAATTTATAAATTTTTATTATTACTTATAACGCTTTTAAAACCCTTAAAACAATATATCATATGTACTTAAACATTAATTCTATAATTGATTGTGAAGCTTTGACTCAATGACAAAATTAATTATAAATGAGAGAATTTTATCCAGATTTATTTAAATTAGTAAACTAAATTAAATTAATTATTCGATTCAATACTTAAAATTTACAAATACTCAAGCAAAGGATTATTATAAAATTTAATACTAAAAATAGAAAAAATTTAGTAATTTAGCCTCTGTCAAAAAAGGAAATTCATATATTCAACATTACATAATCAAGTAGACTTTACTAATTCAATAAAAATATGATTTTCAAATTAAAAATCAAAGATGAAACCAACTTGAGTTTAATCAATTGGGTTCATATAGTTATCAATGTGATCCTTGATTTTTAGTTTAGTCTATTATTGACCAATTCATTTAAAGAATGAAATATTTTTAATGTTAAATAAATTATAATATACAATAAAATTAATAGCCTTAATATGATTTTTAAGAGATTATAATTACATTTTATTAATGGATTAACCAAATCAGACTTAAATTTTAAAATTTGAAATCAGATATACTGAATTCCTAAAAGAAAAAGTATATGGATTAAATTCTAAATATATGAAACCTACAGGGACTCATGGCATGTTTTAACCTATCATATAACGTTGAACGAGACAACCTCTTAATAGGTCAGCCATTGTAATAAAGATAAGTCAAGTCAAGGAGACAGTCAGATTTTCCAACACATTAGCAGACCAAATCAGCAGCTAAGCCTAAACCATCGTCAGTTTGATATAAATACGCCTCCATCGCAGTCCTTCACCTTTCATTCCTAAAACTAAAACATCTACAAATCCATTCTTTTATTTCCTTCCAACCCACAAAATTTCTAAATTTCCATTCAAAATATTCATAATCATATATATATATGGCTTCTTTACAAGCTTCTAATTTTGTCATCTCATCATCTTCTTCTTCAAACCAAATCCATGCTGCTATATCCATCGCAAACCTTCCATCGGCAAGATTTTCAGCCCCTAAATTACGACAACCCACTATACAGTCCGAGGAATTGAATAGTAAAGATGGGTTCATCAACACAATCCCAATCCAAAACAATGTCCATAGCACACCTCTGGTTCAACAAACCTCATCTGTTTCAATGGCTACCTTTCAACTTTATGCTATCTTAGAGGCGATAGGTGACAGAGTGGAGATGCATAAAAACGTTGGGGAACAACGAGATAACTGGAACACCCTTCTACTCAACTCCATCAACATGATTACCCTCACCGCCGCTACCATGGCAGGTGTTGCCGCCGCAACTGGCGTTGGCGCTGGGGTTTCTGCTATGGGTTTGAAGTTGGCATCCAGTGTGATGTTCTCAGCAGCCACCGGGATGTTGGTATTGATGAATAAGGTTCAACCCTCACAGCTTGTGGAAGAGCAACGTAATGCTACCAGATTGTTTAAGCAGCTTCAATCCCGAATCAAAACCCTACTTGCTGTTGGTTCTCCATGCCAAGATGACGTGAATGATGCTATGGAGAAAGTGTTGGCACTTGACAAAGCTTACCCTCTTCCTTTGCTTGGTGTTATGCTCGATAAATTCCCTGCAAGCTTAGAGCCTGCTGTTTGGTGGCCTACAAAACAGTTTCCAAACTCAAACAAAGCATTGGAGAACAACAATGGGTGGACCAAGGAATTGGAAATAGAAATGAGAGAAGTGGTTGAAGTAATAAAGAGAAAAGACAGTGAAGATTACGAGAGATTAGGCAACAAGGCTTTGAACATGAACAAAGTTTTTGCTACATCAGGGCCATTGCTAACTGGAATTGCAGCTCTAGGATCCGCTTTCATGGTTTCTTCCAACAGTCCTTGGGCGGCAACAGTGGCGGCTGTTGCAGGAGCTTTAGCTTCAGCTGTGAACACCTTCGAGCACGGTGGCCAAGTTGGTATGGTGTTCGAGATGTACAGGAACAACGCTGGGTTCTTTAAGCTGATGCAAGAATGGATTGAATCAACGTTGGATGAATGTGATGTGGAGAAAAGAGAAAATGGGGAGTTGTTTGAAATGAAAGTGGCATTGCAACTGGGAAGAAGCTTATCAGAACTGAGAGATGTAGCCAAAAAATCAAGCTATTCTCGTATAGAAGGAAGCCCCATGGATGAATTTGCAAGCAAGCTCTTCTGATCCAACATTCATTGATGTATAGATTCTGTAATTCATTCTTTCATTCATTCAATTAACCAATGATATACATATATTTGTACAATTTTGGAAGATGATGATATACATAAGACATAGGTTGAATCATGAATAGAAATAGAAATTCCATGGTTCATGCATACAAATCAACTTATCTCATTTACCATATACTTTGGAAGTGACTATTGTTTTTTCTTCATATGTAAGAATCATTTCATGTTTTTTATTTATCTCATTTTAAATTTGAATTATTTAGATTTCATTTTTTTTTTTACTTTTTATAGTTAATCTATTTTATTTAAGTTTAAATTGATGAGTTAAATTTTCAAGTTTCAGATAAGAATTAACCTAATTTTTTATATATATGTTTTCTATTCTACCCTTAAGCCCAAACTAATACTCAAACAAGGAACACATTACATGTCTAAATCCACTTAAACTTGCAACTTTTAAAAATCTTTTAACATCTATGCCAATTGAATTAATACTCTTAATTGCTATTTTTGCTTCATCGGTCATCAATTTAAGGAAGGAAAGAAAATCATTGAGATTTAGGTAAGAATGATAATGGAGAAGGATGGGGATAAGTAATGTCAAATCTATCACCCCGCCTTCTCTCTTTGCCATGTAAGTTAAAATTTAAATATCGCTATTACTTGCATAGATATTAAATATATCCATAATCTCTTTGTCTTTTCCCATTACATTTGATATTTATGAGTTATTTGTAATAATTTAAAGGACTGCACAAGCAAATATTAAAATTGCGGAGGAACAAGTTTATCTCAACATTGACGGGGCCGTAATTCTAGATTTGCCGCAGCTGGGGTATTGTTTGTGATAAAGAAGGAAATTGGATCGCTGGTTTCCATAGATTTCTAAGTAAATGCTCAGTTTTTTATGCAAAATTTTGAGGCATTCTTGATGGGCTCAAACTTGTTCAACGAAGAGGATATGACCAAGTTATCATCTTTTTTGATTGCTTGGAAGTAGTTAAAGCCATTCTTGGAAGTTCTTCTACAACTTCTAATTCTGCTCGAATTAGACGCATTCATAATATTTTATCTCAGGAAATCAGTGGACTCTTCGATACATTCCAAAGGAACAAAACCAAGTTGCGAATTGTCTAGCTAAGCAAGCTTTATTCGAAAAAGCTAACATGCAAGTGTCTGATGTTCCTCTGGAGAGGACTCGTAGCCTTATTGATAAGGACAAGCATACGAGTAATACATTCACTCAATCGCTGTTTTTGAAATTTTCTAAGGTTTTTTATTTAAGAAAAATTGCTTCATTGATCGTTTAAAATGAAATTGCACGCAATTAAAGAATTTCGATTTGAAAGAAACAATCCAATGCCTGAATTGGGTTAGAGAGGGAAGAAAAAGGTCAAAATCTTTGAAACATGAACTACATATGAACAACATTGGTGTCTTGGCATACAACTTAGACCACTCATGTTTGATGGTGTTGGGATGTCACCCAACTGTTGGCTGAGTCTTAGCAATTAACATTCAACACCAAAAACGAGTAATAAAACCTTCAAACCAGACAACCGCCTCCGGTCTTTAGGGACCAACGGTCTTTTTGTCTTGGCTCTTTCGTAACAACACTACTTCATGCCCTTGTAATATCATGAGCCAATTTCAACTATGTTTAAAAAGAAAAAAACAAACAAGAACAAAAAGTCAAAACATGTTTTATATGAAAATTAAATATGCGTATTATTTTTAAATTTATATTAAGAGATGAATCTCATCTAACTTATACGAAATAAAAAAGAAAATGCTTAATATATCATTTTGTTAATAGAATCGAATTAGTGTTAACAGGGAATTTGTTTAATTTTTATTTATTTATGAATGTGATTTAATTCTGATTTTTAGGGTTGATTTAATAGCTAATATTATTATCTAAACGTGAATTTTCATTAAATTAACTCTAAAAAACTTAAATTAAATACTAAAATATCAAATTATGCATTAAATCAAAAGAAAATATAAAAGATTATTTTAGTTTTTATCTATTTGAATAAGTAAAAAGGAAATTAATAGCTTCAACTTCAATATTACTTGTGCTAAATAACAAAGATGAACTTCTGAGAATTTCAACATACTACATTCAAATCGAGCAAAGGTGACAAAAAATAGTCAAAAACATATTTTTATAAAATCTAACACTAAAAAAGGAAATTTTAAATTAATATTTTATCATGTATTCAACATTACATCATCAAATAAATTTTACTAATTCAATAAATTAGTATTTTAGGCTTTGTCTATAAAGAAATTTCATATATTCAATTTTTTTTCTACTTGTCAAACAATTTATAAATTACTTTAATATATTAATAATATTAATTTTTACGGGTAATAAAAATAACTAATATATGATCAACATATAACAGATGACATGATTTTTTTTGTATGTTATATGTTTATTTGATTTTAGTTTTATTTATTTATTTATTTTATTAATTGAAAATATTGAATTTCTTTTTATTTAGGTTTTTAAAATTCTTGTTTTCTTATTTAATATTAATCTGCTAAGTATAGCTCAATATCAAAATTTTTTAATATGAATTTCCTCTAATTCCGAAAATTTTTTTGTAGCATAACAAAAAAAAATTTAACACCGCTAGTGTTTTGTATAATTTTTATAATATTTAATAAGTTTAGGTACCAAATTGAAATTAAAAAATAAAAACTTAGGTACAATCAGGTTGTGGATTATTTAGCTAAATTGGCTTTGGACAAAAAAGAAGACTTGCAGTTGTTTGATTTCCCTCCAACAGCAATTCTAGCACTTCTTGAAACAGACAAGGAAAAGGGTGTTTTTCCTTTTCAGTATAATTCTACGCAAATTAGATGGGTAATTGTTCTTTTCCATAAAAAAAAGTTTAGAAGGTACCTGATAAATGTTAAAAGTAACATATTTTAATTTTATTCTTAATGTGTTTTTGGGTGACTATTCAATGTTAATGATGAATTTTATGCTACTAACCCTTTAAATTCATGTTCTTATACTTATGAAAGCACTTGGAAGCAAAGGGAGTGGAAAACGAAAAATCGGAGTAAGGTACAAGAGCCATACGGGTTGACCCCTTCCACACAGTCATGTAGCAGGTCGTGTCGATTGCGAGAATTTACACTATGAACAACGGAAAAATGGGATTTGCAAGCAAAACAAAAGGTCAAAACATGTTTTATAGGAAAAAGATTGTTTGAAAAATTAAGAGTGACTATCATTTTTCTAAATTATATTAAGAGATCCAACTTATACGAAATAAAAAAGAAAAGACTTTATATATCATTTAGTATTTGAGTCTGATTTTTTTTAATACGGTATTTGTGCTATTGTTTGGTCTAATCTGTTACATGTATTTGACAAAATTATATATTTTGGCACCCCAAAAGTAACATGGTTAACTTTTTAGTGTTTAATTCGGATTTTAGAGTTAATTTCATGAAAGTTAATTTTTAATATTATTAGATTTGAATTTTTCATGATTTTGTTAATAGAATCAAATTAGTGTTAATTGTAAATTTGTTTAATTTTTCATTTATAGATGTGATTTAATTCTAATTTTAAGATTAATTTAATGAAAGTTAATTGCTAATATTATTTATCTGAACATGAGTTTTCATCACTTTATTTTTTCAATCCGATCGCTCTTTTGATTTTGGAAAAAAAATCTTTTCTTTATCAATATACTTTTTCTTTTACACATTCATGGCTAACCCATAAAGGAAATGCCTAATAATAATTAGGACTTATAAAAAACTCGATAATTTACTTATGAGAAAACCCTTTACCACATTAGGCACTAATTTCTTTTTAATGTTTAATTAGATCAGGTAATCATTCAAATTGAGAACCGAAGCTCGTTACTTTTTATTTATTAACTCTAAAACTTGAATTATATATTAAAAAATTAACCTTGTTATCTTCGGGAAAAAATAAACTAATATTTTAGGCTTTGTCTACAAATGAAATTCATATATTCAACATTACATCATCAAATAAATTTTACTAATTCAATAAATTAATATTTTATGCTTTGTCTACAAAAGAAATTCACAATTTCTTTTGTTTGATTTGGTGCTTTAAGTAGAGAAACGTTTTACAAATTACTTCAATATACTAACAATGCTATTTTTTTATGGGGTAGCAAAAATAATCAATGTATGATCGATATGTGACAGATGACATGATATTTTATTTTGTCTTTTATATGTTCATTTACTTTTAGTTTTATTTATTTAATTATTTTACTAATTGAAAATAATGAATTTCTTTTAATTTGGGTTTTTAAATCTCTTTTTTATTATTTAATATTAATATTTTAAGCATATCCCAATATTGAAATTTTTTTACCATGAATTTCCTCTAATACTGATAATATTTTTGTAGCATAACAAAAAAATTTTAACACCATTAGTGTTTTGCATAATTTTTATAACATTTAATAATTTTAGGTATCAAATTGAAACTAAAAAAAAAAAGCTTAGGTACCAAATTAAGAAAAAATGCCAAGTTCATGTACCAAATTAAGAGAAAGTGTCAAGTTTAGGTATCGGATGTTATATTGAGCCCTTTTTTATTTTTATTTTGAGATAAGACAATATTTAGTTCTTAAATTTTTCAATTTTTCTCAATTTGGTTCTTAAACTCTAAGATTGTACCACGCCATTACCTTAATATTTTTATAAAAATATAATTTTTAGGTGATGGCGTTGCACAATATTAGAATGTCATATTATCGCATTGATCAAAACGGAAAAAGTTGGTAAATTATGAGATTAATATAGACCAAAGGACTAAAATTAAAAAATTGTTGAATTTAAGGACTGAATGTTAGTTTTTCCTTTTATTTTTTATATAGCATTGAAGGGTATTTTACTAAAATAACCTAAAGAAAATTGATATTTACAAAAATAACCCAAGATCTAAAACAATCACCAAAATAACCTAAAATGTATAGTAAAAAGGCACTATGAGATATTATTGGCCGGCATCACTGTAGCTGTCAGCCCCCAGAGTATTTTTTTAAAATCGTATAATACTGGTATAAAAAATACGAGTATTTAGAAAAAAAAAATTTGGGTGCTAGCCTTCTAATGGCCGGCACCACTGTAGTAAAAAAAATTTTGAATTTTTTTGGGTGTTGGTCTTCTAATGGCCGGCACCCGTACACAAGTTTTTCAAAAATAAAATTTTTTTTTTGGTATTGGCCTTCTAATGGCCGGCAACACTGTAGAAAAATTTTTTTTTGAATTTTTTTGGGTGTTGATCTTCTAATGGCCGGCACCCGTACACGAGTTTTTCAAAAAAAAAAAAATTTTTGGTGCTGGCCTTCTAATGGCCGGCACCACTGTAGTAAAAAAAAAAATTTGAATTTTTTTGGGTGTTGGTCTTCTAATGGCCGGCACCTGTACACGAGTTTTTCAAAAAAAATTTGTTATATATGTAAATTTAATGTAGTTGTTTAAGAATTAAGGTTTCAATTTATAATTATTTTTGTATATTAATTTCTTTGGATGTTTTTATTTTTTGGTATCTGTAAATTTAATTAAGTCCGTATTATATGTAGTTTGAATTGTTTAAGAATTAAGGTTTCAATTTATATTTATTTTCGTATATTAATTTCTTTGAATGTTTTTATTTTTTGGTATCTGTTAATTTAATTAAGTCCATATTATATGTAGTTTGAATTTACAATTTTTATGTATTAATTTTACCCATATGTTTGTAGTTGTTGGGTGTTTAAATTTAATTTAATGTATAATGGCCTTGCTTGAAATTTATATATTTTTTTATTAATATTTTAGAATATTTATATTTTATTGTGTTTGTAAATTTAATCTCTTAATTTCTATTACTTATTCAAATTAGAATTTTTAAATTAAATATTTTAAACTGATTTATTAAAATATATAATTAATTTAGAGAAATTAAAGTAATATAAAAAATAAAATAATTACAAAATAACTGAAATTTTTATAGATAAAAACTAAAATTGCTGTGATCTCGGTGACGTTCCCGGCGCTGGCGTGTAACGATTCGGACGCCTTCGCCGACGTCTTTCACCTTGCTGAGGTGTTTGATAATTGCTCGGTCCAGCCTCCGGTGTCCCCTCCGGTGTACTTAGAAAAGTAGAATAATCATATACACCATAATCGGGAGTTAATGGGTATTGCGTGGCCGGAGGTGCCGATGGAAAAATATCCTCAATGGTACATTGTTCGGGATAGAATGTCGGGTGGTACGAGGACGATCTGGACTGTGTCGAATGTTGAGGGTCGATGTCGTCACCAAAAATATCCTCAAATGATGAAGGAATTTCTTGGTTGGGTTCGAGCTCTGGGTGGTATGGTGATGAACCGGATGCTTCATGTTGGGGCTCAAGATCGGGGTTCGAGGCAGTATCAGAATCAATGTTCCCGAATGGTGGAACTCGATTACGGCGCGGTCGTGCGTTCTTTTGTTGCCATCGGGAATATTTTGGTTGCGCGTCTCTTTGGATCAGCATGTAACGACCCTGGTATATAAAGGGTTTCCCGTATGCCATGTACCATGTTGCGTATTCACGCATAGAAGAGAACCCTCCCTGTAAGACAAACAATGGAGGGCGCCTCGAATGTCGATCATTCCATAGAAATATATACGGTTCATGTTTTTGTACCCAATTTATAGAGTCTCGACCTGAATTTTGTTTGTCCATTCCGTGAACTTCACTAATGTTGACGGGAGGGTTCGGGATAGGTTGTGCGCAACCGAACTGCCTCAAAACCCGACCTCCATCATGCCACTCAACCATATGAAAATTAATCAATGGCACATTTGACACGAACAGTTGTTGCTGCTCGAAAACCCATGCTGGTATGAGCGCCGCGATATCATCCTCAACATATGGCATCCATATAAACTACATAATATAGACAACATGTTATTATTTAAAATTTTCTTGTGCAATAACTGTAATTAAAAAAGAAAGATTCAGAATCGTATTTTACTCCATCCCCGGAATGAGTCTCTATCATCATACTGTACATAGGTACCGTGAACGATCGTCCGATTCCCGGTACAGTTGCCCATCTATGCAAAAAATGAATGAATATATCAGAATATTATTTCCATGCAAAAAAATAGTATATTATACTATGTAATTAAAAAATAGATGGAAAAATTGAACTATATATTTACCTATTAACTAGTGGCCACACGTAAGGTTGGTGGCTCACTGATGCCAGAAATGGCATTCGGTATAATGCCCAGGACTGCAATAGAAGGCAGCAACCGCCAATTGTTTTCGCAGGCGGATTTATAGCTCGACAAAGCTCGCGGTATAAGCATGCCAACACTGCAGAGCCCCAACTAAATGTTCCAGCAACCTCGAGGTCCTCTAATAAAGGAAGATACATTATTAGGACTTTATTTTGATTGACGTCCGGCAATAGTATCCCGCCTATAAGTTGAAGAATGAATGCTCTTGCAGCATAGATAATGTCCATTTAAATTTAATATCGTTTAATCGGCCTTCCTCGTCATTGGGGGGCACCCTTCCAAGTAACCGCTCGCAAGTGCCCCACGGTTCGGGTAGTCTTTCAAGCCCGGTCACTACTTGGCCGTTTATAGACAGCCCAAGTTGGACTACTACAGCTTGCAATGTAATAGTAACCTTCCCACATGGGAGGTGGAATGTATGTGTTTCCGGGCGCCATCTTTCAACTAAGGCCGATATTAAATCAGCCCGAAGCTCAAATATTTGAATGTACGCGGCTACCCCAAAACTCGCAACATTTAAATAAGGTAAAACCCTACTATCGGGAAAATAACCTGGATCATACAACCGGGGTCTAACAACTCGGTATGTTTCCTGCGTTTATAGTAAATATAGAATGTTATATTTATCGTTTAAAAAAGAATTTTTAAAGTATATTTAAAATTAAATAAAAAATTTGAGAGTCGTATACCTTATGGACATTGGCTGCAATGTGGTTGTTGTTGTTTATCTTATCCATGGAATGGTCGGTGGGGGTCGGCGATGGTTGATGGTGAACAGTGATTATCGGAGGTGTTTGGAGGGCTCGGTGGTGCTTGGTGGTGCTCGGTGATCATCGGAGTTCCCTATTTATAGTGGGGGACCATTTGGTTGAAGGACAAAATGGGAAAAAATTATAAAATTAAAAAAAAAAAAAAAGCCTTCACATAAGCTTGCATAGTATTGTCACTTCAATATTATTGCATTTTCTTTTTCATCTTCTTTCTCTGTAATGTCATTTCATAATTTAGGCTATGTCAGACTTATTATTACTTGTCACTTCAGTTTCTTTAACTTTTTTTTTCATTTTCTTTCCCTCCAATTTTATTTCATTTAATTTCTTTCCCTCCAATTTAATTCCATTGCATTTCATTTCTATTTGCATTTCATTTAACTTCAAATTTTATTTCCAATTCTTTCTTTTTCATTGAATACTATGCAATTAAAAAAAATTATTTTATAAATTATTTTCATTATAATTTTCGTATCATTTTTTTTAGTTATATTACATTTCAAATTCATAACCCTTATATTTTCATTTCATTTCATTCACATTTCTATTTTTTTTTTAATTTCCATTATATTTTCAATTCATTTCCCTTATATCTTTCCATTTATATTTAATAATTTAAAAATTCTAATTTTTTTATTTTAGTATTTGTTTTAGTTTTAATTTTAAAATTTCCATTATATTTTCAATTCATTTCCGTTATATCTTTCCATTTATATTTAATAATTTAAAAATTCTAATTTTTTTATTTCAATATTTGTTTTAGTTTTAATTTTAAAATTTCCATTATATTTTCAATTCATTTCCCTTATATATTTCCATTTATATTTAATAATTTAAAAATTCTAAGTTTTTTATTTTAGTATTTGTTTTAGTTTTAATTTTAAAATTTTAATTTCTAAATATTTATGTATATTGTATTATATCTAATCAAGTGTGTAATTTGAATAAATTATATTATTGTTCTAACTTTTCGAATATTTTACAGTGCACAGTTTATATCATTACTCTACAATTGACCGGTCATTAATATATTATTCGTCATCTTTGAGTCCTGCATTACGAGACGATTGACCGGAGACATAGACACGATGCGGGCATGTTGATCGGTTGTGTCCGGATGTTCGACACACAGTGCACAGTTTGGGTTCACTCGTCTCCCTGACTTCCATGTCATTTCGAATTCTCATCGATTGTGGTCGACCTTTAGGATGTCTACGGAGACTATGGTCAGGCACCATCTCAAAAGCAGACAGTGGAACTTCCCAGTTTGAGACATCGGGCATTACAGGAAATTCGTTCCCCCATATACACAATGTGCGTTGCAACGTGTATACCTCGTCTATGAATTGTTCAACATTTAAGTTTGCTCTTGCACACGCTGCATGAACATGCGCACATGGATATTGAAGAGTTTGAAATATCCCACACTCGCATCACCTATTACGTAGATCAACTGCGTACGACCTAGGTGGAAGACCCGAATGATGGTCGATGTACTCTTGAACTCGAAAAGTCTCCAAGTTGCGTGAATACAATTCTGCATTCATTGTTTGTGCCCTTCGACTATTTACCGCCATGGCCTTTCGGACGCCCTCAACGTACACGTGCCCGGCCTCGATCTGCTTAGCTTGTCTCAATCCCATCTTAGGCATCAGTGTGGCCAACCTATAAAATGTTGCCGAAAAAATAGCTGAAATCGGCAGATGACGTGTGTGCCTCAATACAGAGTTAATCGCCTCTACCAAGTTAGTCGTCATCTGCCCATATCGAAACCCGTCATCGTGACTTTGAGTCCATTGCCAGTTTTCCATGCTACCTAACTATGTCCGGAGATCTGTTGGTAAAGATGACATCTGAGCTTCAAGTCTCGCGAACCTCTGCCTAAATCTTCGAGGTTCTAACTCATAAGCTGCATATTTAATTTGAAATCATCATTTTAAAGACAAGTTCTAATTTGATAAATAATTTTTAAACTAAATACAAATAATATTTTTTACCCATGTTCACGAGTTCTTTTTTCCAATCTTTATTTTTATAATCTCTGTGGAAGTTTGTTGCGATATGCCGGATGTAATAACAGAACTCCACGGAACCTCCGATCTCCTTATCGCAGCAAGTAATCCTTTCGATCTATTTGATATCAGGCAAATGTTGTCTTCTTTGACAACGTGCCTCCGCAAATTTCTTATGAAAAATTCCCAAGACTCGAAGCACTCACGCTCCACGATTGCGAAAGCGATCGGAAGTACATTTCGATTGCCGTCTTATGCAACAGAAATCAGGAGTATTTGCGTGTATTTTCCATACAACCATGTCCCGTCTACCTGCACCATCGGCTTGCAGTGAGCGAAGGCCCTAACACAAGGCTCGAACATCTAAAATAATCGATGAAAAACTCGTTCCCCCGATTGTATCTCCCCGCCCGGGCCTTTGTATGGCAATGTTTGCAAATCAGTCACTATCCCAGGCACATACTTCTGCATCCCGGCTATCCACCCTTGAAGCTCGTTGTATTACACATCTCAGTCACCATACAACTCTCGCATCGCCATTTGCTTTGCCCACCATGCCTTTTGATACGACACTTTATACTTGAATCGAGCTTGCATGTCCGCAATAAGGACCGACACCTGAATGGTAGGCAACTCTTTCACCAATGGGATGATGCAGTTGCATATAGTTTTTACATCTAACTTTCTATGGTCTTGCGACATACGAGCAGACGTGCATGTGTGTGGACCTTCTAGCTTCCTTATCATCCACATCTGTGTTCGTTGTATTAACGCGGCTCGAACACGCCATTTACAACCACTTGACACTTTCCAACATTCTCCTACGTACAAAGACTGCATCGACTTTGTCACTTTATAATCTACACCTAATCTCAAGCTAAGTTGTTTTATGGCATGTAAACAATCTTTTTTGTTAT
Organism: Gossypium stocksii; assembly: GCA_020496765.1. Lineage (NCBI taxonomy): Eukaryota > Viridiplantae > Streptophyta > Magnoliopsida > Malvales > Malvaceae > Gossypium > Gossypium stocksii. The sequence continues at coordinate 117,994,433 of CM035629.1, forward strand.
CGAATTGTTGTCCTACAAACAACTGTTCATGTAACAACCCAAATTTCAGTGGTGTCGGAACAGTGATTCGAGATCACTAAATCCGAAAAATTAGTATAAAATATTATTAATTTAATAAGTATAAGTTAAATGTGAAGTTAGGGAAATAATTGAAATAGTGAATAGTGTTTTAGAAATAAATATTAAATAATTGAGAAGTGAAAACGAGGTATCGAGACCTCAGGATATTAAAATGAGCCATAAATATTTTTATAAATATTTATGGAGTGTTAGTATGTTAGTATTAAAGTTTCGTTAAGAAATTTTAAGGTTTTGATGGTCAATTGAGTAAAAAGGACTGAATTGTAATAAATGTAAAATTTGCTAGAAGGATTAAATAGCTTAAGTGTTAAAAGAAAGAGGATTTAAAGGGAAATTAAGCCTAAAAGTGAATAGGTTGGACGGCAAGGGCAAGAAAATCAGCAGAAAAGTAAGGGAAATAAGGGCAAAATTGGAAATTTTATAATTTTAACATATAAAATAAGGACAAAATTGAGAAATCTAGAGATCTCTTCATATTTCTCAGCCAAAACGCCATAGAAGGTCTGGAGAAAGCTGGTTTTTCATATTTTTACATCATGTGAGTTTGATTCTTGCTTTTTCTTGATAATTTTTATGTTTTTATGACTTTTACAACTAGGGCCACTTATAGAATTCATTAGTTTTTGATTTGGTGGGTGAAATTGGAAGTTACCCTAGCTGATTAAGGGAAGTTTATGATGAATTATTATGAAATTTAAGTTCTAATTTCATATCAAGGTGGCTTTATTAAGTGATTTTGAGAGGAAATGGTATTTAGGACCTAATTGTGAAAAAGTTGTGAATTAGAGGTTGGTGTTGAAATTAAGAATATAAAAGGTTGTGAAATAGTTTATAATGATAAAATAAAGTGTTAATTGAGAAAATTTAGTTCAATTGATGGGTGAATTGAGCAGGGACTAAATTGTACAAACTGTAAATTTTGGGGTAAAAGTGCAATTTTGAAAGTTGAACAGCATAAATTGTGAAGTGAAATAGAAATAAAATAAATGCTAATGAGTGAAAATATTTTGCATTTATAGACCAAGAAATCGAAGCAAGTCGCGGAAAGGAGAAAATAACCGAATAATTCCCGAATTTCTACAATTTTTGTGAATTAGCCCAGGTAAGTTCATGTGGCTAAATTTTAATGACCATTGTTAATATTATGAATTTTGTAATGTGTTATATGATGTGCATGTGACAAAATTATGTGATAAGATTATAAACAATGTAAAAGCATGAAATTGTAGGAAACTATCGGATTGAGTACCTTTGTCACATGATACGTGACGAATTGACGGAAAAAGACCATGGTTGGACCATGGCAACAAATGATAAGTGATTTTCGTATAAGACCATAGCTGGCCTATGGCATCGGAAACAGATGATAAGAGATTCCCGTATAAGACCATAGCTGGGCTATGGCATCGGTGAAGTGTGCCAAGTGATTTCCGTATAAGACCATAGCTGGGCTATGGCATCGGAGAAAAGTGATATGTGACCTGTGTAAGACCATATCTGGGATATGGCCTCGGTATGATATGTGATCCGTGTAAGACCATGGCTGGGCTATGGCTTCGGAAAAGGAAATGTGATTATGTGTAAATCCATAGTTCTACTATGGTATAAAGAAGGCAATGTACTCAATTCCGTATAGTTCCTAATTTGTGAAGAAGTGATAAATGGTAAACGGGCCCAAAAGGATGAATTTCGAGTATGGATATTAATGAATGATACTAAGTAAAATTGATTTGATTTGTGAATGACAGAAGATAGTAGTGAAATGTAAACTATGTGAATGATTTATTAATTTGGTAAGTTTACTTTCCAAGCCTATGAACTTACTAAGCTTTCATAAGCTTACTTGAATGTGTTTGACATGTGTTGTAGATTAACGTGAATTCGGAGGATCGGATCATCATGAGGAATCACACTATCCTGACTTATTCCGGTAGTTTTTGGGTTATTATCTTTTGGTTTATATGGCATGTATAGCAATATACTCATGTTGTGTAATTAATCTTGCGATATGGTTGTGGTTGGATTGAGAAAATTCCTGATAATGATTAGTCCTGGGAAGGGTTAATTTAGATCATGTATGAGACCATGTATGTTCAAAGTGATAATAGTTCATGAATTTTCATAGTAAAGTGAAAATTTGTCATAAAACAGAATGTTGTAACAGCAGTGATGTGAGTTTGAAAAATCACTAAAAATAGTAGAAAACAAATTAGGTGATGAATTAAATATGGAATGGAAGTTTATTGTGTCTACTTTCATATGAAAGAAGCGAAACAGGTAAAGGAGCTATATGTTATGAGATATTTGAGTTTTAGTGAAACAGGGCTAGAGTGATCTCTGGATCCCCTGTTCCAACTTTGAAAATTCACCATAAATTGTACAAAAATAATTGTGAGGTGTACTTTATATGTTTAGAATCCTTATTGAGTCTAGTTTTAAGAGAAATAAACATTATATTCATGTGAATTTTTTACAGAGAGAAAAGTGGTTCGAAGTAAGTAGAGGTCAGTCCAGTCGAGATCTGAAACAGGGGTAACTTTAACTAATAAACTGTACTAATTGGCCTAGCCAAAAATTCTAGAAGAAAAATTAGTAGATAGATATATGAGTCTAGTTTCAGGGAAAATTTACGGATATTGATTTCAAGTTTCGTAACTCGAGATATGATTTTTTAAGCGACCATGACGCAGAAAGACAGTTTGCTACGAAAATGAAATTAGTTGTTATAAAATTCAAAAAGTGATGAAACAAGTTTGGTAACACCTCAAGCTCGACTCCGGCGACGGTCTCGGGTAAGAGGGTGTTACAGTTCATCGCTGAATTCATCATCAAGTAGGTGAGCCGGCACAATATTTGTATAGTCCGGAACTCGCGTGCAAGAGCTGCATCAGGATCCACGTCTATCATGAAGAACTCTGGATTATTTCTTAAAATTATATTAGGGCCCGTGTTTCCTGCCAAATGGGTGTTTGCAATTTCAACCTGTACTGGCCCCTCCTCATCTATGTCTTCAGGGATGTCATCTAAATCGGGGTCACTGAAATCGTCGTTCGGATCACGGTGGGACTGATCATCATTATTGAAATCCTCATCACCATCTTCTGTAGTGGCCAGCACCTCCGGATGGATCTCTAGACGAGGACACGAGTTCGGGATGTTATACGAACATCCACCGGTGTTTAGATTTTTTGCAGTTGGCATTGACCGTCCAAAACTCGACTGATCTTCCCAGGAGACGTTAAAATCAAAATCAATTTCAGAGCGCTGGCTTGCTGGAATTACAACTTGAATGGGATCTGGTTCAGCTATCTCTGCAAACAACTCAACCGGACTGGGATTTTCTATCTCAGTGGGGCAATAAATTGCTATCATTGTCCCTAAATCATCATCATCTTCAAGCTCCATTTCTAAGAACTTGATCGGATCATTTGAAATAGGAAATTTGTAAAACATTCTCAGCATTTGCTTTCCGCAACGGGTTGCTATCTTTGTACTGATTTTTCGTTTTAAATCTGCCAGCGCAACCCGCTTGTTGAATCTCATTGCTATTTTTTGCCGACTTTGAAATACACATCCTTCTTTAGTTGTATTTATGATTTCTCCATCGAAATGAATATAAACAAACAAAATTTGAGAATTCATCTTCAAAAAGTTTTGCTTCTTTCTCAACAAAGATGAAACTAAAACCTTTAAAGCAAATAAAAACTCAATTGAAAGATAAAATACATATATATATATGATAAATTTGGTGCCGGCCATTAGAAGGCCAGCACCAAAATTTTTTTTTTGAAAAACTCGTGTATGACTGCCGGCCATTAAAAGACCAATACCAAAAAAAAAATTTAAAAAAAAACTCCTGTACGGGTGCCGGCCATTAGAAGCCCAACACCCAAAAAATTCAATTTTTTTACTACAGTGGTGTTGGCCATTAGAAGGCCAGCACCAAAAAAAAATTTTTTTTTAAACTCGTGTATGGGTGCCGGCCATTAGAGACCAACACCCAAAAAAATTTAAAAAAAAAAAATTTCTACAGTGTTGCCGGCCATTAGAAGGCCAATACCAAAAAATTTTTTTTTTGAAAAACTTGTGTACGGGTGCCGGCCATTAGAAGACCAACACCCAAAAAATTTATTTTTTTTTTACTACTGTGGTGCCGGCCATTAGAAGGCTAATACTAAAATTTTTTTTTGAAAAACTCGTGTACGGGTGCCGGCAATTAGAAGACCAACACCCAAAAATTTTAAATTTTTTTTCTACAGTGTTACCGGCCATTAGAAGGCCAATATCAAAAAAATTTTTTTTGAAAAACTCGTGTACGGGTGCCAGCCATTAGAAGACCAACACCCAAAAAAATTCAAAATTTTTTTTACTACAGTGGTGCCGGCCATTAGAAGGCCAACACCAAAAAAAATTTTTTTTTGAAAAACTCGTGTACGGGTGCCGGCCATTAGAAGACCAACACCCAAAAAAATTCAAAAAAAAAAAATTTCTACAGTGTTGCCGGCCATTAGAAGGCCAATACCAAAAAATTTTTTTTTTGAAAAACTCGTGTACGGGTGCCGGCCATTAGAAGACCAACACCCAAAAAAATTCAAAATTTTTTTTTACTACAGTGGTGCCGGCCATTAGAAGGCCAACACCTAAAATTTTTTTCTAAATACTCGTATTTTTTATACCAGTATTATACGATTTTAAAAAAAATATTCTGGGGGCTGACAGCTACTATGATGCCGGCCAAAAATATCCCATAGTGCCTTTTTACTATTCATTTTAGGTTATTTTGGTGATTGTTTTAGATCTTGGGTTATTTTTGTAAATATCAACTTTTTTTAGGTTATTTTAGTAAAATACCCAGCATTGAACGAGACAACCTTTTAATAAGTCAGCTAATGTCACAAAGATTGGTCAATTCAATCAGACAGTCAAATTAGCAGACCAGATCAGCTACACATCATTGCTTGCTATAAATACGCCTCCATTTCACCTTTCATCTCTAAATCCCTTCTTTAATTTCCTTTGCTCAAAGCCTCCAATCAACCCACCAAATTTCTAAATTTCCTCTCTTTTTTTCATATATATACATACATAAATATATACATATATACATATGGCTTCTTTACATGCTTCTAATTTTCTCCTATCATCATCTTCTTCTTCAAACCAAATCCGTGCTGCTATATCCATCCCAAAGCTTCCATCGGTAAGATTTTTAGCCCCTAAATTACGACAACCCACTATACAGTCCGATGAGTTGAATAGTAAAGACGGGTTCATCAACACAATCCCAATCCAAAACAATGTCCATAGCACACCTCTGGTTCAACAAACCTCATCTGTTTCAATGGCTACCTTTCAACTGTATGCCATCTTAGAGGCCATAGGTGACAGGGTGGAGATGCATAACAACATTGGGGAACAACGAGATAACTGGAACACCCTTCTACTCAACTCCATCAATATGATTACCCTCACCGCCGCAACCATGGCAGGTGTTGCCGCCGCAACTGACGTTGGCGCTGGGGTTTCTGCTATGGGTTTGAAGTTGGCATCCAGTGTGATGTTCTCAGCAGCCACTGGGATGTCGGTATTGATGAATAAGATTCAACCCTCACAGCTTGTGGAAGAGCAACGTAATGCCACGAGATTGTTTAAGCAGCTTCAATCCCAAATCAAAACCCTACTTGCTGTTGGTTCTCCATGCCAAGATGACGTGAGTGATGCTATGGAGAAAGTGTTGGCACTTGACAAAGCTTACCCTCTTCCTTTGCTTGGTGTTATGCTTGACAAATTCCCCGAAAGCTTAGAGCCTGCTGTTTGGTGGCCTACAAAACAGTCTCCAAACTCAAACAAAGCATTGGAGAAGAACAATGGGTGGACCAAGGAATTGGAAATGGAAATGAGAGAAGTGGTTGAAGTGATAAAGAGAAAAGACAGTGAAGATTACGAGAGATTAGGTAACAAGGCTTTGAACATGAACAAAGTTTTAGCTACATCAGGGCCACTGCTAACTGGAATTGCGACTCTAGGATCGGCCTTTATGGCTTCTTCCAACAGTCCTTGGGCGGCAACAATTGCGGCAGTTGCAGGAGCTTTAGCTTCAGCTGTGAACACCTTCGAGCACGGTGGCCAAGTTGGCATGGTGTTCGAGATGTACAGGAACAATGCTGGGTTCTTTAAGCTTATGCAAGAATCGATTGAATCAACATTGGAAGAAAGTGATGTGGAGAAAAGAGAAGACGGGGAGTTGTTTGAAATGAAAGTGGCATTGCAATTGGGAAGAAGCTTATCAGAATTGAGAGATGTTGCCAAAAAATCAAGCTATTCTCGTATAGAAGGAAGCCCCATGGATGAATTTGCAAGCAAGCTCTTTTGATCCAATATTTTTTGACGTATAGATTCTTTAATTCATTCTTTCATTCATTTAATTAACCAATGATATATATATATATATATATATATATATTTGTACAATTTTATAAGATGATGATGTATACAAGACATAGGTTCAAACTTGAATACAAATTAATATATTTAACCATATTTTTTTGGAAATTAGAATAAGAAATTAATTACTACAATTGTCAAATCCAACATTACTCCATTGCTGACATGCTCTATCTCGCCCTTCATCCCACTCTACCAAGTATACAATTTTGTAAGATAAACACTAAGTTATGCAAACCCAATGGGAAATACTATAGTAAAAGAGTTGAATGTTACTATTATTGCCTTTGTTGTAGGTAATTTAACACCGTGAAGGAAAGGGTCTTGATTGGACGGCTTTGATTACTCCTAATATGTTTGACATTTTGATTCTTCCATTATGATGTAAGCAAAATGTTGACCAACTTTTTGAAGGATTACTTATCTTTAAGCCTAATAACTTAAACACAAATACGACATTCATTCTACTAGGAGCTTCATCAACTCATATTTAAATCAACCCAACTTATTATTCATATTTATAAGTTTTAAAAAAAATATTTTGAATCCAATCTAGTTTGATTGTTTCCATGCATAATAGTGATGTAAGAGTCTTCATTTTACTTTGTGCATATGTCATATGTATGTTTTATTCGATTCTTTTTAATTTGATTCGGTTATTTTTAATTTTTAATTTTTATATTTTATATTTATTTAGTTCTACATTGTAATTAGTCTGACATATATTTATATTTGTGATTATACTATATTTATACTAATAGTACTCTTAAAATATTTTAAAATCAAGATATCTTCCATATTTACTTTATGATTTATAAAAAAAAAAATTTTAACTTGTTTTATTCACTTGGATATGTTGATAAAACGAAAATATCCACCTTCAATACTATAGAGGATGAAAAGTAGATTAAAACATTCATGCATGCATATTTGACAATAAAAGAAAGATGTTTATTTGACAAACAAATCTCAAAGTTTGTAAACTTGAACATGAGACATAGGATATCCATTGTAGAAGGTGAAACCATGCATGTGTAGGTCTAAGGATGAGCATGTTCAGTACTTGAATCTTTAACTCCACTTGTTCCTGTTCCAAAACCAACCCCAATGCCCATTCCCATTCCCATGCCAAATCCCATGTTACCTTTGCCACCACCATGTCCTTTCTCAACATTTGAACCCCCTCCCATTCCCATTCCCATCCCTTCCCCATGTCCATATCCTTCTCCTCCATTTCCACCACCTCCACCATTGCCTTCACCACCACCACCTCCTCCTCCTCTTCCTCCTTCAATGCCAGCTATCCCAAAACCTGCACCAAAACCATTACCATGACCTGAGCCTCCACCAAAACCACCCCCACTACCACCTCCCCCTCCTCCGCCGCCACCACTTGATGTCCCATCACTTCCACTTCCACTTGCACCACCAACACCTGCACCATACCCATTATCATGGCCATAACCTCCACTAGAGCCTTTACTAACACCACCACCACCGCCACCACCTCCTCCGCCTCCACCGCCACCTCCTTCTCCTCCTATGCTTGCTCCTGCACCAAAACCAAAACCACTACCATGACCAAACCCTTCACCAGACCTACCATAACCACTTCCACTTCCACCTCCACCACCTCCTCCAAAACCACCCCCACCAACACTACCCCCTACACCTCCTCCTACACCATGCCCCTCTCCATATCCAATACCACTACTTGAAGCACCACCTCCTCCACCTCCACCCCCACCACCTCCTCCTCCACCACCACCACCACCAAAGAAACTACCACAACTTCGCAAACTTCTATATAAACAATGACTATCATCCCCATTATCACCATTATACCCAACATCACCTCCTCCAACAACAAGACTCAAAGAACCAGCAATACTTAAAAAAACAACACCCACACACCACAATTTAGCATCCATTGTTGCCATTGTTTGGGAATAGACTAAGAACTAGACCCACACTTGCTTGGTTTCACTCTCCATCTCCATGATCACCTATTTATACACCACAAAGTTCAGTACCCGACAATCATTATACGATAATTACAGCGTTTCAAAGGGACAAATGAAATTTTGCCCCCCGCGAATAATGAAAAAAAGACATTGAAGTCAAAGGACAAATCCGAAATTGTCTTATGAAGTCAACCATAGCCGACAAATAATATTACATTATTATACAACATACATTGGTCTTAACCAAGTCCAATAAAAAAACACAAACAATTGTACAAAACCATTTGCCTTATACGTATTTTGTTATGAGACTGCATATATTTAATTCAATATATTATGCTATTAATCAACTAGAGATGGTGGAGTAGGTAATAAAATTAATAATCCTATCTTCTTTTTTTTTTTAATTTAAGGGAGAGATTATTTAATTTTACAATGTTTTTTAAATAATTTTATGTGTCATGACTCGTAATAATTATAATAATAACATTCATTATACTTGCAATTTAATGATTTTTATGATTATTATGCTAAAAGGATTCAATTAGAGATGTAGAGGGACAACGCTAGCTGGGTTCTTTAAGCATATGCAAGAATCGATTGAATCAACATTGGAAGAAAGTGATATGAAGCAAAGAGAAAATGGGGAATTGTTTGAAATGAAAGTGGCATTGCAATTGGGAAGAAGCTCATCAGACTTGAGAGATGTTGCCAAAAAATCAAGCTATTCTCCTATTGAAGGAAGCCCCATGGATGAATTTGCAAGCAAGCTCTTTTGATCCAATATTTTTTGATGTATAGATTCTTTAATTCATTCGATTTACCAATGGTATACATATATTTGTACAAATTTGTAAGATAATGATGTATAGATTCTTTAATTCATTCAATTAACCAGTGACATATATTTGTACAATTTTGTAAGATGATGATGTATACAATACATAGGTTGAATCATGAATATTTAACATGCCACATCAAATAAATTTTATGATGTAAGTTTTAAAACCAAATTTCAGACCTATGGATGTGATGGGTTTACTATCAAGGCTCAACAACAAGGTTAAAGGTCAAGCAAATTAAACCAAGATTCAATCAAAGACAATATGTGACGATGAATTTTTTCGAGGAAATAAAGAATGATACATGCACAGAATGTGTAAAATTTATTTAAAGTCAATTTAACCAAGATGTTAATTTTCAAACTGAAAATATTAGTCAACTTGCAATGAATTTTTGGATGGGAATGGACTCCATCATATCCATATCGGTTTATTCGATCCATCTTCCACTTTTAATTTCGTTTATTTATTTAGTTATTTATTATTTTGAATATTTATTCTTAGTCTTAATTTTTTTTTCTTTTAGTGTTTACGTTTTCTTTAATTTCTAAATTTGTTTATTTTTTCTTTACAGGTCAGATTTGAATCTTTCCTTCTTAAGTCAAACAACTTGAATACGATCATGATCTGCTTCCTCCGCTCAATCCTTTATCACCTTGTCTTTTTAATGGTACTTGGATGATCATTTTGTAACAATTTGAAAATGTTAGTGATAGTTTTATAAGATTTGAAAGTTAGATGACCGAAATTATGTGTTTGACGATCAAATTGATAAATTTTGCAAATATGAAGGGTTAAATTCATTGAATTATAAAGAATTAGAATAAAATTGATAGAATGTGTAAGTATTAAGAAATAAATGTGTTATTGTATTAGTTAGAAAAAGGTTATGTCATCATCTCCATTAACTATTTAACAGATCGAGTGAAGAAAACAAAAAATAATCTAATATGTTAGTGACGAAATTGAAAATCTTTATAGCTTAGTAACCAAAATAGAAACAAGCTAATAGTTGAGTGATTAACGGTATGGTTTACCCTTTAGTTTAAAGGCAAGCATCGAAGTTTCTAGTAACTTTTTTTCTTGGTTAATGCACTATCTAAGGCTTGAATTTGGTAATTATTCTCACATTGGGGTTTGAACTTATTTTGCCTCAGGTTAGTCCCTGAACTTGACAATAGTTCTTGCATTAGAGGTTAAACATTTTTTAAGGAAATACCAGGGACTAACTTGAACAAAGAAAATATAGGCCCCAATGTGCGAACAACTACTAAATTCAAGTGTGCAAATATGTTGGCATCTGAATATAAAAACAAATAGGGGTGAGTGTTCGATCGAAATGAGTGAAAAAAATTCAAGTTAATTTACTTAAAACAAATAACACTGCTTGAATTTTAGTTCTATTTAATTCAAATAGGGGTGAATAAAAAAACAAATAACACTACTTTAAGTAATATATGGAAAAAATCAAATAAACTAAAAGATAAGGGACCTTAACGAAAATATCAAAAAATTTACTTAAAAGGACCCAATCTAAGACTTGAAGTTGTTAACGGGAATTGCAGCAGCCCTTGACCCTTTTACCCTTCTTTCTTTAGCTCTCTGAATTTCACTTTGTTTTTTTTTTTTTAAAGATGATTCAATTATTGTTCATGGTGATATTCTCAGAGATGGCGGTGATCATGGTATTATCATTCAAGACACCGTTTAGGAAGCTGGTGATAATGGGTCTGGATCGGCTTAAACGTGGACGAGGTCCTGTGGTGGTTAAGACGGTGGCCGGAACGGTGTTTGTAGTGATGGTGTCGAGCGTATACAGCATGATGGAGATCCAGAAACGTTGGGTCGATGATGATGGACCGGTTAGTTCAACGGACCAGGTTCTTATGGTCCGACACCTTCTTGAAGCTACTCTCATGGGTAATTAATTTGTTCTTGCTTCAGTTGAATCAGTTGTTTTAAATCTAGTTGTTTGATTGTTAATCTCTAATTTTTCACTTTTTTTGGGATCTTTGTTTTCAATCAAAAGTATATGAAAATGTAAATCCAAGTCAAATTCTGCTTGAATGCTTACTGTTTTGCAAATTATTGTGTTTGATTTGGTATATTCAATTGGTTGAAGATTGAATTATAGAATCAGTTAGGCAGGATTTAGCTTAGGTTGTTGTTGAAAGGCGGATTTTTCGGGGAGAAGTTTTTCAAGTGTTGTTCACGGCCTGTTGTTTAAACCCCTCCAACAATTGTCGGTATTGTGCCCGTCTTTGTTAACCCCCTGAGGCACTCAGTGGAATTGGAGATAAAATCAGGAATTAAAGCAGAGCACAATTCCGACCATTGTTGGCGGTTCGGCTGGCTGCCTGACGAACCGACAGTTTGAAGACTTCTCTCGAAGGAGTTATCCCTTAACATTGCTTATCTTCAAAGATGGTGGAGCACGAAATTGGGACCTTGTTCTTTGTCTTGGTATAGAGCATATAGGAACTATTTTACACGGACGCATTCGTTTTCGTTAAGCGATCCCTTGTTTGACACATAGATATACACGATGATCATAGGAATATAATCCTCCATATATATGAAAAAAACTCGGAAATAATTGAGCATAACTGTATAGGGTACATGCTCATATCCAACACTCACTGCCAACTCGGTAACATAGTCTAGGACTACTCTGTGACACAATTTTCATTTGCTCTCTGGTTTTTTTATGGTAACTTGTTGCAGGGGCCACAATTTTCCTAGCACTAATGATAGATAGATTACACCATTATATCAGAGAACTCCGGATAAGAAGGAAGACCATGGATGCTGTCAAGAAACAAGTTCAAGGTTCCGATGATAAAAAAGGCTTTGACAAAGTTAAAGTCTTGGAAGAAGAAGTAATGACTTTGCGCGAGAAACTTAAGCAGCTGGAGTTGGATATCGAGGCAAAGACTAAACAGATTAATGCTGCAGAAGTTAATACAGTTGCTTTAAGGAAACAATCCGAAGGTTTACTTCTTGAGTATGATCGGTTACTTGAGGAGAACGAAAGCCTTCGGGGTCAGTTGCAATCTTTGGACCGGAAATTGTCACGTTCGGATAGTAAGAAGAATTTATAAGGACTCGAGTACCTTTTGCGAATCGGTATAGTTTAACTGTTTGATTGCTGTTTTAGTTTGTCAAACATTCATCCTTTTTTTGAAAGTGTTCTAAAACTTTTGAGGTTTAGAGAAATTGACCTTTATGTGTAGTATGGAATCAAATGTTGAATAGATGAGTTTTGGAAAACATTTTTAAAGCTTTTTTCCATGGTGAAAAAAGGTTTTGCTACTCAGAAGTCCGGTCTAGATCGGGTGAGTTTGAGGTTGAGGATTGGTTAAATTATCGATTTTTTTTTCAATCGGTTCAATTGGTTTGAAGGTTGATTTAACAATAATTAGATAAATAATTACAAAATTTATAAAAGTAAACTACACCAATGTCACTAAATTATTAATAAGTTTACGTTTTAGTCACTTAATGTCAAAAGTTACAGAATTGTCATCAAACTATTTAAAAGTTTTCATTAAGTCATTAGGCTTTAGCATGACTGTTGTACGGCTTTCTTTGTTCGTACCGTTTGCATTAATAAAAAGTTCACATTCCCCTTCTCTTCTACAATTAAGTTTTTTTTTTCACGAAATAACTTTAAACATCACGAGTCTACGAATCAAAATCTTGACAAGTTTCTTCTCCAATCTCTGATACTAACCGTCAGATTGACTTGGATATAAGATATGTTCTTCTATTTGTTGGTCAATACTGATTCACCGTACCAATTGACAAATTGTCATTGAAGCTTGCTAGTTAGACTTATAAAAAAAAAACATAATAGCCTAGTTAAATAAAAGTTTTCGAATAGTTCAATAATTATTTTGTAATTTTTTTAAATTAAAAGACCAAAAAGTAAATTTACTAATCGTTAAGTAATCTTAAGTGCAATTTCCCCTTATATAAAAAATAGTGAATTCGCAGCCATCCCACGAACCGGCTTGAAAGTGGGTCAATTGCAGCTGCCAATTGTTGACGCACCATCTCCGTAATAATATAAAATCTAAAATTCTGAAATTTCCAAAATGGTAAACTATTAAATATTAAACTATATCAACTTCGTCCACTCTAAATTGTGGTCTATTTATCGTGTTTACATTTTCTGAGAGTTACTTAAATTTGAGTCACAAAAATGTTACGTATTTTGGTGTGTGTTAACAATAATTTACTTTGGGCATAGCATGTGTGAGTTATATGACTTGGACTACTACTAAAATTCGTTGCCTCCCAAATGGCAGTCTTATGTAGTAGTTTAAATAGGTTTTAAATATTAATTTGGATGTCTTACGTGGCAGTCTAAATTAAATTTTATTTTCATCTCAGCAATTAAATATCCAATTTGGCATTTAAAACTCATTTGGACTACCATGTAGGGCTGCCGTTAGGGAGGTAACGGAGTTTAGCGGTTGAGTGACCACTTCGTAACAAAACGATAACGTAAGTGACTAAAACGTAACATTTCAAATATAAGTAAATAAAATGTAATCTGAGGCAAACAAAATTGACTATTTTTGTAGTTTACCCTTGAATTAAAAGAGTATTGAAATTTGAGATTTAATTTTGTTTTTATTTGAAATAATTTGGTTTGTTCATTTTTGGTGAAAGTATCATGAAGGCCCTTATATTAAAAAACAGATTATATTTTACTCTTTTTATTCAAAAAATAGGCAAATTAGTCCTTGTACATTAAATCAAAGAGAAAATTGGTTATTCTATTAAAAATTTCATTCATTTCTGCTGTTAAAATTTGATTCATATACATCAGCATGAAGTACACATGGATGCCACATGTCACTGTCTGGTTATTTTATCAGCCACATCAGTTTTTAATACTACAAATGGATGAAAATTTTGACAGAAATGACCAATTTGCTCTTTATTCTAATATACAATGACTAATTTATACAATTTTTCAATAGAAAAGACAAAATACAATCTAACTCCTAGTATAAAGACTTTCATGCACCATTTATTTTTATAATATTATTAGTACGTGCAAATTGATAATATTAGTTACTATTATTCAATCGCAAAATCACTGTAAAATCTTGTCAATTATGTTGGATTGATAATCAATTTATATGTCTATCAAATGTTATTAATGATAATAACTAATAATGTTAATGTTATGAATTTGGACCTGCGAATAACATTATAAGAAGTAGATCAAATTATGTAAAATTAAAATAAAAAGATTAAATCTTAAATTTTAATATGGTAGAGGGACTAAAATCATAATTAACCCCATAATATTTATTTATTTAATTAATCATTATACTATTCGTAAATTATGATTCAGTCCATTTACTCTAATTTGATCATTTTTAGTACCATCGCTTTTTAAGTTTTAAAAGTTTAGTCTTGATATAAATGATAGGACAACTGCAATGACCCACTTCCTCCTACCGTGGTGGAGATGGCAACAACGACTACCGTGGCAGCTACCATGTTGCTTTCAGGTTCAATTCCCGGTGCCGATGAAATTATGAACCCAACATTGCTTGCTAGGGTCGTCCTTCCATGTTCCTCAACCATGGTGATGATTTTAGCTTCGGCTCCATTTCCGACAATAACATTAGACCTTAATCCCCAGACCATCTTCGATTGCCTCGAGTTTTTTATCAACCACTGTTTAATCAATCAATCAAGATTTTCAAGCCTACAATTGTCTCATGACATCTAATCTTTTTCACAATTAAGCCACCAAGTTTCTTTGCAGCCGACATGGTGGCCACTGCCATGGTCTTGTTGGGTTAAACGATAAGAAGTTTGATGTGTTGATGAGATAAACTTCTAGGTTGGAGTCTTGATAAAAAAATCAGTATCGAGAAAGCTTTATCTTTCCATTTAAAAGTTCAATATGATTCAAGTTCAAATTTAATCCGAATCTAATGTGATTACTCAACATTAATAAATACATTAAAATTTAGAGAAATTAAAGTTAAATAATAGTTACAACAAAATGTTACCATAAAAAAAAGGCAATTAAAAACTTGAGGGATTGATAGGTTACCTGATGGATAATACTTTAAAGATTTCTTCTAAAGGTGATTTTATGCTATTTTTTAAGTCTTATTAATTATTTGAATCTCGCACATATTCTCTATTATTAATATGACACATAATATTAACATTCTCCTACAAAACACTTCGCAGAGATTAAGAACAAAACTTTGACGTTGTTGAAAAATCCTTGAATAAATCACACATCAAAATTTTTTTTTGGAAAGAGTCGATGTGCTCCACAAAATCTAATGTATAGATCCATCACTATGATAATATATCGTTTTCAATAGCTCAAAGTAGTGGATTGTGGTGAGGTCCAATTATTTTAGTGGGACTAAGTGAGATACATTTGTTGACTTCCACTTGATTGACAATGACACTACATCGTCTGTCATGTTGGATGCCAATCGAACATCCAATTATGTGTCTGAAATTTACAAATACTAAGGAGATTAGAGCCCCACGACGTGGAACTTTGTGGGTCGCACCGTACCTTATCCACCGTACGGTTTATATATTTCATGTCATCTTTCTTACATTATTTTATCGTGTTTTGTATTACGTTTAATATTTTAAAAATTCAAGTGATAGTAAAATTGATTAAAGTATTATCAATTTAATAATAGAGGGATTAATTTGATCAAATTTCTTTAATAGAAGGGCCTCTCAGATATATTCACTAAAAATTAATTTATTGTATTTTTAAGTGCCAAAAGTTTACGTTTTTGGAGGAAAGCTTGGAGACTTCAAGTATCTTATACGATTGAAAAGTAAATCATGGGGCATCAGAACTTGTATTTTAAGACGCTCTTTGATGCTTAAGTAAGTAGAGGTGAATAAAGGTAATTGACAGATTTTTGTATTATATCGATAGGAATAACAAGAAGAAGATGAGTTGAAGAAAGGCATACTTAAGTATTTATTTGGAGCTTTCACTTGTCTCGAGATTATCCTTTGCATAAGAGTGAGTGAAGGCGAATTTACTCCTTGCATGTGATTGATTAAAATAGGTGTCCTTGGCTCAACAAGCGCTTTTGTTGATCTTAACTGTTGACTTGTGTTACCCAAGTGTGTGTTAGTTGCTCACGGAGCTTAGTCTTTTGATTTAAGACGAAGCCAACAAATTACTTTAGGGGATTAGAGATGAATCGTAAATAATTAAGGGGACAAAGTAGAATTTTATCATTACATTAATATGTAATTTAATAAAAATTTAAGGGACTAAAAGAAAAATCTACCGTTTTGGGAATCATGGTTTCTTTGGGTTTAAGGTTTACTTTCTTGGTTCAATATACCAAAGATAATTTGTAAAGTGAACAAATCCAATAATAATTTCGAAATTGTCGAGATTTATTTTAACCTATTTGTTTTCTTTCACATTATTAATATTTTTTTTATCTAATATTGGTCACTATACTAGTCGCTGTAGTTTAATTTGATCATTATTAATTTCTATATTTTTTAAATTTTAAAATTTCAGTCTTTACTAAACGATACCTATTAAAAATTCTATTAATAGGTTAACAACAGTCATCTGTTTCAAAATTGAAATTTTAAAATTCGATCACTTTAAGGACTTGCAATGATTCAATTGCAAAATATAGACTAAATCCACATTTGTACGTACCGTACAGGACTAGAATTGAATTTAACTAAGCATATTTAAATGCTACTATTGGGGTTAGGACTAAATCCACAACTTTCATAAAATACAAAAAACTAATAGTAAAATTTAACCTATAATTTATAATATATAAAAGTGAACTCTATCCTTATATAAATTTGCTTACAAATAAAGTAAAAGCATTTAACAATGGAATCCAAACATTTTCAGCTTTAATGAAATTCACATGGTCGTCAATCATCACATACATAGTTTCAAATATTTTTCCACAATCTTCTTGAGACTATATAAAGCACAAAAGCAAAAGCAAAAGTGAAAAAACACAAAGATTCTCTCACTTTTTATGACATTAAAAACATTACAAAATCCCACAAGAAAAAAAAAACAAAACAAAACACAGTTTCCACTATTCCACCAATGGATTCATTTACTTCATTTCTATGTTTATGTTCCATAATTTTTCAGTCTATTAGCGTTATAGAAGCTCAAGCAAGCCTTTGTAGAACTACTTGTGGTGATATCCCTATAAATTACCCTTTTGGTATTGATGATGGTTGTGGTAGTCCTTATTATAGACACATGCTAGTTTGTTCTGATCTCGGAAACCTTTATCTCCGTACACCTTCCGGTCGATACCCTGTTCATAGCATTAGTTACTCTGATCCTCATATTCTTGTTACCGATCCGTTGATGTGGAATTGTAGAGATGGTGATCATTTTCGTCCTACGAGACCTTTTAGTCTCGATACAAGTACGCCTTTCACATTGTCCTCTCAGAATGACTACTTGTTCTTCAATTGTAGTGAAGATTATGTTATTGTCGAGCCGAAGCCTATCTTCTGTGAGCGATTCCCCGACCGGTGTGATTCATCGTGCGATAGTGCTAGTTATCTTTGCAGGCATTTACCTGAATGTGCCGATGCGCTTAGTGCTAGCTCGTGTTGCTCGTACTACCCGAAAGCAACCGAGTCGTTACGGTTGATGCTTCGGTATTGCGCATCGTATACAAGCGTGTATTGGAAAACGATCGGATCAACAACGAATTCGCCTTATAGTCAAGTACCTGAATATGGAATCCGAGTCGATTTCGATGTTCCGGTTACTACACGTTGTCTTCAGTGTCAAGATCCATCAAAGGGTAGTGGAACATGCGGATTTGATACACAAACACATAATTTCCTTTGTTTATGTAAAGAAGGAAATGTCACATCCTACTGTAAAGGTATGTTTGTTTCTCGAGAAATTTTCTATAAATTTACCATGAAATTTTCTAATCACTTTTTTTTTCTTGCACAGGTCATGACATTTCAAAGCACAAAAGGGCAGGAGTCATTGCAGGTGAATTTTATGTAATCATTAGATTTAAATTGCAGAACTTGATGGAAACCGCAAAAATAAGATGAACAAAACTTGATTTAATTCAAAAGTATCATTTTTTTTAATTTTGAGTTAATCAAATCGAATTATTTAAGTTATACTTTTTTCGAATTAACTCAAATAAATAATTCAGTTTTCCGAGTTTAACTCAAGTTGAATTTTACAACTTGAGTAATTGAATAATTCAAATAAAAAATTGATGTCAATATCCTTTGGGCAGCTGATAGTTTTAAAAATGTACATATTGATTCCTCTAAAAAAATACAAAATAATATTTTCAAAATTAAACTAATGAATTTTTACTCGATTCAATCGAACGCTTACCTCTTGACAAAATAATTAACTTAACATCGTAATCGGAACCAGAATTTAATGAAATTGTTAATGTGACAGGGACTGTAACTGGAATTTCAGCAGCTGGAGCTATAGGATTTGGGATTTTTATATGGGTGTTGAAAAAAGTGAGAGCTAAAGCACCTGTAACATGTGGGGTTCAAAGCAATGAGAATAGGACTTTTTGAAGAAAGTTAAAGTAAACTGCAAATTTCTGTCTTTCTTTTTTTTTTTTTTGAAATCATATTTCGAGCTGTAAAGTGAAACCTCGTTAATGGTTTTTGTTTATGTCTTGTTCTTTGCTTTTTGTGATGGAAATTTGAGCTAACTGAGGATTCAATCCGTGATTTTGCAGCCATACATATATACCTTCTCGATATTGTTATTTACAATTTGCTCCAAAAATTGCCGAGCCACCGTCATGTCTGTACCGCCAAACAAGTCTCTTCACCACCACTTTGTTCCAGTCACCAATTTGCTTCAAAAATTGAGGTTGTCTACAACCAGGCCGGAGAATGATTTGAAGAGGACTGGCACTGCTGGTTGGTTCAGGAGGATTGTGGTCTTCTCTATCGGACCTCATCTTCTTCATCGGAGATTCCTTTTCTTGGGTGTCAACTTTAGCATTTTTATTCCGAATACCACAAATGACATAATCACCGATCTACAATTAGTAATCTCAACCCTAGATGAACAAAATATGTCATTTAACAAACCAATCAAAGGGATGATACTTGATTGTCGTGGACCTCAACAAGCGAAAACTCATGCATGAGCCAATGTCCTTTTACGTCTGCGTTGGAGCCCTTCACTTCGAAAACAAAAAGTTTCTGATTCCCGATTTTCTTCTTTGAACTTTACATGTCCCACACACAGCTACTCGATCAATGTTTTTGCCTTTATTCTTTTTCTTCAACTTGATGAAAACGTAAGAAGTTTCGGTTGAAGTCTCGTCGAAAATCTTCCACGGCTCTTTACCTTCATCCAGTGGCAAAGCCATGAAAACTTTTTAGGGTTGAATGAAATTTTAATTTTTTATAATTTATATTTTTATAAATTTTTAAAAGATTAAATTAAGTTTTAATAATTTTAGGAGGGTCAAAGTGTAATTTTACCTTTAATAATTTTTATAATTTTTATTAAGTGTTATTATGTAAAAATATCCTTCTTTTTTTTTGCACAGATAAAGTGATGTATTTATGTAATAATAATCCCTTTATTTTCATGTAATATATATATATATATATATATATATATATAAAAGTATTTTCATGTAATAATAATTCTTTCTTTTTCTAGCTAACGTGATAAATTAAAATTATTTTCAAAAAATTTTAAATAATTTTTAAATTTCAAAATATGTATAAAAATTCCTATTATGTGATCCATAATATATTAGATGCCAAAAAGAAAATTTAATTAACTTTCTACAACTTTCAAGTTTCTACAACTTAGTTACCTGTTTTCTTCATTCATTCAGATACTAAATTTATAGAGTTCGATACCCCGTAAATTAGGAAACGACTTTTCGAATTTCAAAACGCGAAATATTACTTATTTTAAAAAACAAAATTTTATGTATCGGGTAAAGATTAATGTAACATAAATTTGTAGTAAAAATGTAAAAAACAAATCATGGTGCTAATATGCATAATAAAATAATAATAAATGCGATAATATAAATAGTAATAAAAAGAGCAAAAAAAATAAAAAAAATAAAACAAACCGATTATGAATAAAAATAATAAGTAAATAAACAAACAAAAACTAAAAAGGTTTAACTAAAAATTTAATAGTAAGAAAAATAAATAAATAAATAAATATTAGGTAAAACAGTTTAAAATAATAATAATAATAAAAGAAATAAATAAAAATATAGAAAAGAAATAAAAATATAAACAAGTAAAAATATATATTAAATTAAAGTGTTTTTTTTAATAAAAAAGAATAAGAAGTAAATGAATATGTGAAACAATTATAGACAATGTGAATTAAAATAATAATAAAGTAAAAATATTGATAATAAAATAAATAAACAAATAATAAAAGGTATAGAGCTAATTACACGAATAAAGGGTTTAATTAAAATTTAAGTGAAATTAAAAGGTATAAATTATAAATAACGAAAATAAGCTACCAAGGATCAATCTGTAATGCGCTAAAAATAATGGGGACTGAAAGCTAAAATACCCTGGTCCTTTATGCGCAGCGTTTTTGGGCAAAATCAGGGGACTAAATCGAAATAAAAATAACATTATTGAGGCAAAAAAATAAACAGGACTTGATTGGAAATATCTTAAAAAGAGGAAGGACCAAAATCGAATAATACCACTTTTCAAAAACACGCGGATCCTACCGGGTGGGTCGGGTCGGATCGCGGGTCATCCCAAAACGACGTCGTTTTGGGCTTCTGATACTAATTCTAAAACGGCGTCGTTTTGATGGCCTATATAAGCAAAAAAAAAATCCCCAAAAAGTTCATTTCCCCACATTTTCTAAAAAAAACTTCAAAACACTCTCCCCTCTCTCTCTCAAGGCCTCTTGCCGGCCTGATTCCGGCCGGTAGCCGCCGCGCCGGCTACCGGTCACCAGCGACGGTGCTGCCGTCTAAGGCGGCCGGAAGGCCAAAAGTCTCTCTTTTCCGGCGAAATAAAAAAGGTGAGTTTCTTTTCCCTTTTTTCACTCTTTTTGATATATATATGTGTATATAATTTTGAAAAAAAGGAAATGAAGAAATAGGTGTATATATATACTGTTTCGAAAAAAAAAAGAAAACAAGGGAAAAAAATAAAAAAAAAAAGAAGGTAAAAGGACCTTAGCACGTTTTTTGCTTTTTTCCTTTTCAACTGCTTACTGTTTTTCTTATTTGTTTGGATGCTTTGAATCTGTTTTTTTCTTTTTTGTATTCCAGAAAATGTCCGAAGAAATTACATTCAGTTTTTCTTTTGTTTGTTTATTTGGTTTTGCTTTGGCCCGGGCCAAAATTGGGCCTTACAAAGTGTTTTCATGTGATAATAATTCTTTTTTTTGCGTGGATAAGTTGATGTATTTATGTAATAATAATCCCTTTTTTTTCATGTAATTAATATATATATATATATATAAGTATTTTCATGTAATAATAATTCTTTTTCTTTCTAGCTAACGTGATAAATTAATATTATTTTAAATAATTTTTAAATTTCAAAATATGTATAAAAATTTCTATTATGTGATCCATAATATATTAGATGCCACAAAGAAAATTTAATTAACTTTCTACAACTTTCAAGTTTCTACAGCTTAGTTACCTGTTTTCTTTATTCATTCATATACTAAATTTATGGAGGTGGATACTTATGTTTATCAGTACTTGGCGACGAGAATTCCTCCCGGTTATCGATTTGAACCAACTGATATTGAGCTCCTTCAAGATTACCTCTTGAAGAAAGTGAATGGTGAACCATTACCCTATAATATTATCCCCGAATGCGAAATCTATGGCAACCAAGATAAAGAGCCATGGAAGATTTTCATTGAGACTTCAACGGAAACTTTTTATGTATTTACCAAGTTGAAGAAAAAGAGTAAAGGCAAAAATATTGATCGAGTAGCTGGGTGTGGGACATGGAAAGGTCAAAAAACCGATCCTATTATGTATGAGAAGATGAAAATCGGGAATCGGAAACTTTTTGTTTATGAAGTGAAGGGTTCCAACGAAGGCGTAAAAGGGCATTGGATCATGCATGAGTTTTCGCTTGTTGACGAGGAAGACAAACAAGTATACCCCAACCCTGATTTTTCGTAAATAGTATGTTTTGTTCATCTAGGGTTGAGATTACTAACTGTTTCTTCTTAAATATTGTAGATCGGTGATTATGTTATTTGTAGAATTCGCAATAAAAATGCTAAAGATGACACTGACGAAGAGGAGCCTCCGATGAAAAAGATGAGGTTCAATTCGGAAGACCACAATCCTCCTGAACCAACCAGCAGTGCCAGTTCTGTCCAAACCCTTCTCTCGGACTGGTCGTAGACAACCTCAATTTTTGAAGCAAATTGGTGGCCGGAACAAATTGGTGGTGAAGAGACTTGTTTGGCGGTACAGACATGACGGTGGCTTGGGAATTTTTGCAGCAAATTGTAGGAAAAAAACTGTTTTGTATGTAATTTTGTTTGCAGAAAACATTATGGAATTCGTTTTATGATCTGCTCTGAATTATGTTGTGTTTTGTTTGATACAATAATATTATTAAATATCCTGCAAAATCACCGATTGAATCCTGTCTCAAATTTGTTTTACAAAAACCAAAAAACAATACGTAAACAAGAAACCATTAACGAGGTTTCAGTTTACAGCTCGAAACATGATTTAAAACATAAAAGACATAAATTTGCTGTTTACTTCAGACAATCCTGTTACAGGTGCTTTAGCTCTTATTCTTTTCAACGCCCATATACCAATCCCGATTCCTATAGCTCCAGCTGCTGAAATTCCAGTTACAGTCCCGGTCACATTATCACACGAAATTCACTTTCTATATTTACAGATTTTATTTACGGAAATAATGTTCGAAACCCCATTTTTTTTTTACAATATTAGAATTTGGGTCATTATGAATCGACATATATTCATTAAGTTCTTTTAGGCATTCAACATTTAGGGGTGAGCGTTCAATCGAATCGAATGAAAAAATTTTGATTTAATCGAGTTAACGAGCCCTTTTTTATCATCCTAACTCGATCTGAATTTTTTTCGAATCAAGTTGAGTGAAATGAAACAAAAATGACAATGAAGAATACAAACAATCCAAGTAGAAATCTTTAAGGCTTAAAACATTAGCCATCTCCCCTATCTCAATAATTTTCTTAAATTCAAACTTAACAAGAAGAAACACTTTTATTAAAGTTCAAGTAATGTACACTCAACAGTCGAATAAGAAATGTTATTGCCATTGGTTTACTTGAAAATATAATCTCCACTACTAAATAAATGAGATGACACACCATTCAAGAGGTCTTTACAATATTGTAACGGGACTTAAGTTAATGGTATAGAAAAGGTAAAAAATATTGGTTACAATCGAGAGTCAAGTTGATAAATTGTCAAACCATAAAAAAAATCAATTGTTGAATTACAAAAATTTACATCAACGAAAAATAAAGAGAAGAAATGAGCTTTTACACCAAATATGGGACTAACAATTTAAGCTCAATCAATATTTTTTCATTCATTTTTTCTCTCTTTTTATGATATTTTTTAAATTTCAGCAATATTAATGCGGTTTACGGGTTAACATAAATGCTTGATAAGAAAAAAAAAATGTGTTAAGATCAACGGGGTTTACTAAGAATTAATATAACAGATAAAATGTTTAAAAGTTAGATAAGTTAAATCTTAAGTACCTCTATCATCTTAATATATCAAATTAAAAATGTAATCTCAAAATGTATAATTGAAGTAAGTTTTAGAATAACAAATTAAATTAACATACTCATAATTAAAATTAAAATGAGTACCAAAAATATATATTGTATAAGTTGAAAAGCTCATCAAAAATTATAATTTGATGTGAATTTCGCAAATTTAAAATTTTAAGATAACATGTTGATTATCATGTGATATATATATAAATATATATATATATATATATATAAGTAATTATCTGCAGCTCTTTTTACTTAATAAAATCGTACTATCCGCCGCATTTATAGGGAGGATTATGATGCAATTAATCAACCTTTGATTAAGTGGATAAACCACACTATTTTATTATAAAACAATATATATCCAAGTATTTTCATGCAAGAATAATTCTTTTTTTCTAGATAACGTGATGTATTAAAATGATATTCAAAAATTTAAAATAATCTTTAAATTTCAAAATATGTATAAATATTCCTATTATGTGATACATAATATATTAGATGCTACGAAGAAACTTTAATTAGTTTTTTACAACTTTTAACGTAAGAGTAGCTATATGTTTTCTTTGTTCATTCGGATACTAAATTTATGGAATTGGATCGATACTTATGATTGTTAGTTTTTAATGACGAGAATTCCTCCCGGTTATCGATTTGAACCACCTGACATTAAACTCCTTCAAGATTACCTCTTGAAGAAAATGAATGGTGAACCGTTACCTACAATATTATCTCCGAATGCGAAATCTATGGCAACCAAGATAAAGAGCCATGGAAGATTTTCATTGAGACTTCAACCCAAACTTTTTATGTATTTACCAAGTTGAAGAAAAAGAGTAAAGGCAAAAATATTGATCGTGTAGCTGGGTATGAGACATGAAAAGGTCAAAAAGCCGATCCTATTATGTATGAGAAGATGAAAATCGGGAATCGAAAACTTTTTGTTTATGAAGTGAAGGGTTCGAACGAAGGCCTAAAAGGGCATTGGATCGTGCATGAGTTTTCGCTTGTTGACGAGGAAGACAAACAAGTAGGCCCCAACCCTGATTTTTCGTAAATAGTATGTTTTGTTCATCTAGGGTTGAGATTACTAATTGTTTCTTCTTAAATATTGCAGATCAGCGATTATGTTATTTGTAGTATTCGGAATAAAAATGCTAAAGACGACACTGAAGAAGAGGAGCCTCCGATAAAAAAGATGAGGTTCAATTCGAAAGACCACAATCCTCCTGAACCAACCAGCAGTGACAGTCCTCTCCAAACCCTTCTCTCGGACTGTTCGTAGACAACCTCAATTTTTGAAGCAAATTGGTGGCCGGAACAAAGTGGTGGTGAAGAGACTTGTTTGGCGGTACAGACATGACGGTGGCTCGGGAATTTTTGCAGCAAATTGCAGGAAAAAAAAACTGTTTTGTATGTAATTTTATTTGCAGAAAACATTATGGAATTTGTTTTCTGATCTGCTCTGAATTATGTTCTGTTTTGTATGATACAATAATACTATTAAATATCTTGCAAAATCACCGATTGAATACTCGCTCAAACTTGTTTTACGAAACCGAAAAACAAGACGTAAACAAAAAACCATTAACGAGGTTTCAGTTTACAGCTCGAAAAATCCTATTCTCATTGCTTTGAACCCCACCTGTTACAGGTGCTTTACCTCTCACTCTTTTCAACACCAATATACCAATCCCGATTCCTATAGCTCCAGCTGCTGAAATTCCAGTTACGGTCCTGAAACCCCATTTTTTTGAGAATACTAGAATTTGGGTCATTACAAATCGGCATATATTCATTAAGTTCTTTTGGGTATTCAACATTTGCGTTCAATCAAATCAAATGAAAAAATTTTAATTTAATCGAGTTGACGAGTCATATTTTTTCATCCTAACTCGATTTAAATTTTTTTCGAATCAAGTTGAGTGAAATGAAATTCGACTCGAGTCGAATGGAGTGAAATTATTCGAATTAAATGAAAAAATTAAACATGTCATATTATAATTTTATTACAGCATAGCTAATTCCATATTAGAGCACAAATTCAAAACCATATATATTTCAAACAAAATTCAAAATAAAATAATAATAAAAAATATGATACTTTAATATAATAAATTTGAATCATTAATTAAATTATCTAAACTCAAATTTATTATTTTAGCATTTTTTTTTAAATTTTAACTTTCATTATACTTTTTTATAATTTTTTTTTAAATTATATACCTCTCGAAAAATGATGACATATGAACACTTGATTCAATTTATTACTTTTATCTTCCTGTAAATTATATGTTTATAACAATAGGAACAGAATTTCAGTCGAGCGTGACAGATATAGAGATGTTGTCACTAATGACAATGCATGGTAGAATTCATTGATGCTTCAAATTTTATATAATTAAAATACATTGGAAAACAATATTCACAATTATTATAACAATTAAAGATTTTCACAATGTTAGGGTATGATAAAAAAGTACATTCAAGTTATATAATTCGATTTTTTTATATGTTATTCATTTTGATTTCTCGTTTGGGTCTAAAAAAGAGATCATGTAACAAGCTTGGAAATAATTTAAGTGCCATTGGTACCGTTAGTGGTGAACGTTCGATTATGATGTAATTAATGAATTTTTGATCAAGTGGATAAATCATATTTTTTTTTTTTCGACTAAGGTAGTATATTCACTCATTAAAATGTTAATTTTAACATGATAACACCTCAAAACACCAAAGATTATGACTCAAAACACCTTAAAATATTAATTTTAAAAAGGCAAAATGTTTTAATGTCGAGTGTAATGAAGCACTAGAGGTGTGCATGGGCCGGGCGGCCCGGCCCGGCCCGAAGGCCCGCCCGAAATGTGGGAGGGTTTGGGCAAAAATATAGGCCCGAAAAATGGGTTTGGACAAAAAAATACGGCCCGTTTAAAAAATGGGCCGGGCTCGGGTAAGATATTTTCGGCCCGGGCCTGCCCGGCCCGGCCCGAATTCACTAAAGACAAAAAATAATTTATTTTTTAATAATATTTTCCTATTATTTTCTCCCTATTTTGCTATCATTTTACTATTATATTGCTACTATTTTGTTGTTATTGTTTAGATATTGTATAAAACTTATTTTATTGTTAATTTTGTTATTATTTTAAAGACATTTGTTAATTTTGTTATTATTTTAGAGGCATTTGTTTGTTAAGTTACATCTATTTTATTGTTATTTAAGTATACATATTTTTTAAAATTTATTTTTTATTTATTGAGAAATATTTATTTTGGTTTTTTAGTATTTTTTATGGTTTATATATATTTTAAAATTATATAAAAAATAGTGTAAAAATTAATATGGGCGGGCCGGGCCGGGCCCGGGTTTTAATATTTTTATTCGGGTCGGGCTTGGGCAAAATTTTAGGCCCATTTTCCGGGCCCGGCCCGGCCCGAGCCCGACGAACGGGCCTAAATTTTTAATTGAGCCCGGCCCGAACCCGGCCCGGCCCGGCCCATGCACACCTCTATGAAGCACTGGTGAACAAATTGGCAGTAATGTATGATTGTGAAGTGGGGGCATTTCCATGCAAATATCTGGATATGTGGCTTGGGGCTGTCTCTGGAAAGTTGACATTTCAGGATCCTATAGTCGAAAGTTTCCGGAAAAAATTTATCTATGTGGAGAATCAAACAATTTGATCCCATTTAACCAGACTCAGCCATCAAAACCTGCTTCTTGTACATAGTAGCGGTTCATAATCGTTCAAAATTATGGAAAATCTTCACTCGGTACAATAAGCAGTTATAGTATTGACTAGATCGACGAGTTCTATGCAGCCCAAGCTAGAATTTCTGTATTACCACGGAATTGGCCAGGCCTGCCTGCTCGACGGTTTGGGTTGGATCAACAAGAAGTTTAGGAGGGAATTCCATCATCTGCAGTTGATAAATCGTTGCACTCTTAGGTCTAGATACATCGATGAACGAACGGATGTCTCCGACTGTATTGTGCAAATTGAAGCGAGCGACCATGCGAGTCCCGACAGCCAACCTAAGCTGAATCGAGGTTGATGGTAAACTTTCGTCAACAACCGGGCCGGGAGAAGGATTTGGAGCAGTGTTGAGAGGACTGGTACTGCTGGTTTCTTCAGGAGTTGCGGAAGTACTGCTGCTACCGAGAGTTCTTCCGACACCCTGAAATGCTGCATGGTGCTTCTTCTTTGGTTCCTGCATGAAAGACAAAACACGGGATTGATATCATCAAGTGGACTTCAAGAATAAGCCAGTTAGTGTTCAATGAACATAAGAAGAAGACAGATACATGTCTGAAGAAGGCCTTTTCGATTCCTTCCTAAATTCTATAAAATGCTGAAAACAGAGACTTACAGGGTATTTCTCGTTTCTCTTTATCAGGTTGACATGAACAGAAGACCTTTTATCAGCACTCTCAAGTTCTTTAGGACACTCAAGACTTTCTGATGCTCTACATCAACATTCAACCAAGTTATTAATACAACAAAAAAAGGTATTCGGAAAACATTTAGAATGAAACAAATGTTTGCAAGATGCATGAACAGAAACCACAAGAATGGAACGCCTAATTAGCATTACCTCTAAGAAATGTGCATTTTCAGGATCATCCAACCTTCTCAGAGGACCATCATTTACAGTGAAGCCATTAGTCCAGAAAACAATGTCTCACAACAGTCTGAGGCTGCTGAGGTACAGAAGATACAGTTTCCCCTGAAAGTAATCTACCGGTTCCAGTAAAACTTGTTGAACTTGACGATGGATTAAGCTGTTTAATTGGCAGTTCTACGGCTCCCAGTTGCCTAACTTGATTGAAAATCTCATCTACTTCATTATTCTTCGAAGGATCTTGAACAAGCATGCCACTGCAAAATCTAAAGGGTTATACTCGATCACCCTTAAGCATTTCATCATATTGAATCGCAGGGTTGGTATTTTTTTTAAGATGAACACCTCGATAAAGCTTAACATAGAAAAGTAAATGGTTTCATCAACAATGAAAAGAATGACGAATGTGTATATATAGATTTTAAGATAATATGTTGATTAGCATGTAATATATATATATACGTATTATTTATAGGCGGTTTACAGCTGCTGCTTTGTTTTTTAATAAAATCGTGCTATCCGCCGCATTTATAGGGAAGATTAATCACCCTTTGATTAAGTGGATAAACCACATTTTTTTATTATAAAATAATATATATATATATATATATATAAGTATTTTCAATGATTGATTAAGTATTATCATGTCATAATAATTACTTTTTTTCGCGCGGATAAGGTGATTATTTATGTTATAATTATCCTTTTTTTTCATGTAATATATATATATATATATATAAGTATTTTCATGTAATAATAATTCTTTTTTTTCAAGCTAAAGTGATAAACTAAAATTATTTTAAAAAAATTTTGAATAATTTTTAAATTTCAAAATATGTATAAAAATTTTTATTGTGTGATCCATAATATATTAGATGCCACAAAGAAAATTTATGAACTTTCTACAACTTTTACCTTTCTACAACTTTAACTAAGAGTAGATATCTATTTTCTTCATTCATTTAGATATTAGATTTATGGAGTTGGATGCTTATGTTCATCAGTTCTTGAGGACGGGAATTCCTCCCGGTTATCGATTTGAACCAACTGTAATTGAGCTCCTTCAAGATTACCTCTTGAAGAAAGTGAATGGTGAACCGTTACCTTACAATATTATCCCCGAATGCGAAATTTATGGTAACCAAGATAAAGAGCCATGGAAGATTTTCATTGAGACTTCAACGGAAACTTCTTATGTATTTACCAAGTTGAAGAAAAAGAGTAAAGGCAAAAATATTGATCGTGTAGCTGGGTGTGGGACATGGAAAGGTCAAAAAACCGATCCTATTATGTATGAGAAGATGAAAATCGGGAATCGGAAACTTTTTATTTATGAAGTGAAGGGTTCCAACGAAGGCGTAAAAGGGCATTGGATCATGCATGAGTTTTCGCTTGTTGACAAGGAAGACAAACAAGTAGGCCCTAACCCTGATTTTTCGTAAATAGTATGTTTTGTTCATCTAGGGTTGAGATTACTAACTGTTTCTTCTTAAATATTGCAGATCGGTGATTATGTTATTTGTAGTATTCGCAATAAAAATGCTAAAAGATGACACTGACGAAGAGGAGCCTCCGACGAAAAAGATGAGGTTCAATTCGGAAGACCACAATCCTCCTGAACCAACCAGCAGTGCCAGTTCTGTCCAAACCCTTCTCTCGGACTGGTCGTAGACAACCTCAATTTTTGAAGCAAATTGGTGGCCGGAACAAAATGGTGGTGAATAGACTTGTTTGGCGGTACAGACATGAAGGTGGCTCGGGAATTTTTGCAGCAAATTGTAGGAAAAAAACTGTTTTGTATGTAATTTTATTTGCAGAAAACATTATGGAAATCGTTTTATGATCTGGTCTGAATTATGTTGTGTTTTGTTTGATACAATAATCTTATTAAAAATCCTGCAAAATCACCGATTGAATCCTGTCTCAAATTTGTTTTACAAAAACCAAAAAACAATACGTAAACAAGAAACCATTAACGAGGTTTCAGTTTACAGCTCGAAACATGATTTAAAAGATAAAAGACATAAATTTGCTGTTTACTCCAGAAAATCCTGTTACAGGTGCTTTAGCTCTCACTCTTTTCGACACCCATTTACGAATCCTGATTCCTATAGCTCCAGCTGCTGAAATTCCAGTTACAGTCCCGGTCACATTAACACATGAAATTCACTTTTTATATTTACGGATATAATGTTTCGAAAATAGTAGAATTTGGTCATTACAAATCGACATATATTCATTAAGCTCTTTTGAGCATTCAACTTGACGAGTCATATTTTATCATCTTACCTCGATTTAAATTTTTTTTCGAATCAAGTTGAGTAAAATGAAATTCCAGTCGAGTAGAATAGAGTGAAATTATTCAAATTAAATTAAAAAATTAAACATATCAAATTAAAACTTTGTCACAGTATATCTAATTTCATATTAAATCACAAATTCTGAAACCATATATATTTCAAAAAAATTTCAAAGTAAAACAATAATAATAATAAATAAGATATTTAAGTATTATAAATTTGAATCATTAATTAACTTATTTAGACTCCCAAATTATTATTTTAGAAATTTTTTAAAATTTTAATTTTCTTTATACTTTTTTATAAATTTTTTTTAAAAAATATATACCTAATGTCATATTTTCATATTCTCGAAAAATGATGACATACGATCACCTGATTCAGTTTATTTCTTTTATCTTCCCGTAAATTATATGTTTGTAACAATAGGAACAGAATTTCAGTTGAGCGTGACAGATATGGAGGTGTTGTCACTAATGACAATGCATGGTAGAATTCATTGATGCTTCAAATTTTATATAATTAAAATACATGGAAACATTATTCACAATTATTATAACAAATAAAGATTTTCAATATGTTAGGGTATGGTAAAAAAGTAAATACATTCAAGTTATATAATTCAATTATTTTATATGTCATCCATTTTGGTTTCTTATTCGGGTTCAAAGAAGAGATCATGTAACAAGTTTTAAAATAATTTAAGTGCCATTAGTACCATTAGTGGTGAGCGTTCGATTATAATGTAATTAATGAATTTTTTATTAAGTGGATAAACCGTATTATTTTATTATAAAATAATTTTTTTCCCTTGATATGGTGGTATATTCACTTGTTAAAATGTTAATTTTAACATAACAACACCTCAAAACACCAAAGATTATGACTCAAAACACCTTAAAATATTAATTTTAAAAAGTCAAAATGTTTTAATGTCGAGTGTAATGAAGCACTGGGGAACAAATTGGCAGTAATGTACGATTGTGAAGTGGGGGCTTTTCCATGCAAATATCTGGATATGTGGCTTGGGGCTGTCTCTGGAAAGTTGACATTGCAGGATCCTATAGTCGAAAGTAGACCTGCTCATGGGTCGGGCGGCCCGGCCCGGCCCGAAAGCCCGCCCGAAATGTGGGAGAGTTTGGGCAAAAATATAGGCCCGAAAAATGAGCTTGG
This sequence comes from Gossypium stocksii, assembly GCA_020496765.1. NCBI lineage: Eukaryota > Viridiplantae > Streptophyta > Magnoliopsida > Malvales > Malvaceae > Gossypium > Gossypium stocksii. The sequence goes on from CM035629.1 coordinate 118,026,681, forward strand.
GCAAAAAAATGAGGCCCCTTTAAAAAATGGGCCGGGCCTCGGGTAAGGGATTTTTGGCCCGGGCCCGGCCCGGCCCGGCCCAAATTTACTAAATAAAAAAAATCTGATTTTTTATTTTTATTTTTAATGTTATTTTCTTGATGTTTTCTCCTTATTTTGATACCATATTACTATTATGTTGCTACTATTTTGTTGTTAATGTTTGGATATTGTATAAAACTTATTTTATTGTTAATTTTGTTATTATTTTAAAGGCATTTGTTAATTTTGTTATTATTTTAGAGGTATTTACTTGTTAATTTACATCTATCTTAGTGTTATTTAAGTCTACATATTTTTTAAAATTAATTTTCAATTTGTTGGGAAATATTTATTTTAATTTTTTTAGTATTTTTTATGTATTATATATATTTAAAAATTATATAAAATAATATAAAAAATTAATACGGACGGGCCGGGTCGGGCCCAGGTTTTAACATTTTTATACGGGTCGGGCTTGGGCAAAATTTTAGGCCCTTTTTAGGCCCGGCCCGGCCCGAGCCCGATGAATGGGCTTAGATTTTTAGTTGAGCCCGGCCCGAACCTGGCCCGGCCCGGCCCATGAGCACCTCTATTTACATCTATCTTAGTGTTATTTAAGTCTACATATTTTTTAAAATTAATTTTCAATTTGTTGGGAAATATTTATTTTAATTTTTTTAGTATTTTTTATGTATTATATATATTTAAAAATTATATAAAATAATATAAAAATTAATACGGGCGGGCCAGGCCGGGCCCGGGTTTTAACATTTTTATACGGGTAGGATTTGGGCAAAATTTTAGGCCCGTTTTTTAGGCCTGGCCCGGCCCGAGCCCGATGAATGGGCTTAGATTTTTAATTGAGCCCGGCCCGGCCCATGAGCACCTCTAGTAGAAAGTTTCCGTAAAAAATTTATCTATGTGGAGAATCAAACAATTTGATCCCATTTAACCAGACTCAGCCATCAAAACCTGCTTCTTGTACATAGTAGCGGTTCATAATCGTTCAAAATTATGGAAAATCTTCACTCGGTACAATAAGCAGTTATAGTATTGACTAGATCAACGGGTTCTATGCAGACCAAGCTAGAATTTCTGTATTACCACGGAATTGGCCAGGCCTGCCTGCTCGACGGTTTGGGTTGGATCAACAAGAAGTTTAGGAGGGAATTCCATCATCTGCAGTTGATAAATTGTTGCACTCTCAGGTCTAGATGCATCGATGAACGAACGGATGTCTCCAACTGTATTGTGCAAATTGAAGCGAGCGACCATGCGAGTCCCGTCAGCCAACCTAAGCTGAATCGAGGTTGATGGTAAACTTTCGTCGACAAGCGGGCCGGCAGAAGGATTTGGAGCAGTGTTGAGATGACTCGTACTGCTGGTTTCTTCAGGAGTTGCGGAAGTACTGCTGCTACCGAGAGTTCTTCCGACACCCTGAAATGCTGCCTGGTGCTTATTCTTTGGTTCCTGCATGAAGGACAAAACACGGGATTGATATCATCAAGTGGACTTCAAGAATCAGCCAGTTAGTGTTCAGTGAACATAAGAAGAAGACAGATACATGTCTGAAGAAGGCCTTTTCAATCCCTTCCTAAATTCTATAAAATGCTGAAAACAGAGACTTACAGGGTATTTCTCGTTTCTCTTTATCAGATTGACATGAACAGATGACCTTTTATCAGCACTCTCAAGTTCTTTAGGACACTCGGACTTTCTGATGCTCTGCACCAACATTCAACCAAGTTATTAATACAACACAAGAAGGTAATCGGAGAACATATAGAATGAAACAAATGTTTGCAAGATGCATGAAACAGAAACCACAAGAATGGAACGCCTAATTAGCATTACCTCTAAGAAGTGTGCATTTTCGGGATCATCCAACCTTCTCAGAGGACCATCATTTACAGTGAAGCCATTAGTCCAGAAAACAATGTTGTTAATAACAGTCTGAGGCTGCTGAGGTACAGAAGATACAGTTTCCCCTGAAAGTAATCTACCGGTTCCACTAAAACTTGTTGAACTTGACGATGGATTAAGCTGTTCAATTGGTCGTTCTACGGCTCCCAGTTGCCTAGCTTGATTGAAAATCTCATCTACTTCATTATTCTTCGAAGGATCTTGAACAAGCATGCCACTGCAAAAACTAAAGAGTTATACTCGATCACCCTTAAGCATTTCATCATATTGAATTGCAGGGTTCGTATTTTCTTTAAGATGAACACCTCGAGAAAGCTTAACATAGAAAAGTAAATGGTTTCATCAACAATGAAAAGAATGACGAATGTGTATATATAAATCAACCAGTTACTGAAACTCGCATCGGAAGTGCGAACCAAAACTTAGCAGTTCATAGTTATACTGGAAATATATCAAAAAATGCACCCTACTGACATTCCAATACTATCAATATAGAAAAATAATTATATATCTCCTGATGGCAGCATATAACACAAACTTTTGATGAAGCCTATGAATGTTGCCTAGAAAAATCGAAATTAATTTGCAATCATGAATACAAACACTGCATTTGCTTGCAGTGAATTTTTATGGCAGAGAAAAGCTACAGATCGTTTTCTCCGATGTGCCGAAACAAGGTAGCATGTACTTATCAAACAACACAAAAATTGTACCCGATTCTTCAAAATTTCTCAAACAAAACCTTTATGAATGCCTGTCTAGAAGTTGAATTCAACTTGCAATACGAACATATAAGCTCAAACTAGCATCATTTACAAAAGAGACAGGGCATAATACAAGTACAGTAAGATTATTAATCAATATCGTCTGAAATTCCATATCAAGCAGTTAACAGTAAAGTAAATTCAAGCTATCAAAGGACTAAATTCAAAATGATCTGCTATTCTTAGATCAGATGCTCTAATACCTTAGGTTTAAGATGCTTAAAAATTTGTGCGATATGAATCCACAGCTGATAATAACAATAACGATACGTACGCATCGATTAAATTCGGAGGAAAGAATTGGAATGAAAGTAAGCAAAACAATTTTGAAAATAAAAATAAAAGAAAGAGATAAGCGAGGACCTTTTCTCGCCGCCGGTGTAGTACTCCTGTGGATTATCGGAATCGCTGCCGGAATCAGGTCCAGACGGCCTGTTGAGATCGGCGAGCGTACGGATGCCACCGGAACGGCTGCTCGACGGCTTAGCAGGTTTCTTGTCATGTGAGGCCATTGGTATTCTCTGATTAAGAATGAAGCTTAAGAGAATAATTGCAGAAAATGGATATTGAATCGACACTCTTTTCGCTAACATTTAAATTCAAAAATAGTAATTCCTTCACTTCACCATATGTTTTTGGTTAAATTCTGCGATTAGTCCCTGTATTATACATAAATTACATATAATCTCTATACTTTAATTTAATCATTTTTAATCCTATACTTTTCAAATGTTAAAACTTTAGTCCTTATAAAACGATAGCCATTAAAGTTTCTTAAGTTCAATGCTTCTATTTTCACATAATACTCACAAAAAAACTATATGATTTTCCTTAATGGATATAATTGTTATCTTTTAAGTCGAGATTGAAATTTCAAAATTCAAAAAGTATAATGACTTAATTTTAGACAAAACATTAAATCCACGACTTACGAGATTAATAGTAAAATTTGACCTAAGGGATTTAATTGCTAACATTTGGTTTCAAACTCAAATTTTAAAATTTAAAAAATATAATGATTGAAATTGATCAATTTGAAAAGTATAAAGATTAAAACTGATCAAATTAGAATATAAAAATTAAATCAGTAACTTATGCATAATATAGAGATTAATGGTAAAAATTGACCTTTTTCTTCCTTTGGCTCACCAATCACTATTACCACTAGACTTGTCCATGGCCCGAACAGTCCACCTGGCCCAATAGGCCCAACCTAATTCAAGTTAGGCTTGGATAAAGTTTTTTATGTCTTGGACCGACTCAATCTAAATTTAATTTAAATAATAAAATTTTTAAATTAAATTTATTATTTAAATTAAATTAAATTAATTATAAAAATATATAAAATGTTAATATCAAAATAGTTTTTAATATTTTATTAATGTTTGAACAATAAAACGAGTTTTGTCGATTGAGTCTTAGCTCGATTGGCATCCACATTGTTGCTAGTGCAGGAGAATATGGATTTGAGTGCATTTAAGTACATTTTATCCTCCAATATAAGGATTGGGGAGGGCTTATAGGTAGTTCTAAATTTTGTATAAAAACAACAATGAAACGGATTTTTTTGGTGAGTCAAAAACGGGCCTAAACTTGAATTTTTTTTAAACTAAACCTCGACCTGACCCATAAACAAGTCTAATCACCACCTTCTTCAACCAAAGCCCATATGAACTTACCTAATTTGAACCATTGCCCGTTTCTTAACAAATATTGTCATTGTTACAGTAACTTAAAATAAATTTAGTTGTTTTTATAATGTTATTATATATGGGTTAGATTTTTATTTGTAAGCTTAATTTTATATTCGCATAACAGTAAAAGATAATAAAAAAATCTGCATAATCTCTTTATTAACTGTTGAGAGGAGGCCAGAGTCTCTTTAGAGAGAAGATTTTGAAGTGTCGTCCATTAGAGAGTCAATGGACTCCTCAACAGAAGATATCATCCCCGTGTCAAGGTTCTGTCCTCAACCTCCGTGGAGAGCCATTGTACGATTCACAGAAGGAGGCACCTCAACTGATAGAGATAGCTACGTACAAACTCACAGGAGAGGTATTAGTGTTGTGCACAATATTAAGTGGAATCATGGTTGCACAATATTGTGCACAATACTAGCATCTCTCTCGTGAGCTTGTAAGTATACCTATCTTTACCAACTAAGGCGCCCCTTCATAAACCATATGACGACGCTCCACAAAGGTCAGGAACAATACTTTCCATTAAAGTGTCCATTAACTCTCTAGCAAACGATATTTCTAAAACTTCTCCCAAAACAGAATTCAATTAAAGTAATCAATTTATCCCAAATTTCAAAGAAATCGAAGAACTAAAATCTTAATATGACTTTAAGTATTTTCACTTGTTACTCACTCTAAACTCAAACTTTAATTTTTTAGTGTTTACAAATACACTACATACAAATACACATTCGTGTGATTACAATAAAATCAACCCAATTCAAAGGCATAAACAAATGAAAAAAATAAATATAATTGAATAAAACTCACCCATGAAAATTACGCGTCATAAAATTAAAAACTCACATATGATAATTGTACTTAGTGAGACCGAAATTATCTTGAGTTTTAATATCTAAATTCGACTCTAATTTTCTTTTTTTTAAAAGCCTCCACCTTAAATTGTTTCATCTTGAAACTTGCAAGATTTTAATTTATAGAATCAATGTATTCTCTATTTATGTTTAATCATGAACGGAAATTAATTCTTTCAGCATCGTGGTTACTGCTCTTAACAATATCAATTTTAAAATTTAAACTTGAATTCTCTTTATGGGTGTGCAATACGTATTACCATTACACCTAACATTTATCGAAAAAAACCAAAAAAAAAATCTTAACTAACATACATACACACAAAATCATTATTATAAAATTAAAATATAGTATTTTAATAAAAAACAAATTGATATGAATTTTATCTAAACTTAAGGTAAAAGTATCATAGAGGTCCCTATATTTTGAGTCAAATTGTATTTTCTCCCTTTACTTAAAAATAGGCAATTTAGTCCCTATATGTTAAATTAAAGAGTAAATTGGTCCTTTCTTTTAAAAATTTTATCCATTTTTACTGTTAAGAACTAGCGTGGCTGACAAAATAACTAGACACATGTACCTTATGCTAACATATAATGACTAGTTTTTAACAGTAAAAACGGATAGAATTTTTAACAAAAGGACCAGTTCACTCTTTAATTTAATGTACAGGGACTAATTCGTCTATTTTTAATAGAGTAAACAAAATACAATCCGGTCCCAACATCAAAAACTTTCCATAAAGAAATGGACATGGCCTACAATTTCGCTATACTCCATGCAGAAAAAGCCATTCTAGTCCCCAACAAAGCTAATCTAAAATACAACAAAGTAGAGGCAAAGAGAAGGACAAAAAGGTCAATTCATGTGGACATTTAATCATTATTCAAAAACAAATATTTAATCTTCTTTTTGAACTTTGTATTACTCAAACATTATCCAAAATGTTAAAACAGAAAAACAAAGTACTTTGGTCATATCGAATCATTGTCTGAATAATTAGAAACTAAAGCCTTTTGAAACTCACCTAGGATCCTCCGATCTGTCAAAAAAGCTTACAACTTTTTCTTTTTTGGTCTATTAAAGGTGACCATTTCTAGAACACAAAGGACTCCTTCAAGGGTTTTTGTTTGAAGAAACCAGAAAATAATCATCTTCCATTATTACTCTCTCATCATCCATGAATGTAAGCTTTCTTTGTTTTGTTTTCATGTTTTTTGTTATTTCATGTAGCTGTTTTGTTTGTTGAAAAACAAAATTGGGAATCCGTTTGCATGAATAGTTTGAATTTGACGTGCTAAAAATATGTAAATTTACGAACATTGTATCAACTTTTTAACAAATTAAGTCTAAATTGTTCTTATGATAATCACACTTGTATTTACAGTTTGATCTATATATTTTAACGTCATTTTTGAGTTGGCATTTAATATGTCTATCTAAGTGTAATTAACTTGAAAATGTATTCCTAATAAACACAAGTTCCAACAATGTAGACCAAAGAGTATTGTTAAGGGAAAGCTACTCTTTCTGAATAAGTCTTTGAAGTGGCATCTGTCTAGGGGCCAATGGACCCCTCAACGGATTTATATTGTCTCTAGTTAGGGTTTCGTCTCCCAACTTTACAAAAAATCCGAATACCTAAAGCAACAAGTTTAATAGAGCAAGAGTATCTCGTTGGATCGGACCGTGTATAGCCTACGACCACCTACCAGGAAGACGTAAGCATTGACACTTGGGTTTAAACCCATGTCCTTAAATTGCATCAATTAGCATTTATGCTACCACTTTACCCGGTGGCCGTGTGCCCCACAAATTCCATCTCAACAAGGCGCTCCTACTCTGTTGAACCCATTGCCTGAAGCACTTAGGCTCTTTGCAGAGTTGAGAGAAGACATCCAGGTCAAAGACGATACCAATCTGTTGAGAGATATGTCAGTTTTGAACAAACAACACTTCAAAAACTTTTTCAAAAAAAGTCAACCTCCCCTCAACAAGTATCAATAGTAAATGTACAACTTTCAATAGACAATTAGTCATTAAGATTGCATCATTTCCATTTCTAGGTTTAATATTTGATCATAACTATTTTGTCTCGTCATTTCAATTTTCACTTGACAAGATGATGGAATTTTGAGTATAGAAACATGATGACGCAGCAACAATACCTCCATTTGGGGAATGGGATGAAACTGATCCAACATCAGGTCAAAAGTTCACTGCAATTTTTAACAAAAAGAAAGAGGAGAAGAATGCTCCCTCCTTCACTTTCCCTATTAGTGCCCCTCCAAAGTCATCCCATTCTTCAAATTTTCTTCGGAGCAAACGTCCCAGCCCTTCCTTTTACTCCAAGGTAGTTCTTTTTCTATGTCTCTTTTATGATCCATGAAGATTTTTTCAAAGTAGTGACTGTCTCTCTCAACATTATCTCCTTAGGAGTACAATGTGTTTTACCAGGGTAAAAGTATCATGGAGGTCTCTTATATTAAGAGTCTCTATTAAAAACATGAGTAAACTAGTCTTTGTATGTTACATCAAAGAATAAACTAGTTCTTCTGTTAAAAATTTCATCAATTTTGTTGTTAAAATTTGATCGTTGTACATCAAGATGATGTATGTGTGACACGCCATATATCACTGTCTGATTATTTCATCAACCACCGTCAATTTTTAAACATGCGAACAGATGAAACTTTTAATAGTAAAGACCAGTTTGTTCTTTAAACTAATTTACAATGATTACTTTATCTAATTCTTGGGTAAAAAAGACAAAATGCAATCTTGACTCCTAGTATAAACGTCTCCGTAATACTTTTGTTGTTTTATCATTTCATTATCTTAATAATGATACATCAAAATTATTTTTTTATTATGCAGATATGTTGTTGTCTACCAGCGCGATGAAGCGACTAAAATACACAATGGAATGGGTGGAAGTATCTATGAAGTTCCTCTATTATAAGTACTAGATTAAATTAATCATTCTATTATTATATTAATCAATTTAATTTTTGTACTATTAAAAATATCAAACTAAAACAAAGTTAAACGTTTACTGTTTTAAAAATGACATAAAAAGCATTTCTCATTTATGGTTCAATCACAAATAAAATATTTTATCTGCAAAATCATACGTGAAACAATAAATAATATTTTTTAAAGAGTAAATATTAAGTCGGTTAAAATTTAATATTATTTAATTTTTTTAATAATTCATTTAATAATAAAGGGACTAATTTGATAACTAAAACGTGAATCTTTAATGGTTTTTGTTTTTAATTGCTTTTATTGGAATGTTTATCGAATTTGCTACAAATAGTAAGATTCAATTCTGCATGTCACTGGTGTACTAGGACAGTAGGGACCATTTTGATAATGGAAACAATTAAGCAACCTGAGAATAAATTTCCATAAAAAGACATTCAAAGGACCAATTTAATTTGTATGTCCCAGCATATCCTGTCCCCCAACATATCCTACAAATCTAGTGGGGAAACAAACAATATGGGATGTTCTACCAAAACAATAGATTGTTCTGTTCTGTTCTTAATCAAATACAAATTGCAATCAGCTAATCAATGGAGTATCAAATAAAAAAGAACTAAACGTACAAAGATAAGCCATTTTCGAATGCATTTAGCTTTAAGAGTTAAAAGACAACCAACCGTAAGAAAGGCCGGAGGAAAAATTGAATCTCTAAGAAGAATGTCGAGCCAATGTCTCTACTTTATCATCTTTATCGATATTACTAGCGGCTACTTGATTTCACTCTTTCCAACTGTCCGTGACGATTTGGTTTCGAATCAGACTCACCATCATGGGCTGTCAAACCTAAACTCAAATCCAATGTGCTTTCGTTCAGATCTTGTCGTACCATTTTATCATCCTCCTGAAACAGAGAATTGAAAATATAATAATAAGTGTAGAGGCAAGGAGTCCCTGTCCCGAACCGCCCCGACCCCGAAGGGAAAGACATCAATAATTAGCAAAATACCTCATTTTCTTCCATAGGCACGTCGTTAATGTCAGGTTTTTCATCAAAACCATCAGTCCTGGAAGTTGGCTCTGCTACACTGGGGTCAGACTCACTTGGTTTAGCTTCATCGTCAACGTTTTCTGCAGCCTCGTTTTCAGCAGCTTCCCTTTTTTGTTCTTCTAACACAGCAATCTGCACAGTCAAGCAATCAAAACAATTATACATTTTATGACCCGAAAAGTTAACTGATCCCTAAAATATGCCGTAAAAACCCACTTGACAAAAGCAGTTGTTATCCTTGTTATGAACAAAGGCATGAGCATTGTACATCGTGCCAATGGAAACCAACTGACAACCTCGACAACAAACTGCACAATCTAGATTTTAAAGGGATTAAAGGCCAAAGCAAGACTCATCTAACACCGACTGACATACAGGTTTAGCTGTGTCGGCAAGATTATTATACACTACAAATCATGCTACAATAATTTCACATACTAGATCAGATGGTAAAAGTACCATGGAAGCCATAAGGTACACGTGGCATACTACATGTCATTGTTTGATTGTTCTATCAGCCATGCTAGTTTTAACAGTACAAATGGAAGAATTTTTTAATGGAAACGACCAGTTTACTCTTTGATCTAATGTATAGTGACTAATTTGCCCATTTTTTGAGTAGAAGGGGCAAAATGCGATCTAACTCTTGGTACAAAGGCTTCCATGGTACTTTTACCTAGACCAAATAGGTTTAACCACTACTAGAACCAAGTTGCTCAAAGCAACTGCATAGAAATTGTGTCTCCCGCTGCCCAAAGGCTACCACTTTGCAAGGCTCAAAAAAGCTCATTTATACTATGCAACCTCCCTATGGCTTTTTGCAGAGAGATTGTTTCTGCAATTAAAATCTGTGACCTTCCAATCACAAAGTAGCAACCTTATCAATTGCTACCAAGGCTCACGCTAATCCATGAAAAGAAAAAGGGATACCCTTTATAGCACTATATTACTGGTTTTAAAAAGATCTTGAAACCTTGAAATGCATCTATGGACTATGAGCATAAGGACGACAAGCAGCTCTATTTTTCTATATCCTTTATACATAATACCCAAATTAGTTATGCAGTTAAAATTAGCTTCTAAACAAGTTAAGAACAGATTTTGTCAAATAAAAAAAAACCATGAAACTCCTAAAATTTCAGCCTTTGATCAAAGAACAAAAGATCAAAATAAACATTATAGAGTCAATGTATATCATAGTATCAAAATCGAATCACCCAAAGCTCCATCAGTCATATTAATCTTGAGAAATCCTTACTTTCAAAGCAGGTTCCATTGAATCTAGCCACAAAAGAAAACCCTAAAACCACTATAAACCCAAACCCCAGCTCACAGATCCAGTAATTTATATCAAAAAACACCAAAATCAGATCCTAATTCACAGTAAATCCCTACCAAGAAAATCAATACAAAGTACAAACAAAGACGGAATACTTCAAATCACAACCAAAAAAATCGAAATTGACGAATCCCAAGGAAGAAACAAAAAGTTACCGGAATGTATTTAAATTTCCGCCTCGGAGGCTCCTCCAGCGCCGCCACCGTATCTTCCTTAGGAGAATTGTTCGTATAGTTGTTATTGTTTTGGCTTTGGGTTATTGGGGTCCATTTAAAAAGGACAAGATGAGGACCGTTATTACCGTTAGAAGTACCATTGCTGTTGCTATGGTGATTTTGAGAATGATTATTGTTGTTACCGCCGCCACCGCCGGTGTTAGGAGGGGAAACGTGTACCCATTTCTTCTTCCATTTTCTTACCGGTCCGGTGAACACCGTGACCGGTCCGTACCGAGTGGAGGACCGACCAAGTCGAGCTCCTACTCCTTCCATTAAACTCGGCCGTGTTAGATCGGTGGCGAATTTGCCGTGACTCGCTCTAAAAATTAAAAAAAACGGAAATTTCGCTTCTTTGTTTTTTTCTTTCCCCTCTTCTCACTCTTTTTTATGTAGAAAGTTTGGCCCGGATTTGGTGTGGCCAGGTCCAGAATGCGAGGGCGAATCACAACCGTTAAATTTGTGTCCTGGCTCATGATGTGGTAATTTTACGGCCTTTTTATTGTGATGGTGATTTTGTAATGATTGGAAATTGGAATGATACTTTCTATTGCTTGAAGTCATTTTCTCCTTTTTAATTATTTTTTTTCCTTTTCTGGAAAGAAATAAATTCCCTCATTTTGATCAATCTGACTAAATCAATAAATAGTTAAATAACAGCTATTCAATGTTATCCGAATCTGATCGGATTAGTTGATCGAATTAGTTAAATCGAAAATTAATAGTTGTATAATTTCAAATAATGATATGAAATTGGGTTTTAAACAAATTATTCGATATAGTCATTAAACCAAGAATCAGAATCAATTGAACCAATTTAATCTAATTTATTAGCTTAAACCCGTAAAATCTTTCCCAAATTAATAAAACCCAAATAAATTTGTCTAAATAAATAAACCCAATACAAAAATAAATATACTAAATGTTAAAATATGTTATAAGTCACCGTATCTTCAAAATTTTAGAATTTAGTTTGTTTATTTTTAAGATTTCAAAATTTAGATCTAACAGTTAATATAGTTAGAACTTTTTGATAAATTCAAGTTAATCGTCCATTTTTTTAATTTTATGTCTACCAAGTTAGTTTTTTTTTTTTCAAAATATTACACCAGCAAACAATGGCGAAGTTAGAAATTTTTTTTACAGCGGCCGAAATTAAATTGTACTTTTTACGACAGTAAAAATATAATTTCACCATTTTAATAGCCTATAGCTTTATAATTTTTAAAAGAATAAATCCAAATTTTAAAAATTTTAAAAGGTCTAAATGAAAAATTTTCTATTTTAAGGGGGTCGGGTTCCTACCAGCCCCCTAGTTTCGCCCCTACCTAGGGGTGAGTATTTGATCGATTCGAGTCGAATCGAGTTAAAAAATTTCAAGTTAGTCGAGTTGACGAATCCTATTTTAGCAATCGAACTCAATTTGAAATTTTTTTGAATCGAATCGAATTGAGTCAAAAAATTTCGAGTCGAGTTAACGAATCCTATTATTTATACTCAATGTTATGCTTACATGAACCGATTATTTAACTAGTAGACGAAGAACAAGATTATTTAACTACATAAACAAATATAATAGTTTTGCCTTTTAACTTAATGAGTAAACATTTATCAAAACAACGTAGATTTGCCTTTTATTATTTGGATTTTCGAATAACTCGAATTGTGTAATTCATATTCGAATTAAACTGAAAATTTTAATTTTTTATTTGAGTTGATCCGAATAACTTGATTAACTCAAATAACTTAAACTATTTAATTCAAAATTTGAATTTTTTTATCAAATTTTTTGAATCGAATCGGATTTTACTCACTCCTACCCCTAACAACAAATTTAACAAAAAAAAAAAAACTAACAGCATAAATAATTCAACAAATAAATCTCACAATTCTTGTAAGTGTTTTATTTTTTTAATTATATAAATATAAATTGATTAACTCGAGTTCATCGATTAATTGAATATCAACCATATTTTTTTAAATAATTTAAAAGGTATAATAATTTTAAAATATTTTCTAAAATACAATATTTTTAAAAAGTACTCATAAATTCCTATATATTGTGGAAACCAATGTCGACATTATTCTCCACTGAGGTATACTATGTTGTAATCTTACTCTAGCGCCCAGTTTGGAAATTGAGAACAATCATAGACTACTATGGTATACTTCTTTTTTAACATTATTCTCGTTAGATTTTTATTATATCTATTTTTTTATACAATACTTAAAATTATTCATAGTTTCTCCTTAACTCATATAGAAGGATAATGCATTTCAGCGCACTCGAATTCATATCCTACTGCATGATAATAATACCTATATCTATCAAGCTAAATCTCAATCGACGCTTTTTATAATATAATTTAACATAGAGTATTTATTGTATAAATTTGAATTCCAATGATTTTGACATATTTTCAAACATAAATACTGCCAAATGAGAAAAAATGAGCCCTAAGCTAAAAATTACTTGTAGAAAATAGCCGACGCAAATTGCCTCCAAAATCGTCACTATATGTGTACAGTTATAACCCATGCATCGAATATCATTATTATTAGCTACGATTGCAACCCAATGGCATTTGCATTGAATACATCACTCAAATAACCAACTTTATTATTAGCAACAAAATCATCTCTGCACTAGCAAGCACCAATATGAAGATCATTGTCGAGTAAACCCTAAATAGTGCATTAACTCTTATCAAATTATAAAGAAGGTCAATAGGCCAATTACGTCGACAAATACTCAAACATAATCGAAACAAATGTAATGAAAATCCCAACAATTCCGGGGCCTTAAGTTGATCATTACTGATAGAAAATAGCAAATGAAAATTGCTTCCAAAATCATCACTATATGTACACTTAAATCCCATGCATGGAATATCATTATCATAATCTACAATTTCAACCCAATGCTAGCATTTGCATTAAACACGGCACTCAAATAACCACTTTCAAACCACCTTTATTATTAGCAACGAAATTATCTCTGTAATAGGACAAAATCGTCACTAATTATTCATACCAAACCACAAAAGAAAGCTATTTAGGATTTTAAAATTAAACTAAGATATATAATAAATGATCCATCTCAGAGTGGTCAAAATCAAACAAAGTACATTTACTTGAAAAAAGAAAGTGAAAGCTCTAACACAAAACTATACATAAAAATATAATTATGTCCACATATTTTTAAAAATCCAAGTGTTAATTTCTAAGGGTGTTTGGTTCATTGAATCTTAAATTATGTTTCGTAATAGGATTACGAGAATGTAAGATTATAGGTGTAATGTGAGATTATATTGTTTGGTTCATTGAATCTTAAATTATGTTTCAGATTACGAGAATGTAATATTATAGGTGTAATGTGAGATTACCTTATTTGGTTCATTTGGCTAGAATGTAAGATTCATGTATTTGGTTGATGGAATGTAACATTACTTAGAAGCACATTTTTTTTAACAAGTTTAGTTCCTTTAATAATTTTAGTCCCAATTTCCATAAATTTATTATAAATTATTACGACTCTTACTTTTTTTTACAATGTATATATTAATAAATATATTGTTTTGAAATAAATTTATAAATCATAATTATAATAATTCATGAAAAGCGATTGCAACACCAACTATGTAGTAAAAATAAAGGGCAAATTGGTCCAAAATTTAAGATTACACCCGTAATCTAAGATTATTTAAAGAATGAATCATAATGAAATTACATTATATATTACGAGCGAGATGGTCGAAATGTGGAATATAACATTATGGACCGTAATATTACATTTGGCAAACAAAACACACCCAAATGTAATGAATAAATGCTAACAATGTGAAATAATTCGGACCTTGTGCTGATCATTACTTACATAAAGCAATCAACAAAAATTACCTCCAAAATCGTCGCTATATACACACTTAACCCATGCATAGAATATTATCTTTATTAGCTATGACTGCATAAACGCAGCACTCAAATAACTAACTTTCAAACCAATTTTACTATTAGCAACGAAACCATCTCTGCAATAAAGTGAAACCGTCGGTAGTTCCTCGAACCCAAAAGATCTCTTCGTCGCTGTTGCTACATTCTTTGATGCATTTTTAGCCAAGTTTTCGTCATTTGTTGTACGCTTATAATGAGCAAACCATTTAGCCTGCATGTACCCAAGTCTTCTCCAAGGTGGCACTTTCATTCCCTTACTTTTCAGCGATTCCTTCATCGATTTACACATCAATCTCGTGATTTGCTTGAGTTCTTCTGGTTTACCGACGAAAATCCGTGGGAAAATCTGGATAAGTGAGTCGTAACTCGTTGTTGGTCGAGCTATTTCAAACTCACCGCCGAGGTTGAGTTCGATGATGTAACGAGTCCCGTTCACGTTCACGTCTATGTATTCGTGACGTCCGGCTGGGTGCCTCCCGAATTTCTCCCACCGTGATTTGCACAGTCCTGTTTAAGCAATGTTGGCATTAAACAACGAAGTTTAAAAGGTTAAATTATGGTTTTAATCCCTTTACTTTGTTTAAATTTGAGATTTTTGGCTTGTAGTTTAATTTGGCTCCCTCCACCTTTTATAATGTGATTAATTAGCAGGGGGAAACATTGTTGGAGCACGAGGGGTCCTTGGCCCCTCCAAAAATTTTGGAAAATTTTTATTATACTCATTTTTGAAAATTTTAATTAGGTCCCATCAAATTTTTTAGAAAATTTAATTAAGCCTTCCAAAAGTTTTAAAATTTTTAATTAGACTCTCCAAAAATTTTGAAAATTCTCATGGATCCTCTCAAAATTTTTAAAAATTTTAATTAAACCCTCCAAAGTTTTTGGAAACTCTTATTAAGCTGCTAATTTTTTTAAAAAAATTTAATTAGACCTTTGAAATTTTCGAAAACTTTAAGCAGGCTCGTTCCACATTTGTTAATTAGTCCAAATAATTGGCATGATTTATGGGAAAGGGATGCTTTTAAAGATAAAATTAAAGTATATAGATTAAATTTCAAATAGTAGAGGGACCAAGATTGAATTTTACCTATTTAAAACCAGTAGCAGAAATGGAGAAAGCAAAAAAAAAAAACTTACCAGCATCAAAGCCATTATCTCTCAGATCAGACATAATCCGACGTTTAAAACCCTCCGACGACATATCCAAAACATTCCGGCAAGCCAGTTCTACAAGTCCGACTATCTTGACCTTCACGGTATCACCATTGTTCTTCTCCACCAATCGCTTTAAAGCATCTTTGGTCTCCGACCAATAACCCTCCTGCTCCAACTCCGACTCCGACCCATCATGATGCTCATCATCTTCCTTCTCCGGCGCCGTCTTATTACCCTCGTGATCATCAGTTTCGATAAAAGAATTTACAAGGTCCGAAAGATCTGACAAATCTTCCGACGAATGATCACTTCCGCTACTACTCTCGCATTGCCGTGCTACCACCGTCGACGCACGCGCCGCCTCGTCAAAAGCCGCCGCTATCTTATTGAACCTCACCGTAATCCTCGCCATCATCATCAACAAAATTAAACCCCTTTTTTATATGATCGAAGGGGACGTATAAATGTCTTTTATATTGAAAAAAAAAAAAAAAACAAAAGGCTAAAGCTTTTGGAGTTTTGACAATGGCGTTGCTATGTGGTCATTTAGATCAGTGGATTCCAAGAATATGTCGTAAAGATTACACGAAAATGGTGTAATTAAATATGGAATTAATTGTGTATTTATAGAGTATCTGAGATATATGGGTACTGAATGGGATTTCACTTAATTCTTCACTGTTTTGAATGAACTTTTCCTGCTTTTCGGTCTAGATTCATCGAAAACGTAAGGGATTTATGAACCTGTACGATATACATTTTTTTAGAACTAATTGCACCAATCATCCTCAAACTATGATCTTTATTCTAATTTAGTCCTCAAACTTTAAAACATTTTAATTAGGCATAAATAGGTAAAATTATCACGGAGGCCATTTTACTATGAGTCGGATTGCATTTTACCTCACTTAACTCAAAAAATTAGCAAATTGATCATTTCTATTAAAAATTTCATCCATTTCTACAGTTAAAAACTAGTGTGACTAACTAGACAGCTCCACGTGGCGTGCCATGTGTATCTTATTTTGGTTTATAGGGACTAGTTTTTAATAGTAAAAATTGACGATTTTTTTAATAAAAGGACTAGTTTACTCTTTGATAAACATGTAAAATTGCATATTTTTCTGTGCTTAATTTGGTTTATTGATGAACTGAACCCTGCTAATTAAGTGTCTTTATGATTCAATAATTTTCAGGGACATAATTGGACGGAAGCAAGCAAAAAGTGGCTGAATTGAAAAACAAACTATAGAAATGGGGCCAAAGCAGAAAGATGGAGCAAGCCAAGGACTAATTGCAATTTTGACTTTGTAAAAATACTATTAATAGGAAGATATTTTGTTATTTTATTTTTATTTTAATTATTTTTATTTTTATTTTATTTTATTAATTATGCTATTTTTAGTAAACCCTATCTATATAAATAGGGGGTTTTAGTTCTTAGGAAATCATCCCTCATTTTTGTATTCCTACTTCTATTTGGAAATACATTATCCACTTTGTCTTTTTCTTTTTCCTAATTCAATTGAGCATTAGATTATTTTGTCTTCTTTTTTACAAAATTTGTCTAATTCTCTTTTTAAATATTTTTCCTATCCATTTCCACCACATTTTTCATATAATTTCTACCATTTCCCATAAACTTCAAGCATGAACAATTTCATGCTTAACTAAAACCCCTTTCAGCTTTAAGCCGGTGTTAACCCCGTCAAAAACCCGTGAGTTACGAACCCGAGCTATCTAACTCCCAATTTTCGATACTTATTACTTTTCTGGATTAAGAGTATGACTTCGTCAACTCACAAAGTCAAGCCGATACTAAGTCAAAAAAGACGTCGTTTGAGTTAGCATGGCTAGATGTACCGTTGAAATTCCGAGAGGATCGATTGTCTAATTGGTTTTTCGAGAACACATTAGCGTGCCAAGTGGGGATTGCTGTTTGGTTCCGTCAAGGGAAGTAGTAACCGGATTTAAATGTCCCGAACATTTGAGGATATTGGTTCGAGCTAGGCTCTTCTAGAACGCAAAGCTGCCGGAGTTCTAAATCACGAACGTTTCATAGGTTGTTCGATCGGCAAGGGTTAGTTATAGGACGTTCTGTAACTAATTTACATGAGGAAGAGTTGGTGTCCGAGGCGTCCTTGGTAGCTATAACTAGCTTATTGAAAAAGAGGAGTTCACCTAATTTCGAGGATCGGGTCAAAGACGGAAGAACCCGTGCTTAAGGCTGAGCTAAGTTTTATTGATTTTCCCTTGAATTATTTCGTTGTTTATTTTCATTTAATCTTTTGCTTTTTACTTTTTACGTTTTCTTGTTTTAATTTCAGGTTTCGTATTTTATCCCCCCTAAACGTCGCGGGCACGACAACTGGCCAGACAAAAATCTGGTCAAGAGATAAACAATTTTCCGTAAACCCAGTCTCTGTGGGATCGACCCTACTCCCTATACTGCTTTAATTTGCGAATTAGGCGTAGGTTTATATTGGTGGAATCGATAGCCATCAGTTTTGGTGCCGTTGCCGGGGACTGGCAACACTTACAATTGTTTAAATTGTCTTCATGACCAGTCTTCATCCGGAGATCTCGAATACGACCCAGAGATCGAGAAATCAGTGCGAGCACGAAGAAAAGAGACAGAAGCTCTTAAACGTGCAAGTAAATCAGGAATTGAGCTAGGACAAGGGATCCTAGAGTCTGACGTTGAAAAGTTGAGCGAAGTAATTCGTGCGGAAGCAATTCGACGTGGGAAACAAGTCGAAGAGGCTGAACCTGAGACCGAACAACTTTTTGAAACAAAATGCAACCTCGGTGAACTAGAAAGAATGGCCAACAGAACCATTCGTCAACTAGCCGCTGCTCCCAATGAGCAAACACCGTTATGCATTAACTATCCAACCGGAGGAACTCCTTTCGAACTGAAGTCGGGCTTGATTCACCTTTTTCCCACTTTTCGAGGCTTGAAGAACGAGAATCCACACACTCACTTGAGAGAATTCCACATGGTCTGCTCAAGCATGAAACCCAGGGAGTACCCGAAGATGAGATCAAACTTCGGGCTTTTCCTTTTTCTTTAGTTGATACTGCAAAAGAATGGTTATTTTACTTACCTCCTGGTTCTATCACAACGTAGGATGACTTATCTCGTGTATTTCTTGACAGGTTCTTCCCAGCGTCACGAGCAGCCGAGCTTAGGAGGGACATAGTGGGAATTCGCCAATTAGAGAGTGAATCGCTCTACGACTACTGGGAGCGATACAAAAAACTGTGCGTAAGTTGTCCTCAATATGGGTTAACCAAACAATCACTTCTTCAATATTTCTACGAGGGTTTGCTCCCTATGGAAATGAAGATAATCGACGCTGCTAGCGGAGGGGCGCTTGTCAATATGACTCCTCAAAAGGCAAGAGAACTAATATCCACCATGGCGGCAAATTCTCAACAATATCGGCTAAATTCGGAACCGACAAGACGAGTTAATGGGGTAAACGTTTCAACTTTAGAAGATAAATTGGATAAGCTTACGAATGTTGTTCAATCTTTGCTTACAGAAAAGAAGAGTTTGACCCCACTATGTGGAATTTGTACTACGTCTGAGCACCCGACGGATTTGTGCCCAATCCTTAACGACAATTCAACGGCACATGTTGATGCTGTCGGAGGTTTTTCAGGACCTCCGCAAAGACGCTATAATCCTTTTTCCAACACTTACAATCCCGGGTAGAAGGATCATCCCAACCTGAATTACGGAACTAATCCCCGATATAATCCACCATACCAACTGAGACCTTTGCAACCACCACAACAACAACACAAGCCGAGCACATATTTAGAAGCTATCGTGGAAAGACTTGCTGCCGATGCTGCAAAATATCAACAAAGAACAGACGCGTCAATACAAGAGTTAACTAATCAGGTTAGTAAACTCTCAATGGCAGTTAATCGTTTAGAGTCTCAAGGTAAATTACCTTCCTAGACAGAGCCGAACCCTCGGCAGAATGCTAGTGCGATGACTCTTCGTAGTGGAAAGGTTCTAGAAACGGTTCCAGCCAAAAGTCATGGGCAAGACAAGGAACGTGAAAAGTAAATCTCCGATCTAACAGCACGGCCAAAATCAGAAATTCAAAGACCAGTTGTGATGCCACCACCTTTTCCAGGGAGACTTGCGAGGGATAAGAAAGAGAAGGAGGAAAAGGAAATCCTCGAGACATTCAGAAAGGTGGAGGTAAATATCCCTTTACTCGACGCTATTAAACAAATCCCTCGTTATACAAAATTTTTCAAGGAATTGTGTACTAGCAAAAGGAGGTTAATAGGTAACGAAAGAGTAAACGTAGGAGAAAATGTCTCCGCCGTACTGCAAAAGAAAGTTCCGCCCAAATACAAGGACCAAGGTATGTTTGCTATTTCTTGTGAGATAGGTAATGTAGGCATTAAGAAAGCCATGTGTGATTTAGGGGCTTCCATTAATGTTATGCCTTATTCTATTTATAAGTTGATTAACGCGGGTCCTTTAAAAGAGACAGGAGTAATAATCCAGTTAGCGGACAGGTCAGTTATCCATCCCGAAGGGCTACTTGAAGACGTCCTTGTTAAAGTTAACGAATTAGTTTTCCCTGCAGATTTCTACATTATTAACATGGAAGATGATAATTCAACTAATTCGTCTGACATTTTGCTTGGAAGGTCGTTCCTAAGTACCGCAAGCGCGAAAATCGATGTTCGAAGCGGAATGCTAACCATGGAATTTGACGGCGAAATCGTGAAATTCAACGTCTACGAGGCCATGAGTTATCCTAACTCACTATTAAATATTTCTAGCATCGATATTTTAGATTGTTTAACTCAATCTTATTCTGAATATCATGACTTTGATGAGTTGGAAACTGTCCTTTATAGAAGCATTGACATGGATGTTTTACATCATCTCGAGGAATTCGCAGTTATTGAAGATTCGATGCAAGAAGTTGTCAATCACTTGGAAACGCAACCTTCATTGACAAATCGAGGTAACCAATTTGATTTATTACCTTCTCGAACCAAAATGTTGCCTTCGATTTTGCAGCCACTAACTTTAGAGCTTAAAGCGTTACCGGACCATCTTAAGTACGTCTTTTTAGGAGAGAAAGACAATTTACCGGTGATAGTGTCGAACAAGTTAACCAAAGACGAGGAGGAAAGTCTAGTTCGAGTGCTGAGAAATTATAAGGAAGCTATTGGTTGGACGATAGTCGACATAAAAGGGCTAAGTCCATCTACTTGTATGCACAGAATCTCCATCGAAGACAACACGAAACCAAAGAGAGATGCTCAAAGGCTCCTCAATCCACCCATGATGGAGGTAGTAAAGAAGGAGATTCAGAAACTATTAGATGCTGAAATGATATACCCGATTTTTGACAGCAATTGGGTTAGCCCAGTTCATGTCGTGCCCAAGAAAACTGGCGTGACAGTGGTGAAAAACCCATTAGGAGAGCTGGTTCCTACACGAGTCCAGAACGGATGGAGGGTTTGCATCGATTACTGAAAATTAAATGCAGCTACCTGAAAAGACCATTTTCCGCTCCCTTTCATCGACCAAATGCTCGAGCGATTAGCCGGTAAGACTCATTATTGTTGTATCGATGGGTATTCAGGATTTTTCCAGATTCTAGTGGCTCCAGAGGATCAAGACAAAACAACTTTCACGTGCCCCTTCGGAACGTTTGCATATCGACGGATGCCGTTTAGACTCTGCAATGCTCCGGCCACCTTCCAAAGATGCATGGTGAGCATATTCTCCGATTACGTCGAGAAAATTATCGAAGTCTTTATGGATGACTTCACGGTTTACGATAACTCTTTTAACGAATGTCTTAATAATCTTGCTAAGATATTACAAAGATGCCTGGAA
Organism: Gossypium stocksii; assembly: GCA_020496765.1. Taxonomy (NCBI): domain Eukaryota; kingdom Viridiplantae; phylum Streptophyta; class Magnoliopsida; order Malvales; family Malvaceae; genus Gossypium; species Gossypium stocksii. The sequence goes on from CM035629.1 coordinate 118,048,533, forward strand.
TTTAATCTTGTTTTAAATTATGAGAAATGTCATTTTATGGTTGATAAAGGATTAATTTTGGGTCACATAGTTTCCTCGAAAGGAATCGAGGTCGATAAGGTAAAAACGGACATTATTAACTCGTTACCTTACCCCTCATCAGTGAGGGAAGTTCGCTCGTTTCTTGGTCATGCAGGATTTTACAGACGATTCATGAAAGATTTCTCGAAAATCGCACGACCACTTTTCAGTCTGCTACAAAAGGATAAAGAATTTGAATTTGACCAGACTTGTAAAGATGCATTTGATGTGCTGAAGCAGAAATTGGTCTCCGCTCCCATAGTGCAGCCACCAAATTGGAACTTCCCGTTCGAAATCATGTGTGATGTGAGCGACCAAAGTGTGGGAGCTGTTCTTGGCCAAAGAATAGAGAAAGAGCCTTATGTTATCTACTATGCCTCGAAGACTTTGGATGCTGCCCAAAGCAATTACACAACCACCGAGAAAGAATTATTAGCTGTTGTGTTTACTTTAGATAAGTTTAGATCTTACCTATTGGGAACTAAGGTAATTATCTTTTCTGACCATGCAGCTTTGAAATATCTGATAAGGAAAAAGGAGGCAAAACCCCGATTGATCAGGTGGATCTTACTCCTACAAGAGTTCGACTTTGAAATTCCGGATAAAAAAGGATGTGAAAACCTAGTAACTGACCATCTGAGTCGATTGTCGATTCTAGTAGACGACACACCATTGAAGGACAACTTTCCCGATGAAAACCTATTTTCAGCAAATGCAGTTCATCCTTGGTATGCAGACATAGTAAATTATCTCGTCACAGGTACTATTCCTTCAGAATTACCGAGGTCTAAAAAAGATAAGATAAAAAAGGATGCGCGATATTACATTTGGGACGATCCTTACCTTTGGAAGCATTGCTCGGATCAGGTAATATGACGGTGTGTAGCAGAAACAGAGGTACAATCTATCTTAACTTTTTGTCATACTTATGCATGCGGAGGGCACTTTGGACCTAAACGCACTACGCACAAAATTCTCGAATGTGGGTTATTTTGGCCACACATATTTCGTGATGCCTTTTTATTTTGTAAAACTTGTGAAAAGTGCCAAAGAGTTGGCAACCTTAGTCGTCGAAATGAGATGCCTCTTACTCCTATTCATATCTGTGAAATTTTTGATGTGTGGGGCATCGACTTTATGGGTCCCTTCATCACTTCTTTCGGTAATTTTTATATACTCCTAGCTGTTGATTATGTCTCTAAATGGATAGAGGCGAAAGCCACTCGCAATGATAATGCTAAGACCGTAGTTGACTTCCTTAAAAATACTCTTTTTTCCAGGTATGGCACTCCACGAGCATTAATCAGCGACAGAGGAACGCACTTTTGCAATAAGCTCGTAAGTGCACTTATGGAGAAATATGGAGTAACTCAACGAATTGCCACTACCCACCACCCACAAACAAACGGGCAAGCCGAAGTGTCAAATCGAGAGATCAAATCTATTCTAGAAAAGACAGTTAAACCGAACAGGAAGGATTGGAGTTTAAGACTGAATGACGCACTTTGGGCTTATAGGACGGCTTACAATGGACCAATAGGCATGTCGTCTTACCGACTCGTTTTTGGTAAACCGTGCCATCTTCCGGTCGAATTGGAGCACAAGGCTTTTTGGGCAGTTAAGCAATGTAATATGGAAATGGAGTCTGCAAGAAAATATCAGAAATTAGACATCCAGGAACTCGAGGAAATATGAAATGATGCATATGAAAATGCTCGAGTTTATAAAGAAAAGACGAAGGCATTTCATGACAGGTTCATTGCAAGAAAGCAATTTTCAATTGGACAAAAAGTTCTCCTATACGACTCTACCTTAAAAATCTTTGCTGGCAAGCTTCGATCCAAATGGATAGGACCGTTTATTATTACTAATTTATTTTCGAATGGTGCAGTGGAAATTCAAAGTGCAGAGACACGAAAGCGCTTTAAGGTGAATGGTCAACGATTAAAACCCTTTTTCGAGAATTTTCAAACCCACACAGTTGAGAAGATTGTTATCGATGCGCCCAAAGTTTGAATAACAGGTCGTCGAGCTAACGACGTTAAACAAAAACACCTTTGGGAGGCATCCCAAATTTATTTCTGTCTATTTTTATCTATTTAATTTTTTAGAGTTTAGGTTGTAAGTAAATAGATTAATTCCTATTTTTACTTAGTCAATTTTGTGTTTTCAGGGGCAATAAGGTCATAAATTTTTGTGAGTACAGGCAGTGATGGTGACGTGGGCACGACATGCCTCAAATAAAAATCCCAAAAATTTCTACCTTGATGGAATTTCTATACCCAAATTACTATATCCAAAATATCACCAATTACCCAATTACCCAAAACCCAAAAGAAAAAAAAAACCCAAAATCCAAATAACACCCATTTAACCCATCTACCCATAAAATTACCCAAACCCAAACCCAATAAACACAAACCCATTCCCACACAAAATAACTCAAAAGAAAAAAATTTAACCAACCCAATAAATTAACCCATTTTACTACCCATCCATATAACCTAAACACATAATAACCCATTACTCATAAACCTAAATACACAAACCCAATAACCAAACCCATTTCCCTAAAACCCAAAACCAAATTAAAATAAACCAAATAAAAAATAAAAAAATTAAAACACCCAAAATCCCACAACCCCCACATCTTCATCTTCTTCATATTCTCCAAAAGCAAAAACACCTCAACCCAAGCCGCCGCCGCCGACGCCGACACCTCCATCGCCGGTCACCTTTGCGCCGCACGCCTTCCTCCACCGTTACCACTGCCGTTACTCCACCACCATAATTATTTTCTTCTTTTTTTTTTCTTCTTTATTTTCTTTTATCTTCTTTCTCCACCGTTACCACCACCATTCGTCGGCCTTCATTACCACCCTTGTGCCGAACGCCTTTCACCACCACCGAGGACCACCTTTTTCGCAACCACCCTCCGTCTAACCACCATACGCCGTCCACTCTTCAACACTCACTTTCTTTTTATTTTTTTTCTATACCCCCAAACACTCAAAAACCACCATTTCCTATCACCTAAACCGACACCTACCTTCACCATTGAAAAAATCAGCCCAAAAAAACCATACCTTAGTCCACACCGCCGCCACCGCCGCCGTGCACCGCCGAGACTCACCTCCAACGGACGGTTAGAACCGTTTACTTGTGACGATCGCAACGAACACATGGTTCGTACTCAGAACCAAACGGCCGATAACATCCCGGTTTCCCTTAACAGAAATCGACACTGATTCTCCGCGCCTTCCCTCGTCGAGTTAGCAGACGACGACTCTCCTCTACCTCCCCCACGACGAACGGTCGCGCAACCAAGAGCCCGCCGCCGACGAAGTCCAACCCCGGTCGACACAAGCACTTCGGGCAGCCCAGAGGAAGTCGAAACTTCTAACATCCATGTCGAGCCTACACCCACCGTTGTTAAACAAGTCCCTCAACGCCAAACCCGAAGTCGTCGACGGTCGGCACGTGAGCCATCGACACCACCACACAGCAGTACTAAAGCTGCTGAACGTAATCCCCCACCCGACTCGCCTAACGAGCGTGTTCGACCACCCCGAGCAAATCAACGCAACAGACGTAGTCGAGCAAATGCTATTCCTACCAATAGTCGTTTGCGAGGATTTTTAGACTTTTTGACGTTCGAACAGCAGACGCGATACGACGCCATCCGACAACGCTCGCTCTCGGTCTGTAAGCAAATCGATTTCCCTACTCTTGAACTTTTCGATATTCATGATGCTGTACTCCATTATTTTGATGCTATTGGTTGGATTCTATTTGCTAATATTACTTGTGTTGCATATTATGAATTAGTATATGAGTTTTATACCACATTTAGCTTCGATATAGATGCTTTGCAAACTGTTGAAACACAAAATATAGTATGCTTTCGTTTGCTTAGGAAGGACTTTCGGATGTCCATTTCTGAATTTAATATTGCCATGAGTTTCATTGACCCTGATGACATTCAATCCGATGCCTATCATTCTGCTCTTTTAGATGTTCCAAATGACTTCGATGCTCAGCATGTTTATCGTGTTTTAACTAATTCTGACCAGCTTTATAATCCAAAGACCACAAAAGATTTATGGGTGCATAAGCCTGCTTTAAGATACATACAACGATTTTTGGCATTTCATTTTTCGGGTAGAAACGACTCATCAGCTTCTTTGACTAAAACTGAACTGTTCTTTTTGTGGTGCATGCATTCGGGTTTTAAAGTTAACTTAGGATATTGGTTTGCACGAACTTTTCATACCGTTTTGAGTTACAACCGTCCACTTATACTTGAATCATTTATTTCAAATTTAGCCTCTCGACTTTTTGAATCTGAAATTGATTTCGCAACCTTCACATGTGCATATCGTATGGACCACCTAGATAAACACTGTTTGGATTCTATGGGATTGCTTGCCGGCACCCCTACTTCGTGTTATTTTGTTCCTCTAGGTACACGGACTGCTCGGGAAAATAGAGTTTTTCGCAAACATCCACACATCGATACAAGAGAGCAAGAGGAACAACCTTTGACTGTGGAGGCCCGTTTAAGCTGAATCGAGGCTAGACTTGAGACGATGGAAACAAACGTCGCCACCATCCTCAATATCCTGCAAAGTCGCGACTGTCAACACCAATGATGTCATTAAAATACACGGGGAGTGTTCTGAACTTTTTCATTTTCAATTTATTTAAGCTGTTGACTTTGTTTTACATGCTTGAGGACAAGCATAGTTTAAGTGGGGGGGTTGGATTAATATGTTAATTTTTGCTGCATGCCTTTTTCCTTTGCATGTGTTTAATCTTACATTGAAATCTTTCGACAAATTATTAAACATTGAGCCTTAAAATCTCATACTTAGTCAAATAGAGCAATTAGGCAAATTTTGAATTAAATGTTCAATTTAGGATTTAAAATTGATAAATGTAGCTAGAATTTTTTTTTCGTATGAATTGATTGGTTGAATAAATATATTTGCTTATGCATAAATAAATTAAATAAATAAATGTTCAAGCTATGAATGAAGTTCGAAAACGTGACCGAATTGAGTAACCGGGGCAAGGTGCTTGGGTTGTCATCTTGTCTCGCGTAAAAAGATTCGAGTGACAAGTCGATAACTTACAAACATTCCGCTAGCTAAACTTTTCCTATAAAAAAAAACTGAATAAATAAATAAATAAAGACTGTTTGAACTGAGTAACCGGGATAGGGTGCTTGGGTTGTCATCCTAGTTCACGTAAAAAGGTTCAATCTTGTCTATTAATTTTCTGATGCGTAGTTAATTAATAATGCCATGCAAATTATTGGATTCAAAAATCAATTTAGCGAAGTTGTTTAGTTAACATATTTCAATTTTATGACTCTTGTTGATTAAAATATATATTTTGAGCATTTATTTAATTTTTGCCTATATTGTTTGCGTTGATTGAGGATTTGGAAAAGGGGCTCGATTTTTGATAAATTGTAGGACTAATTCTAACGTTTGAAAGAACAACATGCTTGAGGGCAAGCATGAGCTAAGTAGGAGGGATTTGATAAACATGTAAAATTGCATATTTTTCTGTGCTTAATTTGGTTTATTGATGAACTGAACCCTGCTAATTAAGTGTCTTTATGATTCAATAATTTTCAGGGACATAATTGGACGGAAGCAAGCAAAAAGTGGCTGAATTGAAAAACAAACTATAGAAATGGGGCCAAAGCAGAAAGATGGAGCAAGCCAAGGACTAATTGCAATTTTGACTTTGTAAAAATACTATTAATAGGAAGATATTTTGTTATTTTATTTTTATTTTAATTATTTTTATTTTTATTTTATTTTATTAATTATGCTATTTTTAGTAAACCCTATCTATATAAATAGGGGGTTTTAGTTCTTAGGAAATCATCCCTTATTTTTGTATTCCTACTTCTATTTGGAAATACATTATCCACTTTGTCTTTTTCTTTTTCCTAATTCAATTGAGCATTAGATTATTTTGTCTTCTTTTTTACAAAATTTATCTAATTCTCTTTTTAAATATTTTTCCTATCCATTTCCACCACATTTTTCATATAATTTCTACCATTTCCCATAAACTTCAAGCATGAACAATTTCATGCTTAACTAAAACCCCTTTCAGCTTTAAGCCGGTGTTAACCCCGTCAAAAACCCGTGAGTTACGAACCCGAGCTATCTAACTCCCAATTTTTGATACTTATTACTTCTCCGGATTAAGAGTATGACTTCGTCAACTCACAAAGTCAAGCCGATACTAAGTCAAAAAATACGTCGTTTGAGTTAGCATGTCTAGACGTACCGTTGAAATTCCGAGAGGATCGATTGTCTAATTGGTTTTTCGAGAACACATTGGCGTGCCAAGTGGGGATTGCTGTTTGGTTCCGTCAAGGGAAGTAGTAACCGGATTTAAATGTCCCGAACATTTGAGGACATTGGTTCGAGCTAGGCTCTTCTAGAACGCAAAGCTGCCGGAGTTCTAAATCACGAACGTTTCGTAGGTTGTTCGATCGGCAAGGGTTAGTTATAGGACGTTCCGTAACTAATTTACATGAGGAAGAGTTGGTGTCCGAGGCGTCCTTGGTAGCTATAACTAGCTTATTGAAAAAGAGGAGTTCACCTAATTTCGAGGATCGGGTCAAAGACGGAAGAACCCGTGCTTAAGGCTGAGCTAAGTTTTATTGATTTTCCCTTGAATTATTTCGTTGTTTATTTTCATTTAATCTTTTGCTTTTTACTTTTTACGTTTTCTTGTTTTAATTTCAGGTTTCGTATTTTATCCCCCCTAAACGTCGCGGGCACGACAACTGCCCAGACAAAAATCTGGTCAAGGGATAAATAATTTTCCGTAAACCCAGTCTCTGTGGGATCGACCCTACTCCCTATACTGCTTTAATTTACGAATTAGGCGTAGGTTTATATTGGTGGAATCGACAGCCATCACTCTTTAATCTAATGTATAATGACTAATTTGCCCCTTTTTTTTAGTAGAAGGAATAATCCAACTCCTAATACAAAGGCCTCTATGATATTTTTACCAGGATAAGTATCAAAATTATACATGAACTTTGATCCAATGTGCAATGCCATTCATGAACTTTGATTTTATGCGATTTTATACCTAAAATTTTGATTTGATTCAATTTTCATAAATCACTAACAATGTTAACGAATTAGCACCATTTTATGTGGGTATATTGCGTACACGAACGATTATATTAATTCAATATGAAAATAAATGGATGTATGTATTTATATGTGTACAATTGAATCAAAATCAAAGTTTCATGTATACATATGAATTGTAATTCAAGTTTCATGTGTATAATTGCACCAAACCAAAGTTCATGTATCAAATTGCACATTGGACCAAACTTTATGTATAAATTTGATATTTATCCCTTTTAATTACGTCCTCAAACTATCGATGTTATATTAATAAGATCTTTTCATTACTAAAATCGTTAATTTAATCATCAAATGAGACATCAAATCTTCTGGGACATAATTTAAATTGATAAGTTTAAAGAAAAAATGAATGATGTAAAAATATTGATTTTGAGATTTTCGAAACTTTTAAAAAATCTATCACTTTCTTCTTCTTCTTTTTTCACTTTTTAATTTTAAAAGTTATATGACAATATTTTACCTTTTTTTTAATTTTAAATTACATCATATAATTATAATTTTTTAAAGTTTGGGATCAATTTAAAATGAAGGTCATAGTTTGAGGAATGTCTGGTGAAATTAACTCTCTTTTTTTACATTGTGATGTTTGTTTTTAATTACGATTAAATAGGCTAAATATGTCGATTTTTTTAATTGGCCAAATAGTTAATTTATTTAAAAGATTTAGAAAAATAGATTGATTTTGAAGAAAGTGTATAAAAGTACATCTAGTTAAACGAGCTTTCATGCTAACTGTGCAGAAAACCCACCTCTTGAAAAACAAATATTTATTTAGTCAATTAAAAAAAAATCGGCATCCTTTAATTACTGTATTAATGATGTCATATATGTCTGAATATCTACGTGGGGAATCGAAGCCGACGTTGTTCAATGATTATTATTAAAAACACTGAACGGTTGTGAAGTGGTTTTGGAATGACCAAGTTCAATGAACCTATATGTCAATGTCTAGGTACAATGAATCTGATTTCTCCCGATGATGGAGCATTATCCATGAGAGAAATTGTTAAAGGTTAATGGATCCAATTGGATCCAATTTAATTAATATTATTTGTGGAATATCCAAATTTAAAATAAAAATAATAATTTTAAGATTTTTAATTTTTTCTCGAATATTCAAATCCACAAAATTCGAATATGAATCCACTAAAATTATTTTATATATGTATAAGTGGATTCGGATCTCCAAATTCGAATTTGAATGTACATTTGTTATTCGAATAAATAATATGAATTTGAATAATGAATATTTAAATCATCTATTTATCTGTATCCATTCTAAATCTGTAGTAAATAATAAGTTTAAAATCTAAATTCGAATATTATTTGAACCTGCAGAAAACAAATCGGATATCTAAATCTGCAATATAAGTTATCATCCGTAATGAATTCGGAAGCTTCGTAATAGCTTATACACTTGCAATATTTACTTTTTTAATGTATTAAAATGTTTTTTTTAGAATCATATTTCATAAACCATAGTAGGCAATTTCGTATTAATCGTATCGTTGATACTCTCCATTTCGATACTAAATTGAAACCTCAAGTCATACATAATTTTTTGCTCAAACATTCTAAAATTTCAAACGAGCATTAAAGTTTAGGTTGGTAACTTAACCCATGAACCTGTCTAATACATATCAATACCAATAAAATAAAAGTACGTCCACCCACGTGATACTATCTAAACCTATTTGATGGTTAAGTTACTCGCCTAAGACCAAAGTCCAAACCGATATTTGAGAGAGTCTAGACAAAAATATTAGGTTCAAAAAATAATTTTGAACAATAAAATTAAGGCTGTTTATAATAGGAGTTGGGCTTAAGCTTGCCTCTGTCCGACTCATTTTTAATATTATGTATATCATATAAAACGAATTTGGTCTCAACGATTTAGAAAATAGAAGAATTTATATAAAATTTTAAATTCATATCTCAATTTAAATTATATCTGAACAAACATAAATCGTATTAATACCATACAATGAAGAAACCCGAAGTAGCATTGGCATAAATAAGTGAGATAAGAAAGCTATTGAGCCCATGACATTGGGGATAAAGGGGGACACAGCCCATTCTTCAAGTACTAACAGAGAGGAGTCTTCAAAGAACCACCATCAATGGCGTTTAAGGCCCATTCCAATTTTTCTTGTCACCTTCGTGGGGGACACCTTACTCTCAAAAAGCCAAAATTTTAACCCTTTTTTCTCTTTATTAGCGACACATTATCTTTTGCCTCGAACGCCTAAAAGTCTAAATACCATATTCCCAGTTATCCCTTACTAACGTATACTTTGTGTCTCTTCATATAAGGAACAAAGGGAAATAGAGGACAGCACAATAAATTCCATTCCAGCAGAGCATATGAGATCTATCTCCACCTCTAAGGTTTTATTTTTCTTTTCCATTATATTTATTTTTTTAATTATATGAGTGTAGATATGATTACATGTTTGATTGGTGTTTAATTTTGGATTTAATTTACTTAAGAAAATTTTGAGTGTTGGGATAGATAGCTTTTTAGTTTAAACAATGCTTGTTTTGGGGTATTTTGTAGAAATGCGAATTTAGCTTCTTTGTTGCTTGTTGATGGTTCAGCTAATATAGTTTTTGGTTTATAGATTGAATGATATGGTTAGTGGTGAAATCGTTTATTGAATCTTTATGTTGTTGCTTTTTTGGTTTTTTTTGGTTTTTTTTTTTTAACTTGATGGAGATTGAGATGAAGTTTGTGTGTGGTGGAGGTTAAGGACTGTTCACCCTTAGGGCGGAGAGCCGTACTCTTTGGGTGGTAGGAGGTGAAGAAGAAAGAGGAGTTTAAGGAAGAAAACGGTAGTGAGAGGTTTCTATATGAGGTTGACCTCTTTTGCCACATGTAGTCGCTTGATAGGCTCGTTGACCGCTTCTATGATCCCTGGTTAGGTGAATAACTTAAGATCACCTAAAATTTCCAATATGTGAGTGATAAATGATGGTTGTCTTATCAAAGTGACCTTATTGTCAGAGATGGTTGGCTTGCACTTCCTTTGATCCTGACAAACAATCCTTATGGTGGAAGAGATAAGATTGACGAAACCTGATGGGCGGAGTGAGGTGGTGAAGTGATCATGGTACTTTGGAGCAGATTGCCAAGTAGCATACGTATTTGGAACAGTCCTTATGGTGGAAGAGATAAGACGGACGAAACCAGATCGGCGGTGTTAGATGATGGTTGTCTTTGATAGGCTCGTTGCTCCTTCTCATGATCTCTTGTTTGGTGAGTAATGTGACATCACCAAGATTTCAAAATACGTGGGTGACAAGTGATGGTTGTCTTACTGGAGTGACCTTATTATTAGGGGTGGTTAGCTTGCACATTCCCTTGATCCTGGCAGAACAATCCTTATGGTGGAAGAGAGAAGACTGAAGGAACCAGATGGGTGAAGTTAGGTGATCACGGTACTTTGGCGCGGATTGCCAAGTGGAGTACATATATGGAACAGTCCTTATGGTGGAAGAGATGAGACTGACAAAACCAGATGGGAGTTAGGGGACGATTGTCTTGATAGCCTCGTTGGTCCTTCCATGATCCCTTGCTAGGTGAGTAATGTGATATCATCAAGATTTCGAAGTATATGGGTGATAAATGACGGTTGTCTTGTTGGAGTGGTTTGCTTGTGTGTTCCTTATGTGGTCATGGTACTCTGACGAGGATTGCCAAGCGGCGGAGTACACACATATATATATAACAAAGTTAAATGTTTTTGTTCTCCTTTGGCTAGCCTTCTCCTTAAAGTCTTGCTTTTGGGGCTTATAATCTGTTTCCATTGTTCTTATCTTCCTGCTCTTATAAATGCTTAAACATCAGACCTTGCTTTTTTCAGGACATGGTTTTGAAGGTTTCATGAGCTCTGCAACCTTCTTAGGCTGGAGAACAATCGAGTTCATTCACAGTTGTATACATTTATAGCTGAAAATGGCTGATGGGATATCAAGCTTTTGGGGTCCAGTCACATCTACAAGCGAGTGTTGTGAGAAGAATTATGCCTACTCTTCTTATATTGCAGAGTTCTATAATACTATATCGAATATCCTCACCATTCTTTTAGCCTTCATCGGTCTCGTAAACGCCATACGACAGAGGTTCGAGAAAAGATTCACTGTTCTTCATGTATCTAATATGATACTTGCCATTGGAAGCATGTTATACCATGCCACCTTGCAACGCTTGTGAGTATCGACCTTTACACATGATGTAGTTCGGAATTAGTTAGTTGGCCATTCAAATGCATGCTTTTCGTTCATGGATGGTAATTGTTTCATTGGTTTGCATCTGAATATTCTTACAGGCAACAACAAGGTGATGAAACTCCTATGGTATGGGAGATGCTTCTTTATATGTACATCTTGTACTCACCGGATTGGCATTACCGAAGCACGATGCCCACTTTCCTTTTCCTTTACGGTGCCATTTTTGCCGTCGTTCATTCTGTCTTTCGTTTTGGCATCGGCTTTAAAGTGCATTACGTGATTCTCTGCCTTCTTTGTATCCCACGGATGTATAAGTACTACATTCACACCAATGATGCCTCCGCCAAGAAGCTTGCAAAGTTGTACGTGGCTACGCTTTCCCTAGGTAGTTTATGCTGGTTTTTCGATCGTGTTTTCTGCAAACAGATATCGAGTTGGCCAATCAACCCCCAAGGTCATGCTTTATGGCATCTCTTGATGGGTTTCAATTCATATTTCGCAAACACGTTTTTAATGTTCTGTCGTGCTCAGCAACGGGGATGGGCGCCGAAAGTCGTTTATCTTATGGGCATTCTCCCGTATGTGAAGATTGAGAAACCGAAAACACAATGACAATCGAGGAGGGAACTCTGAAATATAGTTTTCCTTTCCCCGTTATGGGAGGTAATGAAGAAAAGCAATGAAAAAAAGTCTAAAGGATGATTTATTCATTGAAGTTGTTGGTCAGGGTCTCAGTGGAGTTTTACTCTGTAAAAAAGTAGAAACATGTGCCATATTTAAAATGCCTTTTGTTTGAATTGTGCTAATAGTTAGGGTTTTGAGATAAATCATGAATTTTTGTTCTTATAATTTTTTTTTCCTTTTAATGGTGAAAGTGGATAAATTTTAACGAAGAGATTAGTCGCTTTTTAATTTAACATATAGAAGTTAATTTGTTTATTTTTTTGAGTAAAAGAGGTAAAATATAATCAAACTCTTAATATAATGACTTTCACAATACTTTTATCTTTTTTTACCGAGTGATAAAGAATGGGATGTTGAACGACTAGTTCGGAAACCATATTGATATATCAATATAGACACAAATTCATGTATCTATACATCTTGACTGAGAAAATCGACCCGTATTCGAAGTAACATAGCTCACAACCATTCGAGCAAATCTTCCTCTTGACATCAAACAAGTTAGCATTCCCATTTAAGCACCAATTGTATCACTGCTTACTCAGTTCTCACTGTGCTCAAACCCAAAACCGATACACATGCCTGTATATATTGAGAGAGAACTTAGAAACACCAGAAGATAAACTCTCTGCTAAGCTTTCATGTATATATAAATCAATGATTAATTGGCTTAAATGTTACACTATACAGTGTGAGGATAAAGAATTCCCGTCTAAAGATAAATTAATGGGAAACACGATCATAACACCATATACATATGCTCAGGAAACGATCGAGACGATTGTTTGCTCAGAATTAAGCTGTGTATTTAAGAATGTCCAAGTCTGTCCTGCAAGATCTGCCCAAGCTTTGCGAGAAGAGTTTGCTGCTCCTCGAAAGTAAGGTTCGTCAAGACCTGTGTAGTGATGCAGTGTATCCTTTTACGGTTACGAACTCTAAGTAAAAACCGAACAGCCTAAGTAAAACACTAAGGATTCATTTACCTGGTCCAAGATCATTTCAACTGAGATGCCCTCGCGCACAATGAAGGACTGGTGATAGATATATGCAAAAACTGCCATCACCATCTATATTTAACAGTCGAACAAGTCAGAGTCACATAGATATGTTGAACTAGCACTCTAATGAAATGTAGATCCATTCGTTATATTTACTACTTAACAACAGTAAACAACAAAATTCATACAGCTACGTATCAATAAAAAACTTTTTCCAACACATATTCGGACATTAGAATTAGAGACGAGTCTCCAAGAACCCCTAAATAGACGAAAAATTTGGACATACCTGTGTAGGACATATGCCTCTATTTAACACTTGCCCCCGAGTCTGACTAATATAAAGACATGACATTTAATTTAAATGTTCAATTAGGATGAAGAGTCCCGATTTTCTTACCTGGCAATCCATTCTATCTGTAATTCCACCATGTCCGGGTATACTATCACCAAAGTCCTGTAGTGATATTGGAAGTGGGGGTTGACAAAATATTTAAGTATCAAAACAAGCTAAGCAAAATCTGAATAGAGAATACGGAAGGAGTTGATACCTTGATTTTAAAAGCTCGTTTGAAACCACTTGCAAAAAAGCCCCCAAAAGGTGCTATAATTGATGCAAACAAACCAAGGCATAAAGCATGCCACTGAACTGGCAAAATAGAGATCTCTTTCCAAGGAAACTGCAAAAAATTGGAATAACGATAACCTTTTAACTTATTCATATTAAAGTTCCCATTGTTAGAATATATGTTACAAGCACTCTTCATTTTCTCGCATCCATGTCTATAAGCTAGAAATTTGCTTCTTTTTTTTTTTGGGGGGGGGGGGGGTACAATTTCGTCATTATACTAATATGAAATTTCATAAAATTTTAAGGGGCTAAATGGAAAATCTACCATTTTTAGGGGGACAAAGTCCACTGCCTGCCTGCCTTTGCCTTCGCCCCTATTTTCATATATTCACATGTGGGTATAGGAGTCTGATCCTCCTAATATATGAAACAACTTACAAAAGTTTGGGTATATCTGCTTTGGGTACATATTCTTATCCAACACTTACCCCCGACCCCAAGTAACATAGCTTAGAATTTGACTATGGGGCTTAAAGAACCCAAGCAGTTCGAGTTGAGATGTTAATCATCCAACAAACCTACATTGATGAAGACACTAAAGCTTATTATATGTAACTAGCAAATCTTGTTGAATGCAGCGGTTCATATTTAGTAAGAGATACTTCAAAATTGGATGATATTCAAATATCTAGTTTTTCCCTTTTAACCAGGGAAATCGGACCAATCAGACTAGAAGTTCATGCCGAAACTTTTATGGGGAAGTTAAAAGTGTAATTGTCTCTTTCAAGCAAACCAAATCATACCAACTGAAAGAATAATTAGGGCAATAGATTCAGATAAAGATTATATGTAAGCTTACCCATTGACTAATCCATCCTGGTAAAGTATAATACTCTGGCTTGAACAATGGGCCTGGGTCGCATTGAAGCCAACCAGTTGATAAATCCTGTAATCATTACCCTCACACCATAAGTTTAATGAAAAAGAAACTGGTGCCTCTTGAAGAATCAAAGAAAAAGTTCGATCCAATAATTACCTTCCTTGGACAGGTTAGCCATTGGAAACGACCCAAGATATTTGCAAGCTGCGTATGCAAAATCTTACGTCATGTTTATGAACACGTACTAATATGAAAATAGATACCATAATACAAAAGGCGCATAACATAACTTCCCAAGGTTGTTTTAAAGATTTATGATGAAAATTGGAAAGAAAATGAAAATAAAAAATGAATGTTTATACTTGTCATTCAGTAGCATTAATCAAGGCATCAGCATTAGATATTACAAGGTGTTCAATAATCCTTCACAAATGAAGGGTGAGAAGGATGCTTGTCAGTGCATAAATCTATTAAACTCATCCACAAATGTAAAATATCAACTATGACTCCTAACATTGATACCACAGAGAAAAAGAAAAACAAATAAAGAATATTACAAGCCCCTTAAAGCATCAGTAAGGACAGTTGTATTGCCTGCATTGAAAATGCTACTACTGCATTAACCTTTTCATAAAGAACCAGTTTAAACTATTGCATTCTATTTGATTTTGTACTTTTGTGAATTTCCCTATCCTACTGATGTAAAACCTGCAGAAGATAAATGAAATCCTGACTACAAACAAGATGGAGTCAAGTTCAAGATAGAAAAAAAAAATTATGCTCACCACAAATGCAGAGATCATAGTTGTAACAGAAGCTCCAATAAATCCCTCCCACGTTTTCTTCGGAGATAATTTGATTAATGGTGTTCTTCCAAAGAAAAAACCAACGATATAAGCAAAAATATCGTTTATGACAATAAGCGACGCTGGAAGAAGAAACCTGGGAAAAAAAGTTCTTTAGTTAAGCAAGAAGAACAGGATAATAAATAGGGAAAGAGAGAATACAATCAAGGTACCAACATTCAATTGATTAAAATTACAAAACAGAGACCCTTTCAATTTTATCTTCATGATGGTGTACATTTGCATATCTATATCTGTGTGCAAGTGCACAAAGATAGGAAACGTAATTCTCGAATGAGAAGTTACCAAAAAATTCCTTCAAAGATATTGGCCACAGTGAAGGATGACTGTGTGAACACTACAATCAGAATCATATGTGTCCATGCATACTGGCGAAACTGATACTTGTACATGTTCTTCTTCAATGTAAGAATAAACCACATAAAACCTGATCCCAAGAACCCAACACCAAAAAGAAAAGATATCAATGGCCATAGGTATTGTTTTGTAAAAAAGGAAAATTTAAGGGGGCAATCACCATATAAAAAGGTAAGAAAAGCATCTAGCATATAAGAAAACGATATAGGCATTCCCAGAAATAATAAACTAGTTCCATTTTGGTCAAAACGATATAGGCATTCACACATAAAATGAAATGCTTAACCAACCTGCAATGTACAAGAAGTAACAGATAGCCATTTGATACTTGATAAGGCTGCTAACAAATTGATACAAAAATTTGTCCGGAGTAACAGAATTGACGAGTGGTTGACTGAGAAGGCGGCCATATACAAATAACATTGCAGTGAAGAAGAAATGCCTGCCATAAAACAGAGATGAATACAAGCTAGTCTGATTGAACTCTAATGTCTATGGCACAACAAATCTTGATTGCCATATTGAAGGAAAATGTAGTATTCTCACCAATTTAATAGCCTAAATCCTGGAAGATGCTCATCTTCATGTGCTTTTCTGAGTAGATTAAACAGCTCTTTTGCCATAAATATTTGGATAACCACCACCATAGCTGTGATATAGAGATGACCCATGTAGACAACTAATGCAAAACCCCCAATCATCCAAACAGTAGAGTATGTCCGAATCCACATTGATTTGTACTTGTTACGGTCATCAACAAGCAAAGTTCCACCATTTGGTTTGCTAGGTTCTGGAATAACCTGAAAGAATATTTGGATTTTATTAAGTTAAAGATAAAAGAACAGTTTTGCTTGCATAGAGAAATCTCACTTTCAATGTCTGAGTACCCAACCTCATTAGAACGTTTACGCTGCCGAACCCGAGAAGTACCAGCTGATGATAGGGCTATATTATTCTCCTTTTCCATGGCTCTTTAGTCGAATGTCAATTGTCAAACAAAAACACATGCATATACTTGTGAAGCAGGAAAGAAGTGTTACTGTCCAAGGTACCAAATTACACACACTTGAAAGAGATGACAACTGGGACTCACTGCAATGGTATTCATATAAAAGCTATAATCAGCTAGTTGAAGAAATATCATGCAGCAAGTAAGCATAGGCACAAAAAATTCATTTAAATATGCCAGCACTCGAACCTTTTTCTTCTGAAATACACTACAACATAGTCTAGAACACATCCAGTTAAAGCCATACATTCACCATGCTCTATCATTGAAGTTAACAAAATAGACATATATCATAGGCAAAAAAGCACCTTCTGGTTCAAAATAAGCAACTTTAAAAAGACATGAAAATTTCTAGTCCAAAATCATACACGGCATGGGTCTTTATAAATATTACTGAAATCCCAATCTCTAGCCTTCTCCACTCATGTTTTAAGGCAAACAGTGATATTCCAACAAGATGAAAGAACTATATATATATATATATATATATTGAATGGCAACTTTTAAGCTAATTAAAATAACATTCAAAACTTAAATGATACTTTAACCAGGAAAATTTGATCAATTAATGAATCTAGGCTTTCTCCCAATGAAAAATTTCAAATTCCAGGTTCAGCGGTAGATTTAAAAAGAAGAATTTCACTCAAAACTATTAAGCTAATTAATTACAAACAAAAAAAATCTATAGAAACTGAATCAAATAACACAAACCCAGAAAACACCAACAATCAAAGATTAAATTTAAGACAGCAAAGAATGAAAGTAACCACTCAAAATCAAAACTGAAGCTGAAAGAAACTCAATTTCTGGAACACCAAAAGACAGCCGGAAAATCAGAGAAAAACATTAACAGCGGCTAATATAAAAGCATTAGCAAGAGAATTGGAAATCTGGGTTTAGGGTTTATTGCAGTTATAAATAAATAAACCCTTTTGAAAGCAAGTGACAGAGAGAATAAGAATAATTAAAGGATGAGGAGGACAAGTAAAGCAAAAGGGTGACGCTTTTCTTTCTTTCTTTTCCCCGCTTACTAAAAGAAGAAATAAATAAGTAAAGATTCTTATTCAGCACTTATATGTTAAAAGAAAAGATTCTAAAGGTTTCTTTTTACTACCTTGAATTTAACAATTATTTTCATATTCGATCTAGATATTTTTATTCGGACTTAAACAATTATTCTTAGGGTTAGACTTTTTCTTTCAAGTTAATTCTTGAAAATCCTAAAGTTTAAACTCTAATATGAAAACATTTATCAAATTTAAGCCCCAATCTCAGAGCAATTGTTAAGACCAGAGGCTAACTTGGATCGAAAAAATATTCAAGCTCTAGTGTGAGAACAATTACCTAATACAATGCCCAATATGACAAAAGTGGTCAAGTTCAGACCCAAACAATGATTTAACCTAATAATGTATTACTATCTTTTAATATAAAGTGTGAAACTACTCATAAATCTTGAACTCAACTATGTTAACCGAGTTAATACTCAATTAATAATTTATTAATATATTTTTATATTAAACACTTAGCTCAGGCAAAAGAGCAGTTGGTAGAACTATAAAAGAGTTCATGGCACAGGTATTGAGCTATACTTAACAATAAAAGTAACTAAAAATTTGTCAGTATTAGAGGAAATTTATGTTAAAAAATAAGTATTGAGTTATGCTTAACGAATTAATATTAAATAAAAAAAAGAGTTTAAAAAATCCAAATTAAAAGAATTTTATTATTTTCAATTAATAAACTAATCAATTAATTAAATAAAACTAAACATAATTGAACAAAATACAAAAAAAAAATCATATCATCTATCACATCGAGTCATACATTGATTATTTTTGTTACCTCATAAAAAACAATATTGTTAGTATATTAGAGTAATTTGTAAAGCGTTTGACAAGTTCAAATACCAAATCGAATAAAAAAAAGATTAAGTACCAAATTATGAAAAAGAATCAAATTCAAGTAACAAATTAAACCCAAACAAAATTAAATATCAACCTAAAAAAAAGTTAAGTACGAAATTAGAAAAATGAGTAATTTTTAAATGTCCCATTTTTATATATTGGTATAATATGTTATACGCAAAAATACATTAAAAATTATACAAAGGCATCAAACAGCCTTCTCAAATTCAAATACGAATGACGAAGTTAAAGGGGTTGGCAGGAACCGGCTCAAAAAAATTTCTATTTAAGTTTTTTATAATTTATAAAATTTTAAATTAATAATAATAAAATTACACTTTAACTCCTTAAAAATAATAAAATTTTTATTTAATTTTTTAAAAATTATAAAACTATATTTTTACTATTATAAAAATATACAATTTAATTTTAATCTTTAAAAAAAAATTCTAATTTTGTCCCTAAATGAAAAAGATGTCAAATAAGACAAACCCAAGACAATGGGTCACATTGGTTTTATCACTGTATTTTCTCTGTCAAATACAAAATCTAAGTTTGATTCAATATGGGGTAATGCACTGTCTTTCATGTAGAGGAGAAGAAACCAAGGAAAATATGGAGGAGGAGAATACTTTTATTTGTTTTAACCCATTTTCAATAAAAATCCCGTTATTTAGGGATAAGTGTTCGATTAAATCAAGTTGAGTGAAAAATTTTTGAGTTAATCGAGTTGACGAGTAATATTTTATTATTCTAATTCAATTTGAAATAAAATTTGAGTCGAGCTGAATCAAATCGAGTGAAATTATTCGAGTTTAATTAAAAAATTAAACATATCAAATTAAAATCTTGCTATAGTATAACTAATTCCATGTAAGCATATATAAATTTGAAACCATATATATTTGAAAACTTTTTTAAAGCAAAATAATAATAAATTTGTTATTTTGATAAACTTGAAAAATTAATTAACTTATTTAGGTTGCTAAAATTATTATCTTAGAAAATTTTTAGTTTTTTAAAATATAAATTTTGGAATTTTTATAATTATTTTGAATTTTTGAAAATTTTTGGAATTTTTGTTGAGAGAAAGACCAATTTGCTCATTTTTAAAACTTGACAATGACCAAAAGGGTATTAACACTAATTTTTTATTCGAATTGTAAAATGCAGCTCAATTCAAACTTGAAATTCAAATTATTTATTTGAGTTGACTCAAATAATTCGAATAACTTAAACAATTCAATTCAATTAACTCAAAATTCGATTTTTTTAATCGATTCGAGTTTTACTCACCCCTACTATCATTTACATCTATTTATATTATATATATTCTTTCAGAATTATATATTTATTAATCCGGCATCAATTCAACTGAGTAATAAATAAAATACCCTTTTATAGAAAATATTTTTTTTCAAAGATATATTTCTGTAAAATCAATAAAAAAATTTTCACATTACCAAATCTATAACTTCATTTACGTCTATATAAGCTTTTAATAAATATATTTATTATATAATTTTTTTTCACCTATATCATGGATGCGATATAATCTAATCTAATACTATTATTTAAATGTTTGACAAGTCGGTGTCACGTACCAATAGAATCTTAACTCCAATGAAAATTTATCAAAAACCTCGTTTCTTTTATAAAATAAGAAATATTATTATGAGGATGTTTATGTTTTTTTTAAAATATATTTTTTAAAAAAATTTAAACAATACACAAACACAAGGGTGACACTATAAAGATAAAATTATATTTTATAAAATTATAGATTAGTACAAATGGTTAAATTACACTTTACCCCCTTAAAATGATAAAAAATATAATTTAATCATTTAAAAATTATAAAGATATAAGTCAATATAACGATGAAATTACATTTTAGCTCTTATAAAAGTACATATGTCAATTCCAACCTATTTTTACTTGTTTATTTTATCATAACTTTTTCTTAACAATCATCATATCGACTCTTTTTAACACAATATAGAACTACTTATTGCCCTTTCTCAATCCATAAATAGGAGAATAATGCACTTCAACGTACTCGAACTCACGTCCTCTTGTATTAACAATAATATCCATGCCAATTAAGGGGAGAATCAGTTTTCTTAAATTTTTTTTTATAGTTTGACCATTTTTCCCATGCATATGTTTTATATATCGTATCGTAGATGCCACCTAAGCTCTCTTTGTTGTTATTGACAACATAACCCTAGACTTCACCGTCATGACAATCCCCCATTTGATCCTTATATAAACCCTCAAAAAGCACTAATCCAACCTCTCCCAACGTTGCTAATAATCCTTCTTATATTCGTCATTGGCACCAATGGGAGCTAAAGTAAGCAAACACTCAAACCCAGAGCCAGAATCCAAGGCATTAGTGATCGGTTCAAGCACTCAAAAGCCATCCATCATTGAAGCCATAAAGCCCCAATGCTTGAAAGCAAGAAAGTCGACAAAGAACTACAATGACTTTAAAAGGCCGTCGCAATCACTGGCCGAGGAAAGGGTTACAAAAGCGAGGAAGTTGTTGACTTTAGAAGACTGGTTATTAGCTTCTCCTGGTGGACCTTTGAAGGATTATTTTAATGGAGGCGAGCTTTATGTTTTTAAACAGTTTAATAAAAGGGTTCATCTGTCTTCTTCTTCAATGGAAATTGAACCAAGGGTTAACGATCACGATGGTTTCTCCGTTGATCTGTCTTCTTCGGTTGACGTTTCGGGTTGTTCTTCGTTTAGCAGAAGTCAAAGTGGGAAATCGGAAAAGAAAGTGAGATTTAGGTTACCGGAAGAGGCTGATATTATGGTGTTTTACTCGCCGGCCGGTGGTGATATTTGAGTGTACTTTGAGGGAGCGATGGAGAATATCCTTCTATATCTAACGTCGTATTGTATCATGAAATCTATAAATAGGTGAAAGTAACTTAGAGATCCCTGTATTATAGGGATTGCATCAAATTAGTACATCGATTATTGAATGGATCAATTTAGTCCTCGTACTCTAATAATTAAGGTCAAATTTGAATAGACATGGTTAATTTAATAGAGGGACTAATTTGATCCGGTCCCTACAATATTTTAAATTTTTTGACTCATTTAATTATTTTTAATAGTATACGGACTAAATTGATTCATTTAATAATAGATGGACTAATTTGATCCAGTCTCTTTAATATAGGGACCTTTATGGCACTTTAATCTATTATAATATATCATCCATGAATGTTTGAGGAATCTAATTTAGCTCTCAATACTTACATATTTTTTAATTTGACCCTTATTATTGTTTTGAGCTAAATTTTACACTTAACTTTTATAAAAAAAAAAAAATAGATTTAATAATCAAAATTTCAAAAATAGTTAAATTATTTTTTTAACGAAAATACTAATTAAAACGTTAGCTTGCATGGTAATCCATAGGTACTCTGTGCCCTCTCTTGTTTTTTTTTTTTGGAAATTTTATGGATTTTTTAATGAGTTTTTTGAATTTTGAATGTTTTATTTTTATAAATTTTAATTTATTTGTTGACATGACATATAAGATAAATAGTGTCATGCCAGCACTAAGTATATGTGGACTATCATGCAAATTGTCATACCAACTTTGCTAAAAAATATTTTTATTAAAACAAGTAAGTTCGATTCTTTTTGAAAGGTTGAGAGTTAAATTTAGTTCAAAAAAATAAAAGACCGATGGTTCACAATTTAACAAGTTTGATTGATTCAACTGCTAGACAAACAATAATCAAGTAATTAATTAAAATCCATAGAAATTTTAAAAATAAAAAATTTATTAAACCGGTTCAATTATCGATTTTTGTCTTATTTTTTTATCAGTTTTGAGTAGTTTCCGATTTAATTAGTTCAACTCTTTTGTTCAATGCAATATACCAAACAATTTTCAATTTAATTGATCCAACCAACCAATCCAGGCTTGTTTTAAGAACATTGGTCGCATCATCAAATCTTGACGGAATCCAAGTTTAGGGATCAAAATGAATCTAGTATCAAGTCCAGGCACTAAAGCGAACTAAAAACAAATATAAATATTAAAATAAACCTAATTGTCAAATTCAAAGGTAAAAAATTATATTATCCCTGAATAATACAACTACTTGTTTTTAAAAATGTTATCCATAAAACCTCATGGCTACCAAATGTTTTTTTTTTTTTTTTGGGTGAATTAGAAGAAGAGGACAAAACTCTAACAGCAACGCGATTGATACGACTTAAACTTAGGCTATATTTGGAACTGTAAACACCTTAACTATTAGGCCAACACGAGTTTCTCAATGGGTACCCCATTTGATAGATGGAAAGATAAACTTTTAATATCATATGTTTAATCAACAAATTAGTTTTTTAATTTAGTCCTTGTAAACATTGAAGAGCAAGTTGCGTAAAATAATGTCTTTCTTATTATTATTTGGTTGATCTAATAAATGGAAAATTATTTACTAAATTGGTGGAAATTTTTAATTTCAAAATTGATATTTTGTTAGGTGGTTTTAAGTTGTAAATTTTTTGGGTAAATTATATTACAGTTATCTAACTTTTAGTAAATTTATTTTTTGTCATCTAATTATGACAAATTACAAAATAGTCACTTAACTATTCAATTTTGTCTTTTTATCAGCAACTGGATAGTTGGGTAAATTATATTAGTAGTTATCTAACTTTTAGTAAATTTATTTTTTGTCATCTAATTATGGAAAATTACAAAATAGTCATTTAACTATTCAATTTTGTCTTTTTATCAGCAACTGGATAGTTTTTAAAATTGATATAATAGTTGCTTTACTGTCAACATTTATAGATTATGTCAATTTAATCTGATTCTAAAAAAATTTTAACCCTCAACATTTACACATTATGTAGTTTGGTCTCTCTCTATAGTTTTGTTTTTCTTTATGACATTGAAGGTTAATCTTAAAAGAATGAGAAAAGATAAAATTTATTATATTAGATTATTCAATGTTTCTATTTTTGTATATTTTTAATCAAATTTAGTTGATAAATTTATTTTTTAGCTTTTTTGGTAAAATGGTAAAAAAAAAGAAGCAAAAATTGCAAAAGAGAACAAGTTACACAAGGTATAAATATTGAAGGTTAGATTTTTTTTAGAATCAAGATTAAATTAAAACAAAATGTATAAATATTGAGGGTTAAACCTATAATTATGTCAATTTAAAAAGTTGTCATAGTTAGCCTATAAAGTGACAAAAAAGACAAAATTGAATAATTTGGTAATAAAAAAATTATTAATAATTGGAGGACTACTAGTGTAATTTACCAAATACTCTACCTACCAAATAATTACAAAATTTACAGTGAAGTAAAAAGACTGAATTGAAAAGTTGGTAGCGTCGTGCTTGTCCTCCTCCTTCGTTGAAAATGATGATGGCATCGGCAACTACCTCACATGTGAAGTCCATTATAAATACCCACATTCATGGCAACTAACTCACTCTCACCTCTCTACTTAATCCACCACAGCTTGCTTCACCCTTCACCTTAGCCCCCCATTTCTGTGCGAAAATGGCTTTGAAATCCTTCATCCATGTCCATCCTGACTCCCATTTCCCCATCCAAAACCTTCCTTACGGAGCATTCAAAACCCATTCTACTACACTCCCCCGTCTCGGCGTCGCAATTGGTGACTACGTTTTGGACCTCTCCGAGATCGCTAAATCCGGTCTGTTCAACAGCCCTTTACTCGCCGGTTCCGATTGCTTCCTTCAGGTTTTCCATTTCTGTCTCTTAGTTTCTTAAGAATTCTTAAGCTGGGAGTTTTATAAAGCTTAAATTAATTGATTGCAATTTGATTGGTTTTTGTGCCAGCCTACTTTGAACAAATTTTTAGCTATGGGACGACCTGCTTGGAAAGAAGCACGTGATACTCTTCAAAAGCTGTTGTCATGTATGTCTTCATGATTGTATTACTCGGATTCTTTATGTTGAACTTATATTCAAACATGGGTACAAAATATTAATTTATATTTCTATCATTTTTTAAGGGACTAAACAGACTTTTTTTTTCATATTTTGGGGGGCCAAAGTGAGATTTTACCGTGGATTAACTTGTAATTTTATTATTTCTAAAGGGACTGAACAGAAAATTTTCATTTGGGGCAAGGCCCCTGCCAGCCCCTGCACATACTTGTATCTAATGCTCATGCCTTAGACAGAATAAGTTACTTCGGTTTTGCTGATAGCATGAATAATATTATTGCCAAGTATTCAATACTCATACCTGAGTCTGAATAAGATGATTTTGCTGATAGAATGAATCAGATGCTGATACCTGTATTCAATACTCGTACTGAGTCTGATTAAGATACTTGATTTTGCTGATAGCATGAATAAGACACTCATATATCTGTATTCAATACTCATAACCGAGTCCGAGTAAGATACTCGAATTTGCTGATAGCATGAATGTTATTAGTACCAAGAATTATTGAAGTTGCAATAGTATGGTTTTTAGCTTAATGTAATTTTCAGTTGAAATGAAGATTAAGATTCATTTTTTGATATTTGGAAGGGAGAAAATTTGACCATTTTTATGGATCTGTGCAGCTACAGAACCAGCCTTGCGTGATAATATGGAGCTAAGGCAGAAAGCACTGGTGCCAATGGTAAGAATATGCTGGTGTGTTTCAGTATGTTATCAGTGTGCAGTTGTTCTGTTTTACGATTTTGTTGTGAAATCTTTAGAGCGAAGTGGAAATGGCTCTTCCTATGGAAATTGGAGATTACACAGACTTCTTTTCATCAATGCATCATGCTAAGAACTGTGGAACCATATTTATTGGACCTCAAAACCCCATTTCACCTAACTGGTAAATCTTACTTTTGAAAGTTTTAACAAATGAAAGAGTGATGGATTATTTTCCTTATTTTGGAAACTCATAAGCATGGGTATTCTGCCCTATCCAGGTTCCGTCTTCCTATTGCATACCATGGACGAGCATCTTCAGTTGTCATCTCTGGAACTGATATTATTAGACCAAGGTTAGAAGTTCATATGACTTATTCCGGCAAAAGTATCATGGAGGCCATTGTACTAAAATCGGATTGCATTTTGTCCCCTTTACTAAAAAAATAGGCAAATTAGTCCCTATACGTTAGAGTAAAGAGCAAACTAGTCCTTCTGTTAATAATTCTATCCATTTCTAGTGTTAAAAATTAATCCATGTACCTCAAAATGAGGTATACATGGCATGCCACGTGTAACTGCCTAGTTATTTTGTTAGCCAAGTCAATTTTTAACAGCAAAAATAGATGAAATTTTTAACAAAAAAGACCAATTTTCTCTTTTATCTAATGCACAAGAATTAATTTGCCCATTTTTTTAAGTAAAGGGGGCAAAATGTAATCTGACTCTTAATATAGGGACCTCCATGGTACTTTTACCACTTAATCCTTATATTTTAAGCTTAAAATTTTTGCAAGTTTATGGAACTTCATATATAATTTCAGTTGAAATGTTCAGAATCATTTTCTTTTAACTAGTGATTGAGATACTAGCATAGCTGTTCTAATTGGCTTAGTTCACTGTTCTAGGGGTCAAGGGCATCCAACTGGTAACTCTACACCATATTTTGGTCCTTCATTGAAGCTAGATTTTGAACTTGAAATGGTCAGCCTTTCATTTTATTGTCATCATGTTATTCTCTTATTGCACCTCACCATGAGTTATTCTCTTATATGGTCTCTTACTAATCTGGCAGGCTACTGTAGTTGGTCCAGGAAATGAATTAGGAAAAACTATAGATGTTAATGAGGCTGCAGATCATATCTTTGGTGTTGTCTTGATGAACGATTGGAGTGGTATGATTATGTTTAGTTGCTTCACTTCATCATCCTCATTTCTTTCCAACAAAATTTCAATAGCTTATTTAAAAGAAACTCGTTTTTGGCAGCTCGAGATATTCAGGCATGGGAATATGTTCCTCTTGGACCCTTTCTTGGAAAGAGTTTTGGTAAGTACTAGTTTGTCACCCGTGTCTGACATATATGTGGACGTAGGAATAGGGACCCTAGAAGGCCCTCCAAATACACGGAGAAACATAGAAACAGTTCAATATACTCGTATTGGACACATACTCATATCCGACACTCACACTTTAGCCTTTAAGTAACATAGGATGACTGTTTGATTCTCATAGGTTGTTGTGGTAGGAACTTACATTTTTCCCCCTCTTCTTTTAGGTACTACAATATCACCTTGGATTGTGACCCTAGATGCTCTACAGCCTTTCGCATGTGATGCTCCTAAGCAGGTATCTTAAATCTTAAAGCACTTTGAGCTTTTTTTCCCCCTATTCTCTTTAATGGTCACTATTCTTAATACAACTAGCTGAAGAGGCCTATTATCATTGCAGGATCCCCCTCCACTGCCATATTTGGCTGAGAAGATATCGAAAAATTATGATATTGAATTGGAGGTAGCATCTAGCAGCTTAACAGATATATATCCCATTTGACTTTCAATACTTCACTATTCATCTTATTCTTCCATATTATACTCTAATACACTTTTTTTCCCTAGTTTCTTGTTCTTGAATTACATGGTTAAAGTACCATAGATGCCTCTATACTAAGAGTCAAATTGCATTTTGCTCCCTTTCATCAAAAAATGGGCAAATTAGTTATTGCATCTTAGATGAAAAAGCAAACCGGTCCTTCTGTTGAATATTTCATCCATTTCTACTGTTAAAAATCCGCTTGGCTAATGGAATAACCAGATAGTTACATGTGGCGTGCCACATGTACCTCATTTTGGCATACAAGGACTAGTTTTTAATTATAGAAATGGATTAAATTTTTAACAGAAGGACCAGTTCGCTCTTTGATCTAATATACAATCACTAAATTGCCAATTTTTTAAGTAAAGGGAGCAAAATGCAATCCAACTCCTAATATAAGGGCCTCTATGTACTTTTACCGAATCACAAATGCTTAAATTTTATAAAATTCTTGTGGCAACCTTTTTCTTGCTTCTAGGTTCAAATTAAACCTTCTGGACAAAAGGATTCAAGTGTGGTTACAAGAAGTAATCTCAAGAACCTGTAAGGAGTTCGAAGTCACTAGTGCTCTTATTAATTTGAAAGTGCTTCCGGATGAGAGTCATCTTTTTCCCTTAATGAACCGAAGAAAATTGATATTGCTTGAACTGAAGACGTTGCATATCTATCTATACCTTTTTTTAATATATGCTAATTTGCTGATTTTCAAAAGTGTACTGAATTCTTGGCCAAAAAGAATCATTTACTGAAATTTGTATAACCTTTGTAACAGATATTGGACATTGACTCAACAGCTAGCACACCATACAATCAATGGTTGCAACCTGAGGCCTGGTGATCTGCTTGGAACCGGGACCATTAGTGGGCCTGTATGTTTCTTACCTACCTTTCACCTTTCTTTACTTTTTCCGTTGTATATGTATGCCAATCCACATACTGAGTAATCATGTAATCGTATATGCATTAGATATTTGTCCAACTTCATCCACTACTCTTTGTCCTTGTGCCTCTTGTATTCAGCGTACCTTTGACTGAACATGACAGCCAAGTGGGGTCTTTGGGCACATCATATGTGCTTGCCTTAGACACCCATTTAAGCGAATACTTTTAACTATATATAGGTGACTAATATTAAAGCAAAGTAATAAGTTCAAGAAACACATTGACTAAACTTCGGCATTTTTAGTTGGTTTTTCATCACAGTGGGAATGGCTATGCTACTAATTGTATGAATTTAGTATTGACCTATGTTGCTTGTCAGTGTCTGCGAGTTACATTATGATAGTCAATGGGTCATTGCCGCATCTGTTTTCAAATCTTCAATATTTTGAGCAATAAATGTAAATTATCTGGCACTGTTTACTCAAAGTTCAGCCTCTTTGTGTTTCGTGCAGGAGCCAGATTCTCTTGGGTGTTTGCTGGAACTAACATGGAATGGACTGAAAGCATTGTCGTTAAACGGGACAACCCGAAAGTTCTTAGAAGATGGGGATGAAGTAATCTTCACTGCTTGCTGCAAGGTACTTCTCTTTGCTTCACTAGTTGCAAATATATTCTAGTAATTCGTGTATCACCCATCATACGCAATTACTTGATAGGCTGAGTCCATATATTTGAAGGAATTTTATAATATTATACCCTCATAGCTAGACCTGTCAATTCTGATCCGAACTTGAAAAACCGAACCAATTCGTTTAATCATAAAAAGATAACCTGAATTTGTCCAACCTGAAACAGGGTGATGGTTACAACATCGGTTTCGGAACCTGCACCGGTAAGGTTGTTCCGCCACGAGATTGAGGGCACTGTTGTTTTTAGAAACAAAAAAGAGCCGAGTAGTTTGCTGCTGCCATTATTGGTCTTCAGTAGAAATTATGAGAACTGAATTGGTGGTCTTTCTTGTTGCACACCTGTTGTTTAGAATGTTTAGTTGTTTGTAAACCCCTCAATGTCTGTTGAAACCTGGAATTGCCCAATGTGTAATAATAATCACTTTCCACTGACATATGTTTATACCAGAACACGTATCAAATATTCATTAGGTTGCATGAACGGTTTTGTTTTAAATAAGTAAATTTGATCTATTTTTTTTTACTAGAGTGCGTGTCAAATATTCATTAAGTTGTATTTATTACGTTAAATATTAATTTAATTATTAAAACCCAACTCATTTATCAAATAATATAATAATCCGAACGTAACCAATATATCATTATTAAAATTAAAAACAAATTACATCAAATTAAAATAAAAGGATCAACTTTCAAATTTAAACATAAAAAAGGACCAAAACCATAATTCCACTAAAATAAATACAAAGCAGGGTCCAATCGTGAAAAAAGCAGATTAAGGAGGGTCCCTTAGTTAAAAAAAAGGCGGTGCTGTGTACTAACGCCACCCATTTGCACAATAGGCGCTGAAACCATTCAAAGCCAGAAAAAAAGAGAGGGTAAATTTCACTCAACAGTCCCCTACAGTTTATAAACTCGTTGCCGACAATCTTCACCGTCACTTAATAATCCCCTAAAAAAAAAAAAACCATGAAATCCTCTCGCCAATTCAGCTACTCATCGTCTTCAACCTCCACACTGGTCTTCACTTTCAACAGCGACCATTCAAATTCACCTCAACAGCCCAAAGAAATCCCCGTCGAAACCCCAGTCCCAATCACCGTCCACCTCCCCGACGCCGCCTCCGTAGCAGCCGCAACCAAGATCCAATCAGTTTACCGAGCCCATGTTATCCGCAACCTGTACAAACAGATCTCAGAAGTGAATTCCTCTGCCGACCATCTGCAACACTTGATCCAACGGCAAGAAACAGTGGACGCTATCAGGAACGATGAAAAAGAGAAGCTGAGGATAAACGAAACGTTGATGGGTCTTTTACTGAAATTGGATTCGGTACCAGGTTTGAATCCGACGGTAAGGGAAGGGAGGAGGAAAGTGAGCCGTAGGATCGTGGGGTTGCAAGAGATAGTAGATGGGATATCGGAGACGAAAGTGGAGGACGACGGAGAGTGGTGGTGTGGACAGCCGCGTGGGATATTTACGATGAAGGATTGGGATGAAGTGGTGGAAATGATGGAGGAGGAAGTGTGTAAAGAGAGAGGTGGGGCGGAAATGGAGAGGTTTTGCGCCGAGTATTTAGGGTTTAGATGCTTGCAGAGGTTTCTACGGGAGTGAATCAAATTCTATCTACTTCATTATTGTATTGTATAAAATATGTATTTTACTCTAAGCTTTTGTGTAAAATTATGCTATAAATAAAAATAGAAGTTCCATAAACTACTTCCAAGTTCACTCAATTTTACAATATTTGATTAAGGAGCTCTAAACGATAATTTAATTATTAATATTTATAAATAAAATATTAAAAAAGAGATATTTAATAGTATAATAATACGTTTTAATGAACACAATTAAATTTACGTTTTCTTTAAGTGGAGTAAAATGTAAATATCAATTGAATTAAAACTCAAATAAATAGCTGGATATATATATTTTTTAAATACGAGAGATAGATTAAAATGGACCAAATATGATATAATTTAGATTCCAATATTAATTAAGCTTGAAGCAAAACAACAGTTGAAAGCAAAAAAAAAAAGAGTTTAGAATAGAAAAAAAACAACAAATACAAACGTAGTTTTGCATGAAAGGAGTGGATTCAAGCAACACAACTACATTTGCACCGCGACATGCATTTCTTACAATCGGAAAGTGTCGGCTTCCCACCGTCGCAATCACACCGCCTCATACATTTAGACCTGGAACTTCCGCCCCACAAGCACCGTGCCATGCACCGTAGAAGCGGCACACACCGTGGACAACCGTATTTCATTTGCTCGGAAAGGCAGTCTTTACACCCTTTATTATTACTACCGCCGCCATTATAGGAACAAGCTAGAGCTGGAAAAGCCATCCAAGACAATAATATCACCAGAACCGCCAAACCCAAAGCTAAATTATGCACCTTCTTCATCTTCATTCTTCCCTTCATCTGTCTCTTTGCCTATTTCCAGGTGTTCTTATAGAGAGCATATATTTGAAGCAATGGCTTTAACAGCCGTTTGATGAAAATCTTGTGGTTCATAGAATTACAAAGTGAGTTTTATTTTTAGGATGGATTGGGATGGGGGGTTTGCTTGCCGCCTTGCCCTGCATGCTTTCATTCAATGAAGTCATTAAATGTTCTTGCAGCCATGTCTTGGTTTGCACAACCAACTCATTATCATTTTTTCTTTCTCGAGGTTCAACTGTTATCTTTTAATAAAACAATTCGATGGATTTTTCTGTTCATTAGTGTCAATAATAAATAATTTCATGTTTAAGGTTAAAAGGTAAATTTAAATGGACTGTATGTATATTTACGGTTAATATAAAATCAGTAATGGTAATAAAATTAGATATTATAGTCATACTGTAATGTGAGATAAAAAATAAATTAAACACACCGTACTTAATCAATTTCGGATTTGAATAGTGTTTATTTATATTATATGCAATGTTTTTAATCAATTTCAATTAGGTAAATTTGTAAGTCATTTTAGATTTTAGTTGTTCTAAGCATAAAATTTCAAATTAGATCGTTTAGATCATTTCAATTATAACCTCTTCAAGTTTAAGTCGTTTCACATTTGAATTTAAGTCATTTTAAATTTAACTTGTTTAGATTAAACATTTATTAAATTTGAATATCTAATAAATAATTTAATCAATACATATTCAAATTCAAATAACAAAACTCGAATTTAGGGCAAATATACAAAAATTACAAACATAAATTTGATTTTTAAAGTAGATCAAATCTTTTAGCCCCTTTTAAATTTGTTTATGGATCGAGTTAGACGTTCAGACTAGAAAGTCCGTCTAAAATTTGAAAAATTTTAAGTAGAAAAGTTTAAACCCGTTTAAAATATGAATTGGGCTCAGACTTAAACATTTAAAGCTCGAACCTAATCAGCTTTTAAGTTTATAATACTTTTACATTATGTTACTTTTATATATTTTATATAATTTAAAACACATTAAAAAATAATCCGATACTAAATATAGAATACTACTCTAATATAAACATTAAAATAATGTTAAGAAGACTCTATAAAAAATTCGATAAATAAAAAATATATAAATTATTAAATATTAAAATAATATAATATATATTTTTTTAAATTAAAAAATAATATGGACGAGCCTAAAATGAGTTCGAGTTAATCTTGTACAAATATGAACAAGTTTGAACAAAATTTTAAGATCATATTTCGAGCTAAGCTGAGCTTAGACAAGTATTAAATATATTAATAACCCAAATCCAGCCCGACCCATAAACACCTCTACCCCTTTTCATTACGTTTTTTAAGTTTACAAATACAATTCAATTATTTTTTATAAATAAATGTCCGAAAAATTATAAAATAAAATCAATATAAAACATCAACAAATGAAAAATTGAAATATAACCAGACAAAACTCACCTATCCTAAAATTCAAACCGTCCCAGATTTTGGGTTCAAACAAAGATTCTACCACATGTAACTTGTCAAATAAGGTGGGGGAACATTTTCAGTTTCTGTTTTCAGACAAGTGGAT
This sequence comes from Gossypium stocksii, assembly GCA_020496765.1. Lineage (NCBI taxonomy): Eukaryota > Viridiplantae > Streptophyta > Magnoliopsida > Malvales > Malvaceae > Gossypium > Gossypium stocksii. The sequence continues at coordinate 118,081,434 of CM035629.1, forward strand.
CGAAGTATTTTCAAACCTTGTATATACATTCATTGTAAACTTACAAAATGTATATACTAAATGCCATTGTGATTGGTTAATTGCATTGCGGTCTCGATATACCGAAGATGTCCATCAATGGGTAGAAAATATAGCTAACCAAAGAAGTCAAATCCTAGATATTTTGGCACAAATCAATGGCAGCTTCTTCGGTAAAAATACCATACGCCCATGTATTAGCAGTCAGACTATATTTTATACCCTTCACTCTAAAAATGAGCAAATCAATCCCTGTACATTAGATTAAAGAGCAAATTAGTCTTTTCTATTACAAATTTCATCCATTTCTATTATTAAAAACTGCCTTGGTTGATAGAATAACTAGACAATTCACACCACGTGTACCTCATTTTGACATACAATGTTTAATTTTAACAGTAGAAATGGATGTAATTTTTAACAAGAGAACCAATTTGCTCTTTAATCTAACGTATAGGGACTACTTTGTCCATTTTTTGACAAAAAACCATCCGACTACTAATACAAGGGCCCCCATGGTACTTTTACCCAGCTTCTTCTGCTGCTAATGACTATATAAAGGACTCTACCTTTTGAGTGTTTCCCTAACAAATAAAGCAAAAATGGGTTTAAAGAGTTGTGTATTGGTATGGGTTTTGTGTGTTGTTATTGCTTTAACTTTCCCTTTTAATGGAAGATCAAGAGAATTATGGGATACTACTAGGAAAGCAGAGGGTCCTCAAACACAGTTATTTGCAACACAGACTCTCCATCAAACAGGTCAGATCTAGCTACTCCAAACAATCCCTTTTTTTCATTTGCTATTGTTAATGGCTAAACTAATTTAGTAGGAAAGAGCTAATAGTTGATTTGCCACTGGATGCCAACAGGTTCTTATCCTTGGGCTGATGGTCCGAACCACTATATGACCAGCGGAGGTCTGACAGTCCGACCGCCGATGGCTAATGGCTTAGAGTGATGAAGCAAATGCTAACACACAAACACACACACACACAGAGATATACCTGGCCCTTCAGGATCTATATATGCACAAAAGTTGTAATAAAAAAATAGAAAGAAATAAAACGAATAAGAGGTTAAAATTCAGGTTTGAACTGGTTAAAACGTAATCCTTTAAAAGGTCATTCTATTGTATTTAGGTTTATGTTCGTAGTACTTTAAAAGCATGTTTCTTCAGAACAGCAAAAATTAATACTAAGAATTAAATTGTTGAAGATAGACAACCAGCTTCATAACAGCAAATCAGACACTTTATAAGCTTTTTTTTTTCTGTCTTCACCTAAACCACATCAAAAAATTGCAAGAACTAACCTTGAAGAACAAACAGCAAGTAACCGTATGCCAATAGTATCAGTTGATAGAATTTTGTAAACTACTGTTGCTGTTCGTATATCTGCATGTAAGCTTCAGACAATGCAACCATCTGAGGAAGTGTTTCAGAAACATGCAGATCCTGCATTTCATACCTGCAATACATAAATTCAGATGTATTATTTATTATTTTGTAGCGTTTCACTCACATAAATGCTAATTATTTAGAAAATTACCATAGTTCTTCCGATTTCCGCTGTACGAAGACCCTGTAGAACCCCTCATCAGGCTTACCATCATGAACAATATTAGCAATCAGATCATACTTGGACCGCAACTTTTCATTCTCTTTGGTCGGTGCTGGCAGAGGAATGTAGTCCTTCAACTCTAGGTTTTTCACAGGAAAGTTAACTGCAAAAGAGAAATAGAGAAATATTCTGTATAAAGTGACAAGAACCGCAGTAGGTCTTGTGAGATGTAGTGATCACATTCCAGCGATCGATAAAACAAATATCCAATAACATAAATGATAAAACTAACCCAATGTTGGATTCTTTTCTCTGAAGAAATTATTCTTAGTAAAGCGGCGCATGTGAACTATCAAGTACTGTGGCAATCTGGTGACACGGTATCTCATCCTCGCTGGAGGACGAACAGTCGTCGTTACAGTCTCACCATCAAACTTCTTCAATATATTGAACAAAGGAACCTAAAGAAAATTCAGAAATAAAATTAACCTCGATACACTAAAAGCAATCAGAAATCATAAATTCCCTAGTTGGTTTTCCACTCCAAGTTTATTTCATAACAGCATTTTCCTTCTTTCTGTCTGATCAACAGAACAAACACAAAAAATTTAAAGACCATTATCGATATCAAAGGCATCCATAACTTCCCTTGCCATTCATTGCTCCCCCCTAGTTCATTGTCATCTAAACTTAAAAGATTCCATGCATGAACCCAAAAAAAGGAGTTTATATAAAATACCTGAGGTATTATATTTTTCTCCATCACATCTTTGAAAAGAGGTGGTTCTGGCAAATCCAATCCAAGCATCAGAAAAGGCATTCTGTAAGTTCCAGTACCAATGTTATTATTCTCAGTTGCACCATCCATAATCTTCAGAGCTCCATTGTGTTCCCCACCACCTTCTTTTTTCTCACTAATAGTTTTGTTCTGCATCTCTTTTACAACCTCCAGTTCCCCCTAATAATACCGGAGTGTGAAATAAGCAGTAAGGACAATAAACTAACTTAAAACAAGATATAAAAACACAAAAGAATGACAGTAAGGTTCTAATTAGAACCTGAAAGCACTTATGGATGATGCTGCTACTTTTCTTTGAAGTTCTAAGATCTGCATGCAGTGTATTAAGAAGCCACGACATAAACTCTACCGGCTCAGACTGCACACCTATTCGAAACCGTTTTTTACTGGCTTTCATAACGGCCTGTAGAAACTCGTGAGGGCTCACCTGTTTACACAAGTAATTTGAAATACCATGAATCAATGTGTTTCAAAACAATAATCATGCAATAATATGATTATAATTATGATTCAACCTGTCCTTTAAAGTTTCGAGCATGCCAAATCTTTCGTGTGAGCTCCCCAAATCGATGAACAAGCTGAGATCTACAGTGCTGGTAATTTTCAGGGATGAGGAAAAAGTTCCTCAAGGGAGTAACTCTCATTAAAGATTGAATGGTGACATTGACAAAATCAGTTTTTTGAATATTATTCAATCCCACCTGAAGATATGCACAAATAATGAGATCATATCAATACAAAAGAAGGAAAAAAAAATTAAAGACTTACTTAAATATGTGCCCTTGATTTTGAGAACAAAGATGATTACCATTCCCGGAAGGTAATCTGAACCGTCAAGTGCTCTAGACCATTGCTTGTTCTTGTCAAGTTGTTCAACTTGTTCTCTGGAAAACCTGCAAATATGGAGCCCAAGAAAAAACTGTAAGTCCTCAAAAGTAAAGACCTCTTATCACCAAAGGAAACTTTAAAATTGAAAGGAAACCTAAGCAAAATCAACCACCAAAGAGTAATGTAGATTAAAAATCCTTTCAAGTTGTTAGCTAAAAGCTCTAAAGAAAACATGAACCTCGTGCAAGCTAGATAACCCATAGCAAATTATGGCACAAACTTCACGCAAGCTAGATGTTCAGAGAATGATATGATACAGTTGCACATATGCATACATATGCAGGGACAAAATAAACTGAAGGGAGGATAAGAATAAAGGGAAAAAGGGGAGGAGCAAGTAAAAGCAATGAGATATGAGCAAACCTTGGGTTTAGAACATATCGTATATCATCTAATGATGGGTCATTAATTTCATATCCATCAGGGAGACAATACACCTTCTCAGTTCGAAGATTGATATAGACATGATGTCCTGCTTCGAGACTATGAGTATAAGCATGGGACTTCTTCCCTCTTCCTTGGTAATACTTCCCACATACCAGACATGCATACACATTCAAATTTGACAAAGAGACCGAACAAAACCTCTCAAAATCAAAATCTAGCACCTATAGAACAGGACAGAATAATCATTTTAAAAGATCTTAAAAGAAAAATAAAAACCAAGTAATTGACAATTTCAATATCCATTCAAATATCAACATTTAAAGTCGTTTACCTGGCGGTTAACAGTATCAAGGTAAGGGCAGTCTCTTCGTACTTCAACCTGGCGATTTGATTTGTCTAAAATTGATCCTCTCCCATATGGATCATCGTAATCGTCATCGTCATCATTATCATCTTCTTCTTCAGTTTCAACCCTTCGGCCAACTTCTTCTGCCCCACCACTGTGATCCAATACCCTCCTTTCATCATCTTCATCATCATTGTAAGGCACAAGCGGCTCTTCAGCAGGTGAAGAAGGAGAATCCACAATCCTCCGCCGTCTTGAGTCTCGTTCCTCATCTACGCTATCACCATCTTTCCTGCTTCTTCTCATCTTTGTTTACTTCACTCTTTCAGTTTCAGCTAAAAAAACCCATTTCATCAAAAAAATTAAATTCTATTAGGTTGCGTTAAGGAATTCAGATTTCGAAACATGCATTTGAATTTAAAAATACTATAAATTGTGTAATAAAACAAATGTAAATGTAATATATTCATGATTATTTTTCAAATTCAAAAGATGGATTTCTTATATAACTAATTACTAGTGAATTGAAATGGCTTAATTTGTGAATTTTACTTAATTATGCATAATGTATGCATTTCATCCTCACAATTTACATAGCAAATGAAATCAAAATACAAATTTTCAGATTCAAACTTCCATACCAAGCATTAGGATCGTCTGTTGCATTTACTTACCTAAAATAAATGAAAAAAGAACATAAAACTGTTCTTCTAAAAATTCATAGCCAATAATCTAGGGTTCTTCTCGAGTAGCAAAAATCTATAGTAGCAAAATAACGAAACTTGGAGATGCTTTTTTTTTTTAATTCGTGAATTAATTTATATGATTTAAATCAAGAAACGGTAAAAGGAAGACATGTATAACGAGATTCGACAAGAATTATCAAGATATTTTAGCAAACAATAATAATAATTACAGATTAACAGAACTTTAAAAAAAAAAAAAGAAGGAAAGAAAAGCTTACCACCAAAAACAAAAAGAGAATTAATGGCGAAGCTGATAGAGGAGTCTCTAGGTAGAGGCAAAAGCTCAAGATAATTATCCACTGCAGCAGGCCATCGATATATTGAGAACACAAACACAGTGACTGGAGAGGTAAGAGCCAGCACAATTTCACAATTGAAAAACGTTTCGTTTTTGCAATCAAATAAAAAAAAGGGTAAACTACAACCAAGGTCATTAAACTATTAATAAATTTATATTTTGATCACTCAACTTTAAAAAATTACAAAATGATTCCTAGACTTTCATTTAATTTATTGAACTATTTGAAAGTTTTCATTTAATTTTAAGTTGCTTTGTTATTAAGTTTTTATTTTTTAAATCCGACTAATAAGTTCCAAGCGACAATTCAATAACTGATATAGTAAACTGATACTCATCGACAAGTAAAAAAACATTCTTTGGATTTAAGTCAATCCGACGATCAATTTTGGAGATCGAAGAAAAAAATTATTTAACTTTTGATCCGCAAATTCGTGAAAGAGAATGGAAAGAAAACTTTCGATAAATATAGACAACATGAACAAAAAATGTCATACAACAACGTCTTTAACAGCCCAATAATTTAAATAAAAACTTTTGAAAACTTCAGTAATCATCTTGTAATTAAACTTTTCAAAGTTGAGTATCCAAAAATAAACTTAGTTTAATCAATAAAAAACTAGACTTTTATACTTTTATGAAAACTTTAATTTTAATATAAAAAATAATTTATTGCCTCAATAATTCCATTACAAATTACGAGAAGTTGATTATTTTTTTTCATAACAAATTGACAAATACGGCGACTAATAGCAGAATTTAACCCTTTTTCTTGTCTGGTGCAATATTGTCTTCCTCCTGATGAACCCATCATTCATTTCATTTCAAGTTTCAACCAATAGTATAATTCCATGCTTCCCCTCGGCTAAAATTCTAGTTAGCAGAGAAAACAATAACATCTGTGGCCTACCGGTAGTCCATGGCAAGCAGGCCATGACATTAATAATCCTCAATCATAAGGTATTAATCCGAAGTCTAACAATGGAATCAAAGCTTAATTAGGGTGAAATAACTAGCATGGCCCTACATCCCATATCAAGTTCCATAAGCAACCGAGGGTCAAAGGCCGAAACCATAAACAAGTCTGTGACAATGAAGCAGACACTGCAAAAGTACCGATTTAAGCAAGATTTACAGCATGTTCAGAAACAACCACGTTAGCTATGCTCAAGTAAATAGATACAACGGTCAAAGAGAATCATAAGTAAAATAGTGCTAAATTTCAGCATTGTCTTGCACAACTGAAACAAGTCTGTCGTTATGTTCTAGTTTACGTAAATATGTCGAAAAACGAATTTATTTTCCATACCAAGAATGTTGTAAAGAGAAGAAACCTGTAAATTTTAACTAACATCTCATTCATTAACTTTCACAAAGGTATTTCTGAATACTGCCAGTCAAATGCAATAATCATTGACCACACATGTTAACATAAAGGACAAAAAAAAGGTTATGTCGAAACCTGCAATATAATTTCAATTACTTCCCCATTTTCTCAAAACACTCTCTTTAGCAGAAACTTGAACATATGCTTCATTGTTTACCGTATTGCTAGAATCAACAGGACCATTTCCTAGGATTTTTGATGTTACATAGGAGAATCCGTCTCTGGTTCCTCGCAAAGCATAAAGCAATGGATTGAATATGACAGCCAGCAATAGTTCCCCCTTTGCAATTACCAGATACTAGCAAATGAAACAAAGAACAACATTATGTGCCGGAGCAAAACCGAGTAGCAGCGTCTCTAGGAATGATGATATATAAATAACCATTTCAAAAAGGAAAGTAAACATCATACCATGACAATAATACCAAGAACAGCTAGGCTTGCTTGTTGAGCTTCTTGCCAAAAATGGTCGCCATTGGACCAACCAAATCTTCCACCCCATCCAAACCAACCTCCACCACCAGCATTATCCCCACCACCCGCTTCCTCTCTTCTTTTAATTTCTTTGTTCCACTTCTCAAATTCAGTTTTCTTTCCACCAAGTGCACTTTCTAATGCTTTTCTAGCTTGTTCCTGCAACCACACAGAAAAACTTGTTATAATATGGGACAAATCACAATCCAATTATCCAATCCAGTGTCGAGCACGATTATGGTTGTTACAGGCCAAGTTGTTGGGTCTTGGTCCAGTCTACTAAGAAGTTATGCGAGTTGCTATATAACAGATCACGAAACAATATTTCTAAATTCTACTGCCTACTCCTCCTCCCCTTTCTCCCTATCTCCTTCAATCTTTCTGAAATGTCTACTTCTATTGTTTTCGGTTGGATAATACCAAAATGAATGGCAAAGATGAGTCCATTTGGGAAATATGCATCATTAAACATGTTGAGGGGAGGCGGACTCCTTCCAGAGAAGTCTGTAGAGTGTTGTTCGTCTGGAACTAACGGGCCCATCAATGAGTCAATATTGTCCCCAGATCGGACCAGGGTTTTATCTCCCAGCCACGCACGGTCCAACCTAGCGAGACGCTCCTGCTCTGTGAACCCACACCCCAAGCAGCCTCTTCAGGCAAAGTCGGGGGACAAAAACCCAACCCAGACCGGGAACAATACTGACCTGTTGAGGGGTTGTTTGGCTCCACACTTCAAAGACTTTCCAGAAGGAGTCGAACTCCACTCAACAAAACATGAAAAAAAACTCATACTTTGAAGCCATTTGAACAATGGAATTCATCAAGTAATTACATTTACTGAAAAACAAATAGGATAAACATACAACAAATTCACATTACATAAACTACTGAAAAAACAAATAGGATAAACGCATACAAAAAATTTACTATCAGCTACAAAACAAGATAGACTTCCATGTTCCAACCTGCCTAAACCAAAATATTTATTCATTTTGCAGCCAAAACATGTAGTAATCCAAAATAAAATATAGAAACAAAGGGGAAAAAAAGGGATAAATGTATAGAATTGTGGTGGCAAAGATAAGTCTAATTGGGAAAACGCATCAGTAAACATGTTGCAGGGAGTCTGGCCAAAAAAAGAAAAAAACATGTCACGGGGAGGCTGACTCCCTCCGGAAAAGTCAGTGAAGTGTCGTCCGTTGAGAACTAATGTGCTCCTCAACAGGTCAATATTGTTTGCAATTTGGACCGGGGTTTTGTCTCCCAACCACGCATGGTACAACCTAGCAAGACACTCCTACTTTGTGAACCGACGCCCCAACAGCCTCTTCAGGCCCTTGGGCTCTGCGCAATGTCCCGACCCAACCTGGGGACAATACCGAGCTGTTGAGAGGCTGTTTGACTCCAAATGGATGACACTTCACAAAGTTTTTCCCCGAAGGAATCAACCTCCACTCAACAAAACACGAAAAGAATCACACTTCGAAGCCATCTGAACCATAGAACTCATCAAGTAATTACATAAACTACTGAAAAAAAAATAGGATAAACGTACAAAAAATTCAAATTACAACAAATAGGATAAATGTATACAACAAATTCATTAACTATCAGCTACAAACAGGATAAACTTCCAAGTTCCAACCTGCCTAAAGCCCTAAACCAAAATCATTATTCATTTTGCAGCCAAAACATGTAAATATCCAGAATCAAATATAGAAACAAAAGGGATAAATGTGTTGAATTGTGGTGGTAGCTACCTCTCTGCGGTTATCTGAGAAAAGGCAAGAAAATCTGCCGTTGCATTTGAGCCTGAGCACCAAAGAGCTCCAGTTTCGGCCAACATGTTGAGTGCGGGAAGTGTTGATAGACAGGAAACCAGATGATTCGGGTCGGGTCGTAAACAATGAAGATGAACCGAGAGAGTTTAGGTTTAGAACTTGCGCCATGGTATTCGCATGTCCCGCTGATGATGATGCGCGCCTCCCCCTGTGATAAGAGTTAGGGACCTTAGGCCATTTCCCGGTTATTGAAAGCCCAATTTGTGCAACTTTCTTTAGGCCCCATGCAAGGGAATTTTGGGCTAAGTCTCTCAACATTTAAAATATAATCTTTAATCCTTAAACTTCACAACTAGATGCACTGTGGTACCTAAATTTTTTTTGTCTACTTTGGTCCTTAAATTTGAAAATTAAATTCATTTTGGTCCCCAAACTTAGATTTTTGTCAATATTTTGATGATGTGACTAGTTTTACTAGAATAGGATCGAGAATTGATCGATATAACAGTTCGAACAATAGGGTTGAACTGATTGACTCAAAAACTACTTGAAATTAGTAAAAAATGAAAACTAAGACAAAAATCGACAATTGAACAAGTTCAACCGGTTTAATAATTTTTTATATATTTATGAATTTTTAATTATTTATTTAATTATTGTTGGTTTGACCTTTGAACCGATAAAACTAGTTGAATCATGAATCAGTAGTTTGACCTGTTCAATCATTAGTCTAATTATTAAAACACTGAATGTGATATTTCGAGATCGTGCCACACCAACACCTAAAAATTTATATAAAATTTTAAATCTTCAAGTAATGATTTGACATAATCTTAAAATGTCACATAATCGAATTTTTATAATTTTTAAGTTCAGGGATAAAAATAGACCTAATTATTAAGTTTGAGTGTCAAAGTGAACAAAAGAAAAAAGGCACAATTACCATTATTTAAAAACTAAAAAATATATTATATTTTTTTATTTTTTAAGAACTTAGTTATTATTTTATTTTTCGAATTTAGATCCAGTTATTACCATTATTTAATTTTTTATATTATAGTACAAAAATCTATGTAATCTTTTATTATATATAGGCAATGAGAATAGAAAATGTCATACAATAACGATTTTAGTAGTCCAATAATTTATATGAAAATTTCCAATTAATTCAACTATTATCTTGTAATTTTTTAAAATTAAATGACCAAAATATAAAAATACTAATAATTTAATGACTTTCGGTGCAAGTTAACAGGTATTTAATGGTTCGGATAAAAAATTTAATTTAATAATAATAATAATAATAATAATAATAATAATAATGATAGAGAAAAGGTCTGTGGAATTTCAAGCCTGTTCTGTCCCTAAGGACAAGACATTTAATTTAAATTCAAAAATATTTTGAAAATGATTTTTCATGTTTATCCTTTTCTCTTAACCTTTCTTTTCCCTTTAATTTAAAAAATTAGATACCTACCCGCAACGCTACTCGAAGTTACATTCCTACCCCTTACCCACCTTGGCCTTTGCTCTTATAGAAACAAAATACATGAAGGTCACTCTTGTCATTCCACCTCATTTTAAAGCGAGGGAAACATAAAAAGGAAGGAAGTACCTTTGTATAAGTACAATTCTACCCCCAACAATAACCTTTCTCTCAAATAAATTTAATATATTTGTATTTTCTATTTATAAAGAATATAAATTGTTTAATTCATTAAAAATTCTATATTAAGGTTAAATTAGTCAAATATATCGGAAAATTTTATTTGGTAAAATAGGTTATTTTATTTTAATTTTTAAAAAATAGGCTATTTTTGGAGAGACTGTGTAAAAATATGTTTAGTTTGACGAGCTTTTCTATTGACATGTCAGGAAAAGTGCACCCAACTAGACGAACTTTCACACACACTCTTTAAAATTAACCTATTTCCTCAAATCTTGAAAAAAAAATCTATTTAACCAATTAAAATTTTGACATATTTAGTTTATTTAGTCAAAATTTAAAATGTTCATATAAATATGTCTTAATCTTGTGATATTATAATTTAGAGTTAATTATAGAAAAAATTGATTATTCAACTTCAAAATATTATAATTTAATTTTAAAGTATCAATATCGTATCAATTATATATTTAATTATAGTGAATTAAGGCCAATTGATAACTATCTTATATAACATTTTTAAAATGTAATTGTAAACACGAATATAACTATCGTATGGATAGCTTTAGTCTGATATGTTAAAGTAAAAAGATTGTACCATTAAAATTTAAGAAGACTTCCTCTTTTTTTTTCAACTCAAATTTGATATATTCATGCGATAGATACATATGTGTTTGCAATTTGACTCGTATTTTAAATATGCTTCATACCAAATTTGAGTTGTAATTTAATGTTCAAACTAATGGCGAGGTTAAAGGAAGAATGTGGTTGGCACGGTATTGATACTATGAAAACTCAACTAGAATGATTTAAATTTTGCAAACCAAATTAAAATTCGAGTCATAATTCGAGAAATATGGTGAAATTAACCATTTCATCTATACTAATAATAAATAGTTATACAAATCGGTGTCATGAGTTGACTCTATATTTGTGTTTTATGCAATAAAATAATGTCTCGCTTTTTTACGTATGATTTAAATTTTAAAATAATAAAATAGTGTGTAGAAGATATTTTTTTCACCCATAATGATAAATTTAATTTAAAAAATAATTATATATTTTTTGAATAATCTCATTATAAGTTTTGTTCATATCTACTATTTTTTACACGATACCTAAAACCACTCATAGCCTCTCCTCAATCGATAAATAGGAGATAATGTGCTTTAACGCACTCGAACCCAAATCCTTATTCATATTAGTTGAGCTAAGACTCAATCATACAACTTTCACCTAATTTTCAATTAACCCTAGGAGTAAAAATTTTATTTTAGAATATCTTTAATTCAAGTTTATGAAAATCTTTTTAATAATTTGTCGATTTAAGTTTAATTATTAAAAAATCAAGAAATTAAATTCAAAATGTGCAAATACTAGAACCACTTCGTACATTTAAAATATGGGTAAATTCCGTCTAATGTAATTGAACTATTTAAAACTTTATATTTTGGTCATTTAACATCGAAAAGTTACAAAATATCCACTAAATTATTTAAAATTTCTCATTTACATCACTGGATTATTAAAATTACTGTTATATGGCACTCTCCAATCAAAAGGGTAAACTTCTCATTCTCTTTTACAATTTAGTATTTTTTTATTTTATTTTTATGAAACAACTTTTAACATTATAAATCTATGAACCAAAATTCAAATATATTTCTTCTTCGATCTCTAACACCAACCATCAGATTAACTTGAATTTAATGAATATTCTTCCACTCATCAATGGGTACTATTATATTGTATTGATTGTTGAATCATGGATTGAAGCTTGCTAGATAAACTTTAAAAAATACTAAACAATCTAACGACTTAAATGAAAACATTCAAATAATTTATTAACTATTTTATAACATTTTAAAGTTAAAGTGACCAAAATGTAAACTTATTAATAGTTCAATAGTATTGAATGTAATTTACCCGTCTTAACACTTCAAAGCGCCTATCATGAAGGGCAGGAGCGTCTTTTCGTATAAATTTAAACAAAAAGTAGAGAAAGAGGGAGATTTTGGTCATTTTAAGAAATATAAGGAGAGAGAGAATATAGAAAGACAGAGCAGTTGGAGAGAGATAGAGACAAACAGAGAAGAGAGAAACGTTTGTTTGTCTTGTTTTTTTTTCAGTTGGTTTGTCTCAGTTAAAAAGGTTGTGTTATTATATGAAAGAAAACCATGGTGTCGGACCAAGAAATAGCAAGAGGTGTGGAGAACTTACTCCGGCAATCGGACCCTAGCGTCGGCACCACCTTAAACGGCGTCGTTCAACAGCTTGAAGCCAAGTTAGGTCTTGACCTTTCTCATAAAGCTGGTTTCATTAGGGACCAGATCAACCTCCTCCTCCGTCCACCACAAACCCAAGCTCAGCCGCCCCCAAAAGACCATTTTAACCTCCAACACCACCCTCAATTCACTTCCCATCATCATCATTCCCAATTTCCTCCCCATTTTGCCCTTCAACATCACTCACAATTCCCTTCTCATGAACTCAACTTCCGTCAACCACATCCTCCTCTCACAGCTCAACCACCGCCGCAGCTTCAGCCACAATTGCAGCAGCACCACCCCCACCACCGCCAGCACCATCACCACCAGCAGCAACCTCAACAGCTACAGCAGTCCCAGCCGGTTGTCTCCAAAGCCGAAGTTTTCACTCAAAATGCCGCTACCATTGCCACTACTGAAGTCCCTAAAGAAAGGTTTACCGCCTTTTTCTCAATGCTTCGTCCTATTTTTCGGTTTTGCGTGTGGGGTTATGTAAAAAATAGGTTGATTTTTTAGGGTCTATTAATTAGGATTTTGGGGTTTTTGTTTTGTTTTTACAAAAAGGTTAGCCTTTTTTTGTAAGTTTTGTGCTACTGAATTTGGGTTTTCCTTCTCAAGAGTTTAGGATTGTTAGTGTAATTCCCCACTTTTTAGGGATTTAGGGTTTATATTACCATGAAGGTAATGAGAAAATTCCAAAATATTTTTACTAATTTTACCGGTTCATAGTACTTATTTGGTGCACATTAGGGTTTATATTAGCTGAATATCCTGGTTTGTTGTTGGTTATGTTCTTTGGGGTGATAATTACTGTGCAATTTATTAAATTTTAGTATGCTTCACTAATCTTCTATGCATCATGATGGGAATTTGATTGTGGCCCTTAATGTTTCTTCAGGAATGTCGATTAAGCTTAATTGGTAACTAACGTATTTGTCTTTCTTTTCGATATTGTTATTGCAGTGCTCCGGTTGGACCTAAAAGAAGAGGTGGATCAGGGGGTTTGAACAAAGTGTGTAGTGTTTCACCGGCACTTCAAGCCATTGTCGGAGAGCCAGCTTTGCCGAGGACTGAGGTTGGTTTCTCCAAGTTTATTGCAGAATTTAGTTTTAATGTCTGAATGTTGCTATTCTTACATGCATCTGTTTGATTTAGATTGTCAAGCAGCTATGGGCATATATAAGGAAAAACAGCCTGCAAGATCCGAGTAACAAGAGAAAGATCATTTGCGATGATGCCTTACGTGTGGTGTTTGAGACAGACTGCACTGATATGTTCAAGATGAACAAGCTGCTGGCAAAACATATTACCCCCCTCGATCCTTCAAGTATGTTTCGATATCTGCAATATGTTTTTGTTCTATGACGAGTCGGTTAATAATTTTGCTAATCTTTGCAGAGGAATCAAGTCAAACTAGAAAAGGGAAGGTAAAAGTCGAGTCCACCACTGAAGGTGTTGAACCAGGGCCCAAACCTGTAATAATATCTGAGGCGCTTGCCAAGTTTTTGGGTACTGGAGGAAGAGAAATGCTAGCAACCGAGGCAGAAAATCGTGTTTGGGAGTACATAAAGGTTAATCATTTGGAGGTATATGGCTTGTACTTAAGTTTGTGCATCTCTTGATTGGCTATCGTGGCTGTGATTGAGGGTAAAATTCCCATGGAAGATCCAATATTAGGGGTCAGGTTGCATTTTGCCCCCTTTACTCAAAAAATGAGCCAATTATTCCTGATATGTTAGATCAAAAAGCAAACTGGTCCTTTTTGTTAAAATTCTCATCCGTTAAAACTGACTGTACTTTTACCCGAGATTGAGTTTTTTTTCTTCTCATGTTTCAACTGCATATTTATAGGATCCGTCGAATTCAATGGTGGTACTATGTGATGCCAATCTTCGTGAACTTCTTGGATGCGAAAGCATATCGGTGATGGGCGTACGGGAGACGCTACTACGACATCATTTATTTAAGCAGTCTTAAGATCTCTGATATATATCTGCTAGTGTTAACTGGTTAGTATCAACACTCGAATAAGTTCATTATCATAAAAATGCGATGCAAGCCCTTTTAATATCGTTCTGCCATTAATTCCCGAACTTGTTTCTCGCAGGTAGAACAAATAGTGACGACCCTTTTCTCTTTTGTACTCGGTTCTTTTGTTATGTTGGTTCTTTTTGTGCATTCGAGTTCTTTAGATTCGAAAGCTTTAAAGCTAGTTTGCTTGTGTATGGTCGAAATGAAAATGTAGGATGGGGCTTATGATGGCAAGGATATTTTGTAGTTATGCCGTTAGCCCCGGAACCATGTAGGTGTACTCGTTTATTTTGTCATAGGACCGTCTTTTCCGATGCTAACCTCAAAACTAAACTGAAGTTGTAATGGAAATACAAGCTGGTTTAACTTATTACAATGACTGTATTCTGTAGATGCATCCAAGTGTTGGCTCTAAATTCAACTTGCTTTGTGTTTTTCTTTTGGTGGCTGCAAGTTCACTAATTTAGGCAAAGACTATATGTGCAGGATATTTCATCAGCGGTCAATGTTTGGTGGCTGCAAGTTCACTAATTAATCCCGATTTTGAAAAAAACAATTTTTTTATAGAAAATCTAAGAAAATTAAAAAGAATATATAAAATTAATTTAAACTCCATAAAATATCTGTAATGTATTAAAGGACCAATCATATTGTGCCATGTGTATTAAAAATATTTAATTTAAATTCTATTTTATTTTCTTTTAATTTTTATTAATTAAAAATTTAAATGAATTTAAATAATTGATTAACCTTTTCAATTTTATTTCTTTATTTTTAATCTTTCTTCCTTATTCTTCTCCTAGTTTCATCACCATCGTCATTCACCATTATCACCGCGGAACTCCATTCAAGCTGACACCGCCATTGTCACTCAAACTCCAACCCAGCGTTATTCACATGCCTCCACCATCGCTATTTTATTATTTGGTGGAGGTGTGTGAACGACACTGGGTGGACCGGCAACGGCCTAAATGGAGTTTGACATTGGAGATGGTGATAAAGCTAGGAGGTGGAGGAAAGAAGAAAGATTAAAAGGAAGGAAATAAAATTGAAAAGGTTAATTAATTAATTAAATTTATTTATTTTTTAAATAATAAAAAAAGAAAAGAAGGAAAATTTTAAATAAAATATATTCAACACATATGGCACAATATGATTGGCCCTTTAATACTTTATATATATTTTCTAAAGTTTAAATTATTTTATATATTCTTTTAAAATTTTTTAGAATTAAGATTTGACAAAATAAGTAAATGTTGAGAGTTAAATTAGTTTAATTTGTTAGAATCAGGACTAAATTAATAAAATATGTAAAAATTGAGGGCCAAATTTATTATTACACCAATTAATATTATGTAAGGCGGATGAAAAACAGTAACTTGGTTATCAATTTTCCTATTTTCAAAATTGATAGAGATTAAATTACTATTGAGAAGGACTGATTTGCTCAAACTCAAAACTGAGAGGATCTGAAGAGGTAATGTAGAATAAAATAGAAAGCAAACTATTACAAGAGTATCAAAAGAATAATAAGTCTCTAATTCTAAATTCTCTCCGAAAATCTCATACATACATAAATAATAAAAATAACAGCAGAGGGTCCAACATCATGCCTGCTGTGTCCTAACACCATGGCTGTACATCCCATTTCCTTCACCACCATTAACGCCGCCATACGGCAGTTTCCCTTCACTTTCCGACCTTTTCCTCCTTATTGCGACGAACCATGTATAAGCTTCCAACAAGACAGCAGTAGATGCCAAAGCCACGATGACACCAATGTAAGCATGCTTCCATTTCTTCTCAGGTTCCAATATGTCGAATCCTTTGAATATGTTGATCACACTGAGGATTATCACTGTGTATCCCACCAAATGATGATATATATTCCAGTACAATCTGTATTTATGCTCTGGTTTTGGCCTCAAAAGCAATGCAAATACCTAAAATCCCCCCCAAACCAAAAAAAACCAATATTAGAGGACTAAAGTATAATTTTACCATAAATTAATCATTTTTATAGGAAACTTAAATAGCAATATTCCATTTGGAGGGTCAAGAGGGGCAAGCAATAGGTTAAGAGTATGGGTCAACATTCAATCGAAACGAGTCAAATTTTGCTCACCACTATATATATATATGTTTACCTGAAGTGTTCCGAGGCTGAAAAGGATAATCCCAATGGTTCTATGAGCATCAAATTGAATACCGACGGATTCGCTACCGAGTTTAAGACCGGTACCCCAACCAGCAACCCCAACGACGTAGGCCGAGAATTGACACAAAACATGGAGATAAAACCAAGCTGGATCAGCAGATTTGAATACCTTCAAGTACCTTGCTATTATAGCACCCATAGGCATCAATATACCCCAACTCACTGTGTTCAACACTCCATGTATCTGTAATATTTTGATCATGTTTATAATTTGGTAAAAAGGCTTATATCAAATTTAGCTAAAAAAATAAAGACTAAATTGATAAAAAATGTAAATGTTGAGGACTAAAATTGAGGAAAAAATTAAAGCCATTCACTTACGTTTCTCTTTTTAAGCTTTGAACCACCACCATTACTTGTTCCAGCCTCACCAGAAACCAAATTCAAAGTACCCATGGATTGAACATTAGCACCAGAAGTACCATGCACTTGTGGGATATTTCCATTAAGACCCCCTTCTTGCCAAACTTGATTCAACATGGTACCATTGTTCGAAAGACCCAAAGTCGCAAATATAATAATCTCATCGTTTTCATAACTTGCAGACAGATCAGACACA
The DNA here is from genome assembly GCA_020496765.1 of Gossypium stocksii. Taxonomy (NCBI): domain Eukaryota; kingdom Viridiplantae; phylum Streptophyta; class Magnoliopsida; order Malvales; family Malvaceae; genus Gossypium; species Gossypium stocksii. The sequence continues at coordinate 118,098,858 of CM035629.1, forward strand.
TTGAAACTCAACTCACCTTCTTGTAACTGTGTTTGGTACTGTGTAATAGGCGATGTATAAACCCTCATAGTACCATTTGTTTGTTGATAAGCAACAAGTGCTTGTGACCCGACCATACCTGTTGATGTCGGGTTTATAGCCCATGCAACCCATCTAGATGATCCGATTCCACTATGCCTGTATGCTATTTCCAGCTTGCTTGATGAAGTATCATAGTTGAAATGAAGAAATGAGTTCAAAACAGGAAGATCAGAACATGTTTTGAAGACACGGTTGTTGGGAAATGAATGCTTGGCACAGTTTTGGCCGTAGGATGATGATAAAAGGAAGCATGTAATGAGAGAAAGTGATAAAGTGAGCTTTAGGGTTAGTGGTCGTCGTCCTCCCATATGGTGATACAATGGGGAAATATTTTGGTTCTAATAGATGATGTGAAGGTGTTTTCTTTGTGTTAATGGTGTTTCTCCAACAGGAATGGTGGGGAGGGTATGTCGGTCGATGAACATGAATGAATGTGAAATTATATATATATATATTGGGTTCTAGTTTCCTTGAAACATCTGTCTTAAACTCTTACCAAACTTCAACAACAATTATATGTTTTGGGATAAACCGATAATTAGTCCTTAAACTTGGTAAACCTTTTTAATTTGGTCCTTGAGTTTGGATTTCTTTCTGGTGTGAAGACGTGACACTCTATTAAAATGTGATATCGTCACTTAAAAATTTTAAAGAGGATATAAAAACTAAAATTACAATTATACATACAAAGAAATGCGATACAATCTCAGAGTGTCACACTATCACACGTTAATAGAATCCAAAATTAGGGACCAAATTGAAAAAAGCTACCAAATTTTGAGACTAACATGGACCAAAAAAATGTCAAATTCAAAAACTAATTATTATTTTATTTTAAGGATAAATATAAAAACTATACATGAATTTTAATTTTGTACAATTTTATACACGAAATTTTGATTTGATTCGATTTTAAAAAATCAATAACAACATTATTGAATTAACACTATTTTACATTAGATATCACGTACAAAAACAATTATATTAATTCAATATGCAAATAAATGTAATATGTTTATTTTTTTAAATGTGTATCAGCCCTTAAATAGAAAGATAATATATTTTAATGCACTCAAATTCACGTTTTTCTATACTAACAATAATATCGATACTAGCCGAGTTTAAATTCAATCAAATTTTTAGTGTCTAATACTTTTATTATTAAAACCCAAAGGCGGTGGGTGGAGGGCTTAATTAATGGTTAAAGCGCAAAGGTAAGTTGAAACATTTGGACTGTATCTAAAACGAGTCAAAAGCATGGTGCAGGCTTTTTGTTGGCGGTGGGTTAGGTATTCTAAGGTTCTAGACATGCTTTTTTGGGTTGGGTGTCAAAACGACCCTAACCAAACCTCACCGGCTTACCTGCACCACCACATCGTGGCACCACATGGCCATGCCATCAGCCAGCTACTTCGGTCATCGTAGGTCAAGTGGGACACCCACTCCAACACCCCAACCATTTCGCTTATTTCATTAAATCTCTTTGTTAAACCAATTCAGAACTCAGTAGTTAAACCACAAAACTTGACACTACGTGATAATTCCTCTTTAGGAGATAGTATAACTATTCATGAGTTGCGTTATTCGTATAAATTCGAAGATCTGGTTAAAATTTGAGAAGATTTAGATAAAAAATTAAATCCGTTTAAAATACGAATTGAACTTAAACTAGAACATTCAAAACAAAACGTAATGAGATAACCAAAATTTGAATATTCATTGCATATATTTACATTAATCATGCATGAATCGGATTACTCGTATAAACTCGAAGATGTTTTTTAAACATCATGCATGAATCATTGGAAATTCTGTATGTTATTTATTGCTTGGATTTCCAAAACGTAAAGAAACCCATCAACTTCACCTCAAGTCTTAATGCTTGTAATTAAACTAAAAGAAACTAGATTTTGAAGTTGATGAGATTGTGACAAACACAAACAATCCAAGGGGTCCATTTGTTATTTACTAAAAAAGAGGTGACCAAAATATGAAGATTCATTGCATATATTTGCATTGGTGTTGGGTGTTGGTGTTTTTGACCTAATGACATGAGTTGAATGGCTTTTCGTATCAACCTTGTACAACCCAACGTCCATTGATTGTAACCCTTCAACCACCCTAGTATTTTTTTTTTTTTAATTTTTTATAATCTTTGGTTTGCTTGAATGGGTGCTTGAGTCAACCATTCCATTCTTTCGATAGAAGTTTACTATTTAGAGTTCAGGATTTAAACTTATTTATTTTTTAAGTGATTGTGTACCACACATATAGTCTAATTTGATGACTGTGTTTTCATTTCGTATATTTCACGTGGTTTTTAATAGAGTCAAGAGATAAAACTTCGACTTAGGATTATACCGAATATGTTGAGAAGTTTATATATCCTAGATGTATGACACTTTAAAGATTTTTTTTAAAGAAAGCAAAAAAATCTCTAAAAAAACATAAATAATTATTACAACATATCATATTATGTCATGCATTTGCTAGGAGTCTTAGCATTTCTATTCATTTGCATTCCACGAGATAAATATTTCTGATAGACATGTCTAACGCTCACATTTTGGATTAAGAGAACCTTTGTATTATCGATGACCATGATGAGAATTATGGTGAGATTCAACCTGAGCTTGTAATTAAAGACCATGAGGAGGAGTCGTGCATAGTTGAACTGGTCTCTGATCCAACTGACATAGCAACAAATCTAACTGTAAAAGTGGAAGTAACAGATGAGTTAACCACTAACGTGGAGCTTAAACCAATAGTGAATGGAAGTGTAGAAGAGCCAATACACTTTCTGGCCATCGTAGAGAAAGTGCCAATCGAAGAATTCGAGGAGTTTCATTCATTCTCATTCGACAACGGTAGCAAGGCTCGGGCAACTGAAATTTCATACGACATGGAAGGGAGGAAGCTCAAGGTAATAATACCCCAAAAAATGATTTGGGGATGGCTTGTAATGTGGATGTTGCGCCGATCGAAAATAAGGCGACATCATTGAATAGATCGAAGGGACTAATTCGTTTATATCGATAGAGGAACAAACATTGGATCAAAGTGCCCATGTTGAATTTTTTATTTAGCATTTATTAAGAGTGTTAACTCTAGGTACCATAATAATATATATTGATAGTTTAGGTATTACATTGAATATTTTCAAAGTATAATTACCACATTGACATTTTATAAAAGCACATGTACCAAATAATACACAAATTGATAGTTCAAATACCACATTGGACATTTTCAAAGCACAGGTACTACATTAGATATTTTATAAAAATACAAATACTAAATGATGCACAAATTAATAATTTAAGAACCACAAAAAATATTTTATAAAAGTACAAGGACTAAATCTCAAAATAAAATAAACTTGAAAGCAAGTTGGACCGAGCATTGACCCGACATAGATTTTGAACGGGTCCAGAGTCTAACTTTAATGGGCCTAATAAACCGGTCCAAACCCTTTGAATGGTACTTTAGGCTTCGGCCGGCGGTTGTCTGCTGACGTAAAGCGTAGCGTTAGGGCGGAGAATCAGATTCTATGTCACTTTAAACGCTAAAACCCAAACTTAAACCCTAAAATTATTCATTGGAAAGGCCATTTGCCAAACTTCACTCTTTCAACATGCAAATGCCCTTGAGTTGAGCCTCTCCATCTTCCCCACTTTTAGTATATCTCAAAAATCAATGTTACCCACTTCTATTTCAAGCATGAAATCCCTAATTTCCCCTCCCTTTTCTCCCTTTTCTCCCTTATCTCTTCATTTCCCCAAAACCAAACCTTTTGCCTTCTTCTCTTTACCCTCAAAAACCACCAATGTTTCGTACCCTAAATTTCTCCACGTAAACCCTTCAATGCCTTCGCCAAGACCCCCTATTTTTTCAATCCCGATTCGACAATCTCATATAGAGACACCCCAATCTTTTTCGCCGTGCGGTGAGGTCCACGTCATCGTCGGACCCATGTTTGCTGGCAAGACAACCACACTTCTCCACCGAATCCAAGCTCAAAGCAACAATGGCAGGTTCGAAGTTCAAAAAAAAAAAAAAAAAAACCTTATATTCATTTCGCGGTTTTGTTTGTTCCATAGAGTGGGTTAAATTCTGGATTTAAATGTTGTATAAGTTAATGGTTTAGATAAAAAAGAATTGCTGTGATGAACCAGCTTTCAGGCTTATCAGCTTATGCACTTTTCTTGCAACATTGTATATTCAGTGGGAGAATAATCCATTGCATTAATGTTGTTAATTGGATGTGTTACCAACCAATATCTGAAGATTTTAAGTTGTTGATTTTGCGTGTACAAAATTAAGGGTTATAAAACTTGCCCCTGTTTTAAAGGCATCCGAAAATCCTTTGTAGTACTCTTTGTTTTGATGTTGTGCTGAGATACAGGGGCCGGTCGAAGTTTCCAAAACCTCATATCTCGATCTTAAGACTCAAGGATGGAAAATTTGTTAATGTAATTGTTAAGCTACAACGTAGGGAAGTCGTTATGAATCTTGTTGAGGGGGTCGGCTCTCTCTCGAGAGGTCTTTGAAATGTTGTCAGTAGAGCAGCCGATTGGACCCTTAAACAGTGGAGATATTGTGTACGGGGCGTCTATGCTCGGTTTTAGCCTCAGGTTTCCTCTCCTAATTCTGAGGCGAGCCCAATGGGTTCATGGAGTTTAGCATGAAGTGCTCCCTAAGGTCTTTGAACCCTTTTGACTCTCCTCGGTGTTCAGGAGACAAAACCCCACCACAGGGACAATACCTTCCATCAAGGGTCCGAGACTCTCACCTCAACAAATCTTAACCATTTTACTAACAGATTGTCTGTCCTTCACACCGAGCAAAGCCATTGTGTGAGTTGAGAAATGTACATAAATTTGGTGACCTTTTGACCTTTCAGTAGGTTGTATTCTATGTGCTGAAAACTACCTGCTTCGTAAATGTTCTTGTTTTATTCATTGGATAGTTATCTTCAGCAAACTTACATTGAGGTCACACGGCTTGTCGTTTGCGCTTTTGATACAATGATCTCTACTTGGTTTTCTTGTTAGACTCTTGTCTTGTTTAACCTATCTTTAAATTTGGCTACGCAGAGCTGTGGCTGTAATAAAATCAAACAAGGATACAAGGTATGGATTGGATTCAATTGTGACACATGATGGCATGAAACTACCATGTTGGGCATTAGCAAATTTATCATCATTCAGACAAAAGATTGGCCCCGATGCTTATGATCAGGTTTGTATCTTTCTCCCCAGCTTCACGAGTGTTAGGGGTCTATATGGGTATTTATTGTCGAACTTACTCATAAATGACCCAGTGCTTGTAACAGCTTGATGTCATTGGCATCGACGAGGCCCAATTCTTCGAAGACCTTTATGACTTCTGCTGTGAAGCTGCGGATCATGGGGGCAAAACCGTGATAGTAGCCGGGCTGGATGGTGACTATTTAAGGTATTATTTTATCGGCTTTCGTTTTCGAGATGTATTAATATAACACCCTCTTAGATAAAAATACTATGGAGGCTATTGTACTAGGTGTCAAATTGTATTTACTCCCTCTACATAGTTTATGTACACATATTGGAGTTAATTTGTCCATTTTTTGAGTAAAAAAGACAACTAGTACAAGGGCTTACTAGTATTTTTTTACCCATCCTCTTATGATTTAAACCCAATTCTTGCAAGCAGAAGGAGCTTTGGATCAGTGCTGAATATCATTCCCCTTGCTAACTCCGTGACGAAGTTAACGGCTCGGTGTGAACTTTGCGGAAAACGAGCTTTCTTTACCTTAAGGAAGACCGATGAGACAGAAACGGAGTTGATTGGTGGAGCCGAAGTTTACATGCCGGTATGCCGACAGCACTATGTGGACGGGCAAGTGGCGATTGGAACTGCAAGAAGTGTGTTGGAATCAAAGAAGCTTGAATGTGGGTCTTGCACATAGTTCTTCTATTAATCCTTGTTTATGTGGTCCTTTAAAAAAAGTGTAATTGGTAACAATCTATTTATTGTGGATGTAAATGTAATTTGGAAATTTGCTTAATGTAGCTTTCATGACATTTTTTTTTCTGTGTAATGAAAATGTGATTTCTTGTCCTTCACCTATTTGAAGGAGCCAATTTCTTTTGGGACTGGGTTAGGTCGGTCGTATAATTCAATTTTAACTTTAAGTCCTTCATTGTCTTTTCCACAAAGTGATTTTCAAGATTATTTCTTAATTTTACATTTACTTCAAAAACTATGAAATTTTTTATGATTTTTAATTCTTTTATTTTTTAAAATAAAAAATCAGTAATTAATTCAAATAAATAAAACAACCAATATTTTTATACGATCTTTTAAAAATATACATTCTATTATTATTTTTAGAATATAAAAGAAAAAGTAAATGTTAAAATTAATAATTTCTCAAATATTTTTATTTTCTTATCAATATTCTAAATTTCTTCCACAACAATAACAATTTTCGATTTTTCTTCCTCTTGTCAATTTCCAAAATTTTCTTCCTCAACAAGTTTGATTTATCCGTTTATTTTCGTCAACCCTAAATCATACCCCTGTTAGGACTTCCGTGAAAGAGAGGCCCGTCCGGGGAATCCAACAAGTAACACTTCTTTAAGGTATTTCCATATAAAAAACCCTTTAATAAATTCTAAAAAGAGATTTAATTTCAGTAATTTGAAAAAATAAAACAAAATTTAATATGCGAAACCCTAATATAACCAGCGAAATCATTGCTGCCAAATGTGAGATAAATAATAGGTGAAAAAGGCATTATAATTTGAAAAGGCCTCAGAATTGCAGAATAACATCAAGGCTTCATTTAAAGCCATTCAGTCCCGAAAGATGGTGTTTTTGTAATTGCTTTCCTCATCAGCCACACTCTCAAAAATCCAAATGAATAATATATATACACACACACAAAATAAGAACAATTAATTTAAACGGAAGAAAAAACTACGAGATCTAAAGGAAGCGTAAGCAATAAATGTTCGTCTCATGGCCAGTCCCAAGAGGTAAAAGCAGCGACGCTGCTCCACAAGGCGATGGAATATGAGACAACTCGTCGACGGAGGAACTCCACGGATGGAGGACCGTCAACGTCAACGAGCTTTTTTCTATGGCGTTATCTTCGAGATTTACAAACACAAATTACGGTTTGCCCCGGTTTTATAGATAAGGATTTTGAATCCTCCGCCATATATATGATCAAATTGAACATCTAAAAATAAGAAAAGAAGAAGAAATTAATAGATTCAAAGTATTTGATTAGGGATTTTTAGACGAATTTGAAGATTTGCTTGGAAGAATTGAGCGGTGAGTGGTAATATGGGTGTTTCTAAAGTTAATTTATAGCGTGGATCGCCGCCACTCGATTTTGATGCTAGGGTTTTTGCATAGCAACATAAAGTATCAAGGCCCAACTAATGGCCCAACAATTTTAACACTCGGAATTGCAAAGCTAAATTTTGAGAATGGCTTAATTGCAAGATTAGCTCCAAATTATATAATTTTTTCTCACTTAGATACGTCAAAATTTCTTTTTTATTAAAACTGATATATAATTTTGATTCATATTATTCTAAGAGTGTAAGATGTCCAATAGGAAACAAAAATTTAAGTACCTACGCAGGAAAAACATTATAATTATTGGGCCAATTTTATATTTAAGCTTTTTGGAATTGAAGGGGTTGAAAATAAAATATTAAATTTCTAAATTGAATTTATTTAAAGCCAAATTTAAATTATAAAATTTGTATATAATATGTTACCACACTTAAATACGAATAGGAGCACATTGTTTGATAAATGTAAATGTTGAATTTTGAATATATATATATATATATATTTACACCCTTAATTTATTGTATTTTATGTTATTTGCCAATAAATTTAAATTTTAAACAATATATTTTAATTCGAATATAAAAATAAAATATTTAGAAAAACCATAAAATTTAACAATACCCAAACTAGTAATAAAATTAATTAATTTCCATTATGAATTTATTTGTTATTTGAATAATACTATAATGATATGTATAATTTACTTATTTTTTCAATGCTTCTAATAAAAGGATTTATATATTTGATATAATTTTTTTTTTCAAAGGGTTATTAAATAAGCCCTCAAACAAGCCCTAAGAGTTAGATTCAAGGACAAAATTTAAAATTTAAACAAATTACTTCTTTTTTATCATAATCAAAATAAACTTGACTTGATCTATAATAAAAGATGAAAAACATAAAAAATGAGAAACCAAAACTTGTAGGATAGATTGATCCAAGTGATGGTAAAACAAGAGAGGTCATTGCACTGAAGATTGATCCAAATGAATGAAAAAAGTCACTAAAAATTTTGGTGGGGAGGGACCAAATCATATCATATCATAAATATTAGTTAAAAAACCCTCCCCTTCACATTTTAAAAAAATCAAGTCCTAGCATAGGGCTCTTTTCATCACCACAAAATTCTATTCTAAACTACCCTGACCTTATTATGTACAGCAAGTTGTCAATATCATCTTCCTTTGCTATCATCCTTTTTCTCCACATCCTGCAGTCATAGCATACAAAATGCCGAAAAAAAAGCGTTTAGATCAATGCCGGTGTTGCCGAATCCCGTATAATCGTCATCTGTTATTAGGTTGAATATACATTGTATACTGAGCATTAGATAAGATCTTCAGTTTCATCCATTTCGATGTCACAAAGTAATATACAATGCAACAGCCAAAGAATCTCAACTATGGAAGAGAAAACAAAAGATATATAACTAGGGTCAAAGTACCTGGGAGGTCCCTGTATTATAGGCACTGGATAAAATTAGTCCCTGAACTATTAAAAAGAATCAAATAAGTCCAAATTGTAAGAGTTAACATTTATTGTATAAAAAAATGTCTTGAAAATTATTTTTTTTTCAATTGCAGTTCAACTCCAAACAAAAATTGCATTTACAGAACCATAAAAGCTTTAAAATTATGAACTCTGCTATACAATAAATGATATTTTTTCAAATAGGAAATGTTATCTATATTCCAATTTGGACTTATTTGATTCTTTTTAATACTACAATAGAAGGACCTCTCAAGTACATTCATCTATAACTAGTGGAAATAAACTTACAAATTTTATATTGAAAGAATCTCGGGAGGAGCCAAAATAGGATTGTATATGACTGATTTGTATGTTCTTCAATAGTTACACCAGACCAGAGATGTTCACCCTAAACATAATAATAGCAAAATTTGTCATTATCCTTCTCGAAAACTACTGTTGAACCAACTATTATTTTATCTGAATGCCATCAAAAACGATAAATTCTTACAAATATCGCTTTCAACTCTATGAATGTTAAATTGTAAGTTACATAATAGCAGCTCCAGAGATTGCATTATGAATCTAGGTTTTCTAAGAGCAAACACTTTCAGCAAAGAACAATCGATTTCGTGTGATATGGTACAAACTACAGAATATACGTACACATTCTTACCTTCTGTTATGCTTTGATGGCTTTGACTAAGAATCTCTTGCACAGCAGGTTTTGTTGTTCGAGCAAGTCGTTTAATACGATTCAATCGCAATCCTTTTGAACTTAAACCTGAACACCATTTTTTTATATACAAACACATAATCCGAAATTTGAGTAGTTCATTAATAAATGGTAATATAAAGTGATATGAATTTTTAAACTTACAATTGGAAGTTCCATTTTCCTTCATCAGCCCACCAATTGAAACCCCATCACCAACAGGATCATTTATTGCTCGAGCCAGATGTTTTATGCGATTCAAACGTACCTTTCCAGGTAAAATAGCTAACTTATGAGCAGGGATATCCAAACCTGTTGAAGTAAACCATAACAATGAACTAGTAAGAACATAATCATACTGTGTTTTATTTCCTTTTTGAAGTTAACATTAATGGTAATGTTAAAGGGGAGCTGACTGTGGGAGTTTCCTGTATCGAGCATCAGTCTTTTTTGTTGTCCGAGATCCGTTCTTAGAAAAGCATCAGCATCAGCAGCAACAGCAACATCAGCATTACACCGAGGACTAACATCCGAAACCGAAACACAAGTTAAAGCATTACTTAAAGGTAATTGAATTAGTGATATAGGAGGGTTTAATCGAGCCATTTCAGCTCTTTGTCTTCGCAATTGATAGTTCCTTCGACGTCTGGCTAAATGCTTTTCTTTTTCCTCAAGGCTCATTGATTGCCTTCTTTGCCTATCCCTTATACGACGACGTTCCCTCTCTAACTCCTTTCGTGTCTCTGATCTGCTTGTTAATTCTTCCATCATCGTTTCACAGTAGAATACGATTGAATCACACAATCTTCAGTTAATTAAAACATCCACTAGATTTTCCTGTAAAACAAATATTAAAATTAAAAAAAAAAAGCAATCAATGAGAATAATTATATAGAAAATAAAAACAATTTCAAAATCGTGAGAAAGGAAAAGCTAAATCTAATGATTAAACAATTTTTTTCCCTAAAAAGCTGCAAAATTCTCTGATCTTATAAATGAATATTCCTCACATTCAAATCAAAACCATCACAATTAAAAAAAAAAAAAAAGTAATGGAAAATGAAGAGGAAAACCCTAACCTGGAGACGGTGGAATTGAACGTAGGAAGAACAACAAATCTGGAAAATAAACAAATAAATCATAGACAAAGGCAAATGTAAGAAGTGAAAACGAGATCGAATCGTTGCTTTTTTTTTTTTTTTTCTCTTTTATTAATATAATTTTGGGCGAATCGAAACTGTTCCTTCTACGTAAAATTAAAGCCGGCTATTCATTTTGATAATTTGATTTTTAGGGAAAAAAATAATATTTATTTTACAAATTGAATTCGAGTCAATTTAATTTATTTTTTTAATTATATAATATTTGAATTATCTAATATTATTTCTTTTAACAACTTTAACCCTCAAAATTTAAAAATTGTGTAATTTGATCCCTCTAATTTTGCAATTTTACCTTTTTTTTTCATTAATTGTTATTAAAAAAAACAAATTTCACAATGGATAAATGTTAAGAGTTATTTTTTTAAAATTAAGACTAATTTGACATAATATATAAATATTGAAAAGTTAAAATTGCCATTATGCTAATTCAAAGTCAGCCACTTAATTACCGATGACAAAAATAAATAAATAATTAAGTGATGATTTTGTAAATTTTCATAGTTGGGTGACTATAAGTTTAATTTACCCTTTATATTTTTGGTTGATAGGGAACGATGGCATTGGTAGGTAGTATGTGTTTGACTTTCATAGGCGCCTTATATTCACTTTTTGTTCTTTGTATGTTGCGCCAAAGGCCAACACGACAGCGTATTGGTAAACTTTCTGAATAACAAACAAAACCATGAGAAAATTATTTTTCATCATAATCTTAAAAACAAAAGAAATATAAATATTTTTTTTTCTAAAAGGTAATTCTATTTTTTCGAATATCATTTTCATGAAGCAAAGCTTGAATCCTAAATACGGAGAGTCCTTCCCTTATGATACTCGCCTAATCTTCTACGGTGTCGTTTTCCCGCTTATGTTTTGTATAATACCTTTTTCCTCTTGAAAACTCTTTTCTAAGGAGTTTCTCATAGAAACCTTTGTCCAAAAAAAGGAAGGATTCCCATTATCACAAAGAAAGAGGGGATTATAGTGCAATTTGCCCTAAATTACCACAATTGGTAAGTTTTCTTTTTTTTTTTTATTGAATAAGTACACTCACTATTTTCCATATTTGTAATATCTTAATAATTTAATACTACGATTAATATTTGAAAACCGCCAAATTGAAATCGATTAAGTCAATTTTCTTGATTTTAACTGAAAATTACTCTCCCGTACATATAAAAAGATACGAAAGAGTGTAACACTATTTTCGTTTTATACAGACGTATAACACGAAAACGATATTTAGGGCTCTTCTCCACCACTTATTAGATGAGATGACATTTATTTTTGTTGTTTCCATTGAAAGGAAACTATACAAACGCCTAATGGCGCTTAGGGACAGTCCCAAAAAAGGAAAAGTTGTTCCGAATACAAGACAAGACAAATACAGCTCAAAGCTAGGAACAACTACGATCGTGGTGCGATAGTTCCAACCCCATCATAAGGCTTTAGGTCCACCTATAACCAACCATAGAGTCCAAAACCATGATCATACAAAAGCGGAAGGAAAAGGAGGAGATCAAGACCGCAACTACAGGCCTCAACAAGTGACTAAGAGATGCCGTGTTCATGGTTTTAGGCCATCGAGGAGGAACCCGCAAAACCGCGCACGACCATGTAAGGATAGAGCCATACTCCAACGGAGCTCAACAACCTTTAGAACTAGAGTCTAAAGCAATGGAAGCTATGAAACATCACCAAATCCAACTGAGCCAGCCCGAGTCCGGTTCCCATACTGCTGATGGGTGCCATGACCAACTTAAAATTATAGAGCTGAGGAGGAGTCGGCGCAGAGAGAACCACTTGAAAAAGAGACAGAAAAAGGAGTCTTTTGAGAAAATACCGAAAAGAAATTCGTCACTGTCATTTCCTATTAAAAACAGGTAATAGTATATGAATTGATTCACTGATTGATGTGAGCCAATGTCCATAAAGTGACTAAAATCTGCTCTAAGCTGTTTCATAAGAAATGTACACTGAGATTTTTGCAATTCAGTCCCTTTGCCTAAAAAACCAACACAAAGCTAAGCTCATATTTTTCTATAGATTTACAGCACACACCCTAAAGGTTGATGCTATAAAATTAAGAAGAAAAAAAAGGGTATTTGGGTAGAATTTACAGATTCCTCCATGCTTTTTTCACCTCCATGCAGAAGAGGTTGCCATGGCTCTGTTTATCCACCCAAGATAGAGAGACCCTTCTCTCTCTTCAAGTCTATAGTTGTTGTTATATTCTTTTAACATATCTCGTACCGCTGATGTGACCAAAGAACTCAACGGATATGGAGAAAAACCGGCCATCATAAATCTCGACCTCCATTTTCCGAGAAGTTCGTGTCTTTCCACCCTTTCTTGCCCTTCACAAGCAATCATATTCACAATATCCCGAGCCACGCAATGCTGTTCCGCACTGATCCTTTGCTTGTCGTCTCTTGGACAAGCTACGTCTATGGATTCGAACATAGCTGTGTAATAATCAAGTGTCTCGATGTACCGAGAAAAAAAGGGGGATGTGTTGGTGTTAGACTCTTGCTCAACAAGGGTGACGACTTTGGGGGACAAACTCTTCACCAATCTCAACAATCGGTCTCTGTGGTTCGAGATGGTTACGCTCTCATCCGGCATGTGATGCAATACATAAGGGAAATTCACGGCTAGGGCTTCCCCGGGACAAATGTTGAGATTCTGTACTTGAATCTCGGAAGTAGACACGCTAGTATCATGAAATTCGAATGGCACGTTGTATGACTTAGCAAATTCTGATAGTTTCTGCCCCACAATACTAAGTCCGCCGCCTCGAGCATGATTTGACTGAGAATCATCAATACCAGTTACACGGATAAATGGGGGCCCACCAGGGCATTTTGAAAGAGCTGCAATAAGGTACATCCATTGGGTACCCTGTGCTATTTGGAAATCAATGATATGAATTCTCTGCTCGTATTCCATGACTTCCTTGATGACAGCATTAGCTGATGTGTATGCAAACTTCCAGTATGGGCAGATTCGAAAGAGAATATGCATGTAAGACATTAGTTCCGAGCTTGTCGGTTCTTGACATTTTAAGGCTTTGTAGATATTACTCCCCGATGATTCCAACCTTGCTCTAAGCCCTTCAAGAACATAAGCACCCAATCGTTGGAGTGGTTCCCCAGATACAGAAACCATTTTCTCCAACACATGCATTAAACCTGCCACTCTCGACTTGTCATTGTCATAAAGCGCTTGACCACAAGCAATGAGCACCTCCTTCAAGTCTAATCTAGGAATCATGTCCACCAGTTGCTCGTGGTTCAAGCCTGCCATTGAAGCAGCTTGGTGAGCTCCACTAGTAAAGCAACAATTGCAGCTGTCTATAATATCCGATTCAGGCCCCAACAACGAGACTTCCAGCTCTCGTAACTTGTGCTTCAATCCATTGCTATCATCAACAACAGAAGATCCACTGAACGGTGATCCATGTGTATTGTCGGGGGAATGATGAGGATCAGACATCCACGATTGAGAACCTTGTGGAGAGAACGGACTCCTGCTCGACGAGACACTTATAGCCGAAGGGGAATCATAAGCAACGAAACTAGCAGTCGCCGTGGATGATTCCAGAGTAAAAATCTGGTCATTGTAGGCTTGATAGGACACACTGGGTCCTTGACTGCCGATATCTGAACATGCATTGTTCTCTAATATCTGAATATGAGGCAAACAAAATTGATCAACATCCTTATCAGGTTGGTGATACAACCTGTGGATATTGACCCGAGTTTGGTGTTTCTGAGACGTTTGCATCTAAACCGAACCCCGCTTATCAATAAAGCACTTGATTTTCGATAGAATTCGTTGATAATACCAGTAACACCTTCGTCTTCTAACAGCAAACAATCACTCGATCAAGCAAAATCACTCGTTAACCAAAAACAGAATAGATTAAGCAAATCTCCATGAATGAATTAACCCAGTTTGATCCTCAGCATCAATTTTGACAATCACAATCTGTTTTAAAGAAATCCAAGAAAAATAAAAGAGATTAGATTATGTAACTAAAAAGGGGGTAAAAAGTCAGAGAAAAACCAAGCAATAATAAAAAGAAAAGGAAGCCATGGCTAACAAGCAATCTAAATACAAGAGCGATCAGCTCCAAGATTCATGATTCATTTAAATCTAACATATAGAAATGCTTTTTTAAAATTATTATTATGGGATACTTGTAAAGATAAAGCAAATACTTCATATATCATCAAAAAAATGCCAGAATTTCATTTTTCTAAGCTACCAAAAGTACAAAAAAAAAAAAAGTCGGTGATATGATTGTCATAAAAAACAAAAATACACACACAAAAGGAAAAACCATTTTGATTATTTTTAGAGCTAACCCAAATTCCCAAATCATAAATTATGAACAAAAAACGAACCATAAGCTTCAAATTGAACTTAAACAAAAAAAAAGGGTTGGTGATATGATATCATCAGAAACATAAAAACACAAAAAAGAAAAAACAACATTTTTATTAATTTTAGAGCTAACCCATTTTCCCAAATCATAAATTATGAACAAAAAACGAAACATAAACTCCAAATTGAGCTCAAAGAACAATGATTTTTCAACCCCACAACTTATCATCAGCCATAGATAACCAAAAAAAAGGGATTAAAACGATGAACCGAAGAGTAAATAATTAGCATACTTTGGTCAAAAAACAGCAGCTCTTTTCTTTTTCTTTTAATTTCTTCTTCAACAACCGTCAAAGCCCTTTTTTGTGTCTCTAATCTAAAGATGATGGATGGTTTTAATTTTCGTTCTGGTCACTGGAAATTTAATGGTGGAATCTGTATTATTTATATATATATAGTCGTGAGTGTGATGAATTTACCAATAAACGCCCTTGGTAGTCTTTTGTATTTACACGAATGCCACTCTGAAAATTCTAAAAAAGGGCGTAAAAGAAAAAAAATCTGTACTTGCTCACAACGTGTGGACTGCCGTGTGCGCTTAGCACCAAAGCGAGTGTGAGACTTAATTCAATTTAGTCCCTCTATTATTAATTAAAACATTTAAATAAGATTAAATTAAAATAAAGTCAATATTTTTCAAAAAAATAGAATTGAACTGGAAATGAAAAAATAATAATTTTTAAGACATCTTTTTATACAAATAAATTTTAATTTCGTTATATGGACTTATTTGATTATTTTTAATTTTATAAGGATTAAATTGATGATTAATTTAGTCTAGTCCTTGTAATACACAAACTTTCATGAGAGAGTAATCGGTTTAATACGTGGGTTCAGTTAATTTTTTTTTTTAACCAAATTAATCGATTTTAAATTTTTGAGTTGGTTTTGTTATATTGAATTAATATATTTAATATATTATAGAAAATAAATATATTATAAATAACTAAAAGTAATATAAGATAAGTCGGTTTTTTATCAATTCGATTTTGGCAAAGGTTAAAATTGACTAATCCATCCCACCAGACTAAGGATGAGTTTAAATAGCGATTGGAAAAGATGCATTTGACTTACTTTTTATATCACGTTACAGTATTTAATTTCACATATATCGTTATTTTTACATTAACCATAACTAAACACCCTAAACTATAATCAAATAGAATTAAATTTATATTAAGATTATTTGATTTTTTTTATTTGGATCAATATCACATGTCTAATTTAATATATATATATATATATAAATTAAAATATTTGTTCAGTCATTAACATAATAAAATTAATACTATATTTATTGTAAATAATAGAATAATGTGAGTGCAAATAATAGCCAAACCCTTTAATTTATATATTTATTAAAATTTAATTGGATGAAATAATAAGTCAAGTTTTCCCCAATTTTTAATTTCCAATTTCGAAGATATACAACAACTAATTGGCGTGAGATAGGAAAAGGCTTCCAATTTGACGACCTTTTGTAATTCTAGAAGACGACTTTATTAATTAAATATGCTCCAACGTGGAAAAGAAATTTTCACTTTCTATTTACTACTTAGTGTTAATTTAGCACCGTCCATTTTAAAGAAAAAATAATAATAATAATAATAAATTATAATTTAAATAAATCAGCCCAGTTCATATAGTTCGGTTAAATAAATCATTAAAAAATATATATAATTGTTAAAATAATAAAAACGGTTCAACCAGACTGTGAATCAAATGGTCTAATATCTTTTTTTAAATTAAATCGACCGATCGGTCCAATTCAAACAACATTGGTAAAAACATCTACGGGATAATTTAAAGGACAAGCCGGAGCCTTAGCTTTCTTGTAATGGAAAATTACCAATTCAATCTCTTCAAAAATAATAAAATTATATTTTAATCTCTTAAAAATTCATAATTAATTTATAAATATTAAAATATTGATAAATAAATTTTAATTCAATTGACTTTTTTATTGTTCCAATAATAATTTCATCTACTTCAATGATTAGGAGTTATATGTATAATATAATTTTTCTTTCAATTTTAAGAGCATAAATTTTGACTTTTTTTGGATTGTGTTGACAATTGATGTTAAATTTATTTTAGCAATTAATATTAACATTAAAATTAAAATAAAATATATAACTTTTTAATTTATTTCTTTGTATATTATATAAGGAGCGGGCCACAATTAGAGGAGTTAGGAGGGGTTTAACTCTTTTTAGAAAGCCCTTTAAATTTTTAACCTTTTAAAAATGATAAAAAATAATTTAATTATTTAAAAATTATAAATATATTATAAAATTATATTTTTATTATCGTAAAAATTAAAATTTAATTTTGATCTCATTAAAAAGAATTTAACTTCATCTCAAATAAGAATAATATTAAAAAAAAGACATAATTAATGATGTCGTTAGCCATGAATATGGGATTAAATAATAAACTAACTGCACGTTAACATCAGATTTTGGAGACGCCTGAATCAACAAAATACCATGGGCGGAAGCAATGAATGAGTAAATGGCAGTTGTGTAAATTATGACAAATTGAGGGGGGGTTCCGAAGAAGCCGCATCTACCAGGAAGTTGGGTACTTGGCAGTAAGACAGGTTGCTCATTCCCCGAAGCAACCCTAACTTTCCCGAACGTGTTTTTATCATTATTTTATTTTTATTTTTTGTTTTTATCATATTATAATCATATTATTTGTTTTTTTTCAATGAAAGTTAACAAATTGTAAATATTATACTGTAAGAAGATGACGTGGCAACGTGCAAATGGTAGGCAGGTTCCTTCTCTAGTTTCTCCGTGTCATCGTCATAAGATTAGGTGCTTCTCGAATCATAGTATCTCTCGAGATAACACGGTGAGGTGCGATGGCATGCTATGCAAAATCATCTCTTCCTCTTTATGAAATTTGTATGTTGCACCTGATATCTTTTATTTAAAATTAATTTTTATATTTTAGATTAAATAGTAAATTTATTTATTTTTATATAATAAAAATAAATAAATTTGTATTTATATATTAAATCAGAAAGTAAATTGATCTTTTTATTAAAAATTTTATCATTGTATTAAGAGTCAAATTATAATATATCCCATCTATGTAAAAAATGAACAAATTAATCTATGTATGTTAGACTAAATAGCAATAAAATTTTTATCTATTTCTATTTTTAAAAAAATGGTCTTTGTATATTAGAATGAGGTAGACGCGATACACTAAATCGTTTTTAGTACCGAGTTGGCTCATGGCAACAACTTTGGCAAATTTAATTTATTAAACACATCCATATATTACAGACCACAGTTCAAAGCTTATGACCATTGCACAAATAAATGAATGACTAGAAAATGGGTTTTTACTTGGTTAATAAATGACTAAAACCCAATTTTTAACTGAATGTCAGACTAATGTACGTATGGTGTATTGAATATTTTTACTTTGTAGAAAAAAGAGGTTTTTAAGTTAATTTAATAAACACGTCCAAGTGTACCGCGTGGTAAATGTTTTTACTTGGTTAATAAATGACTAAAAACCCAGTTGCCACGAGCCAACTAAACTAAAAACCAAATAGACAAAAACACCCTCATGACAAATGTTTTTACTTAGTTAATAGATGACTAAAACATTTATTATGAGGGTATTTTTATCTTTTTCACATTTTATATAAAATTAAAAAAAATTAAACCCTAAACAAGTTTAGAAAGATCCCCACACTATATATTATCGTTCCAACTAAAGTTTTATTTATTTTATACATCATTTTTATAAATATATCATGGATGTGTCATAATCTAATTTATATTATACTTAAAGCTCTTCTCTGGGCTAGTATTACGAATCAATTAAGCACCAAAATTTCATTAGAAATTTAAATAAAAAATAAAAAAAATAAAGAGAGGATGAAGTCGAATTGACTAAAACAAAACCATAAAATTGAAAGTTTAAAAAGCTTGAGATTGAAAAATTGAAAATAAAAAAGATGATTATGAGATTCAAAAGCAAATATTACTTCATAATTCGTACATATATTTTTCATAGTGCTGTCCTTTTACATGTGTGTATGCTCTCTTTTTTCCCTCGAAAAGGGCTATTTTTCTTGTCTTGAACAGTAAGTAAACACCTCAATGGGCTAATTAATTAAAAATAGGGATAAATTAATATTTAGCCCCTGAACTTATTAATCTATCTTACCTTGGTCTCTAAATCTTTTCTAGCCCACATTAATCTTAAAACTTTGGCAACTTTTCACAATATGGTCTTGAACTTGAATTTTGTTAAGGTAGATCATGTTATCACCTGATTTTTTTAAATTTTCAGGTGATGGTATGACAGAATTCAGAGCGCTACATCATTACTCTTGAATGGAATCTAAGTTAATGGATTAAATTGAAAAGAAAATTACCAAATGTCGAGATTAATTTGAATTAAGAAAGTTTAAAGATCAAATTGAAATAAATCCAAATTCAAAAATTAAGGGTGCGTTTGATAAAGTATTGAAAATGTACTTTCAACATTTAATTTATTAATTGTGTTTGATAGTCGTATTAACATTTTACTCAGATGTTGTTTGATAAACTAAAAATTTAAGTGGTCAAAAATTAAATGTTGAATTTTTTTTTACTAAATTTTATAAGTGCTGAATTTATATTAGAAAAATTGTTTAGTAAATTGTAGAATATAAATATTAAATATAATTATCTTGTTTGATAAAAACAAATACTGATTTAAAAATATTTATTTATTAATTTTAATCTTATTAATATAATATTTTATATTATTTTAAATAGTTTTAGGTAAAAGATAAATATATTAATTTAATTTTTTTAGAATATAATTTATTTTAACTTTTTATTTTCTATATTATAATTTGAAAATTTAAGTACGGTAAATTTTATAAGTATTAAATTTATACTAGAAATTTATTTCGTAAATTAGTAAATATGACTAAGTAGGTAGTTATTTATCACTTGGCGTTGAAAATATTAAATTGATTTTATTTTTCAAAAAAATATTTTTAACTAAATTAATTTCTCATTTTATTAAATTTAAAATATTCAAACTATTATCTTTATTATATATAGCTCGTAAACTCTAAAAAGAAAATTACTCATAGTTCCTTTTCAACTTTTAAATAGGAGGACGATGTGTTTTAGTGTACTCAAACTCAATCCTCCTACACTGACAACAATATCAATATGAATCGAGTTAATACTCAATCGATAAATTTAATTGTTTTTAAAGAAATTAAAATATTAGAAGCACAAAACATCAACATTAAATCATGGATGTAATAAAGTCATCAATAGCGAGATAATTTTACCACAATGATATATTCCCAAAATCGCCATATACATACAAAGGTTTATCGTTGACTATTTTAAATTGGCTAATTAATAGTAAGTCATATGGTACAAGTATCTAATTCCAACCAATGGTATTCTTTCACCCACTATCTATATTTTATTTATTGGGTAAATTACACCCAAGGTATCTTATTTATATTTTAGTCACTCAATTTTAAAAAATTATAAAATAGTCACTAAACTATTTGAAAGTTTTCATTTAGATCATTGGGATCTTGAGTTTTTTCTTTTTTTTTCTAAAAAAAGTTGAGCTACAAAGCTCTAAGTAACGATTCAACGATCAATAAGGTAAATCTGTACCCAAAGGCAAATTTATAATTTTTTTAGGAGGGTCAAATTTTTAGAATTTAGAATTTTTTTTTTAGGTCAAAGTGTAATTGTACCCTATTTATAATTTAAACATTTATAAGAGGCTAAAATTGCAAATTTTTCATTTAGGGCGGGGGTTCGCCCTTGTTAGTATCCATCAAAGAGTAGGAGAACATATTTTAGATCCAAGTCGATCTGATGATCAATATCAGAGATTGGAGAAAAAAATTATTTAGATTTTGGTTTATAGATTTGTGATATTTAAAATCATTTCATAAAAAAAATTTGAACTGTAAAAGAAAAGAAGAATGAGAGCTTTTATTGTAAAGGAAATGCGGATAGAAAATGCCATATAATAACGATTTTAATAGTTTAATGACTTGAATGGAAAATTTTAAATAATTTAACGAATATTTTATAATATTTTTAGAGTTAAATGATTAAAACGTAAAATTATTAATAATTTAATGATAAATTTTTAATTTTGGTTATTGTGTGAAGACTAATTAAGGAGAGGACAAAGTTGGCGTCCGCAAGAATGGACCTACACAACTCAATGGTACGTCATGTGGGGGATTTGATGAAGATAATACGATTGAGAGAGCCTATGACTGCAAAATATATTATATGATTAAAGCTGATTTATTATCTCTTCATACTTTTTCCTTTTTTTTTCTTTTTAAGCTTTGTCTTATTCTTCCCAACCCAATAATAATGAAAATTTTCATTGTTGGACCCATGTGTGAAGTATATGATTGAAATACTAAAAATAATTAATTATTATATTACGTTTTAGCTATTTACGTTATTATTTTGTTATGAAATGGTTACTCTGTCGTTAAGATTTGTTACCTCCCAAACGACAGTCTGATGTGGCAGTTAACATAGGTTCAAAATGCCAATGTGGATGTCTAGTTGAGATGAGAAAAGTGTTTTTTTTTTTTATGAAAGTAGAATATAAAATTTACCCTAAAACCCAAATCATTCACGCTTGATATCCCCAAATTTTGTATTCTATTTTCATAAAAAAATATTTTTTCTCATTCTAACTGGACATTCACATTGGCATTTAAAATACATTTTCACTATCACGTTGGATTGCTATTTAGAAGGTAACAGATCTTAACGACTGATTGGTCATTTCGTAACAAAACGATAACATTTCAAACATAAGTGACTAAGATGTAACATAAAACAAATAAAAAATGACTATTTTGACAGTTTATCCATTTATTTATTTATTTATTTATTAGTTTGTAATAATTTACTATAATTTTAGTTATATATTATTGATTTGACTCTTGATTTCTGGTTGGATCAATTGATTTAATTTAACTTTGACAATATTACTTTTATATAGAGAGAGGTGTTTTCAAGGAAAAAGAATGATGTTTGACATTTCAATTGAAGTAATTAATGGGCTAAATATTGTCAAATTAAAATGTAGAAATTAAATCTCAGTTTTGAGTATGATAAAAGAGACTAAAATTATAATTTAAGTATTATTTTTAAGAAAATTCTTTTTTTATTTAATTGAAAATAATTCATTGACTTTATTTTTAATTTTTTTAGTAATTTACAAATTAGGGAGGAGCATATCAATGAGACAGTTCATATATTAATATTATATATTAAGCTTTTAATTAAATTCGTATTAGAAGTAAATTGAGTACCGTGTCAATTAAGCAACGACTAAAATATCATTATTTTATAAAGTAAATCTAATTAATTTGAAGGTATTTTTATTTGTTTATAAGACACTTGTTAACCCTCTAATTTTATTTGTGGAATTTAAAGTCTACACCGTGGAAACGACTACTTTTTTTTTAATATTAATCTCATTATAGAGTATTATCATATCTGTTCTTTTTAATATAATACTTAAAATTACTTATTGTCATTTCTCAATCTTTAAATAGAAAGATAATATATATTTCAACTTATTCAAACTCATATCGTACTGCACTTGATGATAATATCAATACTACTTTATAAGAAAGAATAAAGGGAAGAACATGACATAGGTTGAGGAACATAAGGTGGTGGGATGACGTCACTTGCTTTTTTACCCTGCATATGAAATAGACAATAAAAAATAAAAGAAGACAAAAAGTGATGCAAACATTTCATTCAACTTTACTTCACTGTTTTTAGTGTTTAAATTCAATCCAATTGAACCCAGCAACGACAATAAACGAGCCACGTCATCCATGACTCAATCTCACCATATGAACTGAAACCACCTTCCTTTAAGCATTGGACTACAACTAAACATCTTACTTTAGTTTAAGATTATGGATAAATTTTCTCTCAAAGTCACTAAATTATTAATAAATTTACATTTTACTTTTTTTATTTTAAAACATTATAAAATAATCAAAAAATTTTATTCAAGTCATTGAGATGTTAGATTTTTATTTTTATTTTAAAGTTCGATCATTATTGTTAAGCAACAATTCAATATATAATAAATCAATATCCATCAATGAGTAAAAAAATATATTCTAAATTCAAATTAATTTGACAATCAGTGTTGAAAATAGATGAACAAGACTATTTGTATTTTAATATGTAAATTCGTGACATTTAAAGTAATTCAATGACCTTTTTATAATTTTTTAAAATTAAGTGACCAAAACATAAATTAATAATAGTTTAATGACATCGAGCCTAGTTTACCCTAACAATTAGTGATTTAAATGGCAATGTTTTTTCTGTCAAAAAATGCGTATATTTTAATAATCAAATGTAAGACTAAACACACGGTTACACACCTGGAAGTTTCGGACAAAACACTAGCGCACCCTTGTTTTTTTCTTTCATTCTTGGGCTACAGGTTTCTGGTTGGTAGTAAAGATAGGTTCTATGGGCTTAAATGCTGCCGCTTTACGCCGACCAGCCACCACGTGCAGCCCGTTTTCAAGGTCAAAGTTGCTAAGTATTCGGCATGATCATCGATCTTCAGATATCGAGTCTCTAAATCGGATTCAGTCCTTCTAAAATATTCATTGAAAGAAAGAAGAAACACCTTTGTAAATTAACAAAAGCTACGGTGTCAGAAACCGGAGGCAACAGATGTCCATGAAAGTTCACAAAACCAATCATTACTAGGGATGTAATCTAGCCAAGTCCGAAAACTGCCAAAGCTCAAGCTCGACTAGAATACTCAGCTCAAGTTCAATCAAACATTTGTTTTTTAAACTCGAGATATAATTGAACTACTCGAGTTTGAGCTCAATTAAACTCGTTTACCAATTTTTATACTCAAGCTCGAACTCGGCTTGATAATTAAACTTAAGGTTATTAATACATATTAAGAGCAATATGTAATTTAATAATATAAAAATATGAAAGCTTGATAAGACTTGGGAGCCTTTCGAGTCAAGTGTTACTAAGCTCGAATTCAACTTGATTGATGGCTCAAACTCGACATTTACACCCCTAATCATTACAAAACAATCTCTTAAAACATCAACAGCTTAAGCTTAACCAATGGTGTTCATGCTAATATATTATATACTAGTGATTGTACCTGTCTCTTACACGGCAGCTTCCTGGTCCTATCTTTCGAGGACGACCCATAGTCCTAAAACTCAACTACAACATAAAAATGAATAGCAGGGAGGAATACTGTCATCTAAAAACGAAAAAGAACAAGCATTGTCAGGACACTGAACTATATGTCCCCGAAAGTGTAATGAAATTTAAACCAAGAAGAAACTACAACACCGGTAATGACATGGCCCAAAGAGTTAACCAGAATACTTCTTAAGTGATTACAAGAAGCTAGAAACCTGAAATTCAAGAAAATCAAGATGGTGAACATCCTTTAGATTCTAATACCGCAAAGTGTCGTAAGTTGAAAAGCCCCAAATCTTTTAACCTATGCCCTCAAAAAGAAACTAATATTCACATAACTATAAGTTATATATGCTAACACGAACCAAGAAATGAGGAAAGACGGAAGGTAAAAGTACCATGGAGGCCACTGTACTAGGAGTCAGATTGTATTTTACTCCCTTTACTAAAGATATGGACAAATTAGTCCTTATATGTTGGATCAAAGGGTAAACTAATCCTTAACATTAAATAATTCATCAATTTATACTGTTAAAAACTAACCTAGATGACGGACCAAAATGGAACCATCAAGTCAATAAAAAGCAACCAAATAATTTTGAAAATTGATATAACTCGCTAACATGAAGCACACAATGAGGAAAGATTGAACTATAAAACCAAAAAAAGCAACCAAAACATTTTGAAGATCAATATAACTCACTAACACAAACTGAGCAATGAAAACTCGAATGTAGGAAGATGGAACCGTAATTCCAATAAAAAGCAACCAAAACATTTTGAAAATCAATATAACTTGCTAACATGAACCAAGCAATGACAACTCAAATGTAGGAAGATGGAACCGTAATGCCAATAAAAAACAACCAAAAGATTTCCAAAATTGATATAACTTGCTAACACGAACCAAGCAATGAAAACTTGAATGTAGGAAGATGGAACATAATGTCAATAAAAAAAACAGAAACATTTCAAAATCGATAAAACTTGCCAACACGAACCAAGCAATGAAAACTCGAATGTAGGAAGATGGAACCATAATGCCAATAAAAAAACAACCAAAACATTTTGAAATCAATATGACTTGCTAATACGAACCAAGCAATGAAAAGTTGAAGGTAGGAAGATGGAACCGTAATGCCAATAAAAGAAACAGAAACATTTCGAAATTGATATAACTTGCTAACATGAACCAAGCAATGAAAACTCGAATGTAGGAAGATAGGACCATAATGCCAGTAAAAGAACAACTATGACTTGCTAACACAAACCAAGGAATGAGGAAGATCGAACCATAAAGCCAATAAAAAGCAACCTGAACATTTTGAAAATTGACATAACTTGCTAACGTGAACCAAGCAAAGAAAACTCGAAAGTAGGCCGTTTTAGTGCTGCAAACAATCAATTGCATCAAAAGGTTGGTGCCTTCTAACAGTTATTCAAAGACAACCTCATTTCAGTGGGATCTTAGACCCATATAAGTCACATTTTAAAGCATCAAAAGAGTAAAGCAGCAATACAAATGCCTTGCAATGAACAACATGAAATCAAAGACAGCAATGAAGATTATTCAAATTGTCCTAAAAACATAAAAGTGAATAGACGAGAATACAAAAAGAGAGAAATGGCTAGTTTTTGAGTCCACGTTTTTGGTACTGAGCGACCTCGCCATCATTAGGGAAAAATCCCATGAGTCGACCCGCTGAGTTCTGGTATGCGTACATAAATCCACCCATTAACCCAATCAACCCTCCTGTCACCATTGAAGGCCCTTTTAATCCTGGTTTTATCCCTGCATCAACCAAGGAAAAAAAAAGGTTGAAATTTTGAACCAAAAACCCTTTTTTCCCCCAATTAAACAAATTCAAATGCTAATAGATCAAAAAAGAAAAGACCCACATGCATTTCAATGTTACAAAATTAGAAAAAAGGGTTACCGGAGAGGTAGCCGACGGTGACGGAAACGCCGGTAATGGTAGTGAAACGAAGGTAATCGAGGGTGTTGAAATTGCCAACGACTTTGGTGAAAGGAGGGTTTCGATCTATAACTGGGTACTCTGGTTTGGCCGAAGCTGTTATGTCTGTGTTCATCTTTGATGTTCGGTTTTTTTCTTTGTTTTCCCTATTGCAGGCGCTGTTTGGCGTTGGCTTCGATGACTAGTACACTCGATTGGGAAAAATAAATAGAAGAACAGAACAGAGCGCCTCTGGTCGGAATTTATTTTTGATTCTTCAGATTTGGGCCAATCCAAAAACCATGTTATAAAATGGATTTATTTTCTGTTTAGTGGTGATTGGTTTTGGGCTTTCATATTTGTGCATGTGAAGAGCAAAGCCTGTTTATGTGGACTGAAAAACTAAAATAATTTATTAAGCTTTAAAATGTTACAAAACGTTGATTATATTATTCAAAAATTTCATTCATAAATTGAAAACTCTTCTTTTTATTCTCTTCTATGATATTTGATATTGATGGTTAAATCAACCTAGATCTAAAATATTTTCTTATACTCGTCGATGGGCACCAATCCATTATATTGATCGTCGATTCGTCAATGATCACTTTGCTGGTATCTATGGACAAGCAGGAATAGTCGAGTGGTTAATAGCCGAAGCTTTGATTAGGAGCGTATTCTTGATAGAGGCATGCGATTAGCATCTAGTGTTATTGAGGCTCAGGTGGAGATGTGGCCGGTCGTCAAGCAAGTCGTTGGCAGGCAACCTACTTTGATTTGATGGGAATGACTGCCCTTAGGTTGGCTAAAGATAAACACTGATGGTGCGAGGAATGCTTCCTCGAGAGTCATTATTGCGGGTAGTGTGTTTTGCAACCATGAAGGGAGGTGGGTACAAGTTTTGCTCACAATGGGGACTACTGCTGTGGGGAGTATATGATGGTCTAATGTTAGCATGGTCTAATTTTTTTTTTCTTTCAAAATATAATTTTTTGAATAAATATTATTATTTTGAACTGGAGGTAGATAAATTCTAGTTATTTATATAATTATTATATATTTAAATAAAATAAAACAACATATTTATTTGTATTAAATTTAATTAAGTTCATAGTTTTTAAAACGAGTAATTTTGAGATTAATTTTTTATTTAAACTCTTTAAATTTCAAATAAAATTTAAAATATAAATGAATAATTTGAACTTAAATAAATTTAATTGTAAGTAGTATTTAAAAAAACTATTTATTTGATATTTTTAGTAGTTTTCTTAATTCATTATTTTAGTAAATTATTTGTATTGTCTCATTTTTCTTAAATTTATTCAAACAATATTTCTATATATGTTACTCAAATACCTAACTTTTTTGGTAAATGTACTTGAGAGATCCCTCTATTATAGGGATCAGATCAAATTAGTCCATGTATTATTAAAAAAATTAAATAAAACCAAATTGAAATAGAATTAACATTTAATTTTAAAAAATATATTATTTACTATTTAACAATGTTAATATTTTAAGTTTTAATGGTTCTAAAAATGAAAATTTTTGTTTGGAATTGAATCGCGATTAAAAAAAGAATTTTCAAGATATTTTTCTATACAATAAATGTTAACTTCACTACAAATTGGACTTATTTGATTTTTTCTAATAGTAGAAGAATTAAATTGATCCATTTAATAATATAAAGACTAATTTGATCAATTTCTTATAATACAGGGACCGCCCAGGAAATTTAACCTAAATATTTTTCTCTTAGTTCATTATCAAATAATAAAAAAGAGGTCTCTAATACACACACGCCTTTGCTTGCTGCTTCCCTCCGGTGATAGTTACCGCCTTTGACCTAGGGAACTATTTCAAGCTCCTTCAACCTTTCTCTCCTCTGAAAGAAGCTTACTATCGAATCAAAGTAAATTTGTAGCTTTAATTATCGATTTTCGAATTGAATTTTGGGCGTTGTATAATAGGAGCTGAGAATTTAAAACGATGTCGGAGAAGTTCTCGCCGACTCTCAGAATCGGAGATCTCAGTGATTTCATAGCACCTTCTCAAGCCTGCGTCGTTTCTCTCAAAGGACTCAAAGCAACCCCTAAGAAACCTGAACCTCAGGTACTTACACCTTTACTCCATTACTTTCCTCAATTATGAATCCATTTTTTAAGGATTTTTTTTGTTATTTTTACCAATTTTTATTCGGAATTGCATGCAATAGTTATTATTATTATTTGTAATTTGGTCCTGTTTTAGCTTGGTGATGTTTTTTAATCGCATAGGCTTAATTCTACTAATTTATCAAATTATTTAGCAGTAGAAGGGAATGAATTTTCGTTATTTTTGGTTAAAAGTTTCTTATTTGAAATGCTTTGCTGAAGGTTTTAGCTGGTAAGAGTCAGCAAACTGAACCAGTAAAAATTTCACTCAAGGATTGCTTGGCATGTAGGTAATATTTTTCTCTATCTTCGACCTATCCTTCTTGTCTTTAAAATTGCTTATCTTGTTCATTTGAGGAAATTTTCTTGTTTATTAAGGGTATAATTTTAAGGTAATTATCAGAATAGTTGAATGTTGAATGACTAGTTTATGACTTTCAATTGTTCTTCGCGATGTTGTAGTGGGTGCATAACCTCAGCGGAGACTGTGATGCTTGAGAAGCAAAGCTTAGATGAATTCCTTTCCAATATTAATAAAGGGAAAGCTGTAATTGTATCCCTGTCTCCACAGTCAAGGGCGTCCCTTGCTGCTCACTTTGGCATCCCTCCACTAAAGGTATGATGTAACTTTAGAAACCTAACCTAAAACACTTTGATCGTGGCATTCTACCCCCTATCTGTAATTCCTTCCGACTAAATATGTGAGTCCCAACATATGATATTGCATTTTTCTGTTTGAAGTACTTCAAATGTTGCCTAAATATTATTTAAGTTGAATGTTTCTAATTATGGAAGTTCTTTTCTCATATTTCAGGTTTTCAAGAAATTAACAACTTTTTTAAAGTTTTTGGGAGTAAAGGCTGTTTTCGATACTTGCTGTATTAGAGACTTAACATTGATTGAAACTTGTCATGAATTCATTGCTCGATATAAACAAGGCCAAGCAACTGATGACGAGAAGAGCAAATCCTCACTCCCAATGCTGTCCTCATCATGTCCAGGTATACATCTTTTCTAGCAATAATTTAATTGTATTGCCTCTTCCTAAAACCCCAAAATGCTTATGCACAGATGGTTTGGACTTGTGTATTATATATGGAGAAGACTATGGCAGGGATGTCATAGTAATTTATAGAATTCCAGTGACCAAAGGTGGTTTTCCTGTGTCTTTCTCTTAATTTCAGGGTGGATATGCTATGCGGAAAAACAACTAGGATCCTATATTTTACCATACATATCCTCAGTCAAGAGTCCTCAGCAATCAATGGGAGCTGCTATTAAGCATCATATATGTCAAACAATGGGTTTCAGGTAGTCTTGTCTGGTCAACTTTTATTCATCAGACTTGTGATTTCTTTTGGTCATGATCATGCTATGAACAACACTTCTTCTAGCAGAGACAACTTAAAACTTGCTATGTACTCTAGTAATGATATTTGGCTTTTTAAGTTTCAGATGAACTGCGCGAGTAGCAATTCTCTTATAATTTAATTTAGAAAACTAAAATCTTGCTAAATTCCGTAATTTCCAATGAATTACAGCGTACTGTTTACAACTGCAAAGCCTTCCACACTTCTAATGCTAGTGGAGAAACTTGAAAGTAAATGAAGATTGAAGGTCATAACCATAACAAAATCATATTCATTTGACATTCTAAGTACCTCCATATCAATGAGTATAATTAAAGGATTGTTCTAATTGCTTTCTTTTTAATAATGTGGGTCGTAGAACATCTCTCCACTCCCTTTTATCTTTTTTATTTACTATTCAAGTGCTACAAAAAGTTAGCTTTTCATCTATGGTCTGACATTTCAGGAAGGCCAATCTTCAGTTGGTATCTGGTAAAAATTTCTAGTATTATATCTTGATACTATCCAAATATTAGAGGAAATGGAGAATGCTGAAAGCTTTATATTATTCTTAATGCTTGAATTACCAGATAATTCATTTTATTTTGATAGGCCGGAGGAGATTTACCATGTAACTGTGATGCCATGTTATGATAAGAAGCTTGAGGCTGCCAGGGAGGACTTTGTTTTTCAAGCAGAATCTAATGATGAAAGCCATGCAGATCAAGGTGTTTGTATTCCAGAGGTTGACTCTGTTTTGACCTCTGGAGAAGTATTAGATTTGATACAGGTGAAGTCAAGGTTGCACATTATCTTAATGTCATTATCTTAATTTGACATTTTAATGTAACAATTTTATGTTGATTACCTTATGGCTTTATGTAATCATTTTTAATTTATTTGGTCAATTTATGCAGTTGAAAGAAGTTGATTTTGATGCCTTGGAAGAGTCATCTATAGATAGAACGTAAGTACCACAATTATCCTCCCTAAAGAGATCCTCTATTGCCACCTTGTTGTTACATACAAACGAAAATTATTATCGTTCCACAGGTTGGCAAGTCTTGATGAGCAAGGACATCTTTATGGTGTCTCAGGAGGCTCTGGAGGTTATGCAGAAACTGTCTTCCGGTATGCTGCAAAAGTTCTCTTTGGAAGAGAAATTGATGGCCCTTTGGACTTCAGAATTATCAGAAATTCTGATTTCCGAGAATTGAGTCTAGAAGTAAGTTTGCTTTTTAATTTGATAGCTTTTTTTTTAGCATGGTTTTGTTATCTAAACTCAAATGGCTCAAATGGTCATGGTACCAACTTCAACTCTACATTTATTTCTTTTTCTCCTTTATTATCCTGACAGTCAAATATGTAGGTGGAGGGGAAAACCGTGCTGAAATTCGCCCTATGTTATGGCTTCCAAAACCTGCAAAACATTGTCAGGAAAGTTAAAACAAGGAAATGTGATTATCAGTTTGTGGAAGTCATGGCATGCCCTTCAGGTTTCTGTTTCCTTATATCCTTATATCTTTTTGGATGTCGACTTGGGTTTTTGAAACATTCACTTGTAACTCCTTATAAGAGGTGAAAATTCCGGTTTAGCATAACAGTTTGGTATGTTAATACATGCAGGTTGCTTAAATGGGGGAGGGCAAATCAAGCCAAAGCCAGGACAATCTCCAAAGGAGTTAATTAAATCATTAGAAGCCATTTACATGGAAAACGTGAGTATCTATTTTTGGTTATGAATTTATTCACTTGTTTTGGAAAACCAAAAATAATAATTCATCAAGCTAAAATACTTCGTTGTGGATAACAATTATGTACGTTTGATTGGAGTATTATTTTTTCCACGTGTTTTAGTCATTGGTTAGCTATAAACTAATCACAATTGGTAATTTTTAGCCACATACATGACTTGTTTGTGGCAAAGAGAAGGAAAAATTTTCACTTACTTTGAAGAGGTCTTATTTTTTACAAGACTTTTTACTCATCTTTCTAATTGCATGTTTATATTTGTACTAATTATTGTCTAAACTAATTTAAAACATGTGTGTTAAATAAGTTTTTTCCCCGTGTTATTATACTAGTAACCCAATGTAGCATTAAAGCATAACCATACTTGCAACGCTGTACTGCTAAAAGTGAGCATTTACATGCCATAAACGATCAAGCTCTCTTTCGAATATGCAGTTATTCCTTTTTGTTCTTTCTTTTTAATTGATTCTTCATTATGCCATAGGTTCTGGAAGCTGATCCGTTTAAGAACCCTCTGGTAAAACAGTTGTATGATGAGTGGCTTGGGCACCCAGGTTCTGAAAAAGCGAAAAGGCACATGCACACAGCATACCACCCTGTTGTAAAAAGTGTCACTGCTG
The DNA here is from genome assembly GCA_020496765.1 of Gossypium stocksii. NCBI lineage: Eukaryota > Viridiplantae > Streptophyta > Magnoliopsida > Malvales > Malvaceae > Gossypium > Gossypium stocksii. Next base: position 118,131,166 of record CM035629.1, read on the forward strand.
AGTTGCACAATTGGTAAAAACACTTTTCTAACGTATCTGGTCTTGTTTAACATGGTAACTTTTCCTCTGTTGTCTCTCCTTGAGTGCATGTTCATTGTTTTTCGGCCGTGGCATGTCTTCGTTGGTTGTTTATTCCTTTCGTAATTGCATTTGCAAGGAGACCAATTTTGATAAGGAGATAATTTGTTTTGAAGAAAATTATTTATTATCACAATCTTTTTCTTTTTGGCTATGTCTTTATCGGATACGTGTATGTGTTCGATATTTCGTATACTCATTTGTTTTAACCTTATAATGTATTTGAAGAATCATACTCAATATGTACGTCCGATTGTATGTCTACAACTGTCGGACACAAATACTTTATAGAAAAAAAAAGGTGTATGGGTAACATAGCTTGTCATGTATATGCTGTATTAGATATTAGGCAAAAGAAGGAATTGATTCGTGTTCTTGGTATCTGGAAACATTTTATAGCATATATGCCAGTGTGTTTGTTGTTGAGGTTTTGTTTTGGTTAATGTACCTATCATGTCTCTTTATTATAGGGATTGATCAATTTAATCCTTATATTATTAAGAAAGATCAAAAATTGGACAAAGTTAATTTCACTATTTAAAAATTGAGATTAAAATTATTTTTACTGTTCAACCTTTTTCAATATTTTTACTATTTCAATAGTAAATGTTGAAATTTGATTTTTTTTAGGTAAATTAATCAATAGTTATCCAAGTTTTTGTGCATTACCCATTTCAAACTTTTGTTATTTATTATTTTAATCACTGCTGTTATATAAATTTGATTTGTCACTCCAAACAGATTGAACGGAATAATATTTAATATATATATATATATATTTTTTGATATAATGTCTAAAATTATTCATAACTTGCAACGTATTTGAACTTATGTCCTTTTGCACAAGTAATAATATTAATGCTAATCAAACTAAAAATTCAATCCCCATATGTAATATATTTTAATCCTACATAAATTTTAGATAAACAATTTACACGAAATTTTTATTTGACCGATAATTTTTAGCTGCCAAACAACGATTCATCGGTGGACTCTTAATCTGAAAGGGTTACGGTTAAGCTTCACACGTTTTTTTAATATAAAGTCTTATTTGAATATACTCATTCTTAGCACTTTGAGACTGATGCTTAAAACAGATTATATTATAAAATTTTAAAAAAAATAAAAACAAATTGTTGAAAATGGCAAAGACAGTTGGCCCAACTCATGCAAGACTCCAGTAATTTGGCAGTACTTCATTAACTTACATCAGGATATATAGGAATATAGTGTACCGTGCTACAAAATTTTCCCACCACTAAATTAGAGGATGCTAATAAAGATGAAAAAGAGGAGTTTGAGAAAATATTTTGTTTCTAGACATTATATATTGATGCAAAGAACTGACCTAGGGCAAAGACTTCTTCATGAACACACAACCTATGCAACTACCAAGTCGGGTGAACGTCTCGACTCCAACCATGACTCAGCGGCAACTTTTGTCGTCAAAAACCAGCCAGCTTTATCTGAGGCTTCATGGAACGGAGCATCTAGTTCCTTCAAATGCGACTCGATGACAGTTGCCAATCCTTTCTCCGAGTATTTGTGTTTCCCGTGTCCGGTATTGATTCCGAGCAATGGGGGAAGCTCCTCCCCAGACTCCTGTACCTTTGTCAAATCACTGATCCAAACATGTAGTGCAGTTAAAGCTGCCCCGAGAGATAGACTCTTGAGATTCAAGGACCATTGTGTTGAAGACCTTGATTGTATACCGGCATAAATCTCTAGGGAAAGTCCCAGCTCTAACAGATCACAAGCTCTTTCCAACAAATCTAAGTTAACACAGAGATCAATCAAACAGTTACAGTAAGGCTTCTTTACATCGGAACTGATATGATTAAAAAGTTCCAATGCTTCGTTCTTGAAATTCCCTTCACCGTTTTGCCCCCCTATCAAAAGTTTCACCAAACGACCTAGTTCTGGTTTAGCCTTCTCGATGCAATCCATTACCTTACCAAGTTCTTCTCTAGGTGTATGTGTCATCACATTCAGAAGACAGCCGCAAAACCTATCATCCGGAGTAATTCCCAATTCATAAACTCGGTTAAACATCCTCACAACATCGTCAGTACGCTGAGCTTTCCCGTAGCATTGGATAAGGGATGTCAGGACAAAAATGTTGGGCTCAAAGCCAGCTTCAAGCATCATGTTCAAAATCCCCTCAGCCTCCGAAACTTTCCCACTACAAGAATATATGGTGATCAAAGATGAAAACGTCCAACTGTCAGGTTTGCAAGCCGCGGAATTTTTCATGTCTTCAAAAATTTCGGCAGCTTCATCTGCAAAACCAACATCAGCACACATTGCTAAAAGGGTATTGTAAAGAACAACAGTCAACTCCAATCCCTTATCTTTCATCTCTTTATACACATTTAGAGCATCTTCACCATATCGAGCTCTTCCATAAGCTCGTAAAAGTGCAGCATACGTTGCCCAATTTGGTGAAAATCCATTAGAAAGCATCTCTTTGTAAATACTCTTGGCTTGCCAAGGCCTCTTGGCTCTCCCCATGGCATCCAACAAAGTATTATATATAACTACATTAGGTTTAACACCTAAGGCCTTCATTTCCTCATAAACATTTAAACATCCATCATAATTTCCAGATACACCATATATTTTAATCAAAGTTGAAAACGTAACGGGATCAATACGCCACTTTTCTGTTCTAGCACGGTCATACAAGGTGAAGGCCATATCAACATTTCCAGCACGGCCATAAGCATCGATCATGGCAGAGTAAGTAACATCATCAGGGTCACACTCATAAGTAGGCATTTTCTCAAACCACTCAACAGCCTTACTTGGCAAACCACAGACCCTAGAACAACTAATCAAAGTCGAAAAAGTAACATTATCAGGCTTAACCCCTCTTTGAAGCATTTCATCGAACAGTTTCTCAGCACCATCCAAATCCTTAGACTTCCTAAAAACCTTAAGAGTAACATTATAAAGAATGACCTCTCGACTGGTTTTCGTTAATATCTTTCGAAAATGATCGAGAACAAGCAACGCAGTGTTAGGGTTCGACATGTTATTGAGAACAACAACAGCATCTTGTTCTGATACATCGTCACCTAAACTACTCAAAACAGCTAAAACATCTTCTTCATTTGGATTACAAGAATCCAAAGACTCAGCTACTTTGACTAGAGAAGAATACCTTGAATCATAAGTCAATTGCCTAAGACGTGAAGCTCTGGGGCTTCGAGGATTGACCCACACATAGCTTTTCGAAGCGGTTTTGCCATCTGGGTATTGTGAATTGGTGCGTTTTCGAGGGATTTGACTCTCTTGCGACATTAGGTCTTCCAAAGAAACATGGCTGCTGCTTGCCCTGATAGAGGTTTTAGATAAGGAAACCAGGTTTAGAGAAGTGGGTGGGTTGGTTCTTAAGGATTTTGGTTTTGGTGAAACAGAGAGAGAGTGACGGTCACGTAAAAGAGAAGAAGGTGAGGAACATAGATGATGATACGCCATTGATGTGTCTGATTGTTTAAGCTTTAAAGCTTAAACTTTAAGAGAGAAGAAGAGGGAGTATGTTCTCCGTATAGGGAAATGACCTTATCTACAAAATACAAACTTAGAAAGATAACACAAATGTTAGATTTTTTTAATTTTACCATCTTACCCTTGTATGTTCTTCCATATTACGATTTTGCTTTCTCCATGTATCGAAATATCTAGTTTAATAGCTGTTTAGGCCCCTGTATTATAATTTTCTTTTTATTATTTATTGGGTCATCTGGCCCGTTCTTGATATTTTTAAGGTCTTTTTTAAGATTTTAGACGAAATAATAAATTGAGTTTCTTTTAAAAACATCTATGGTGAAAAATTAAAAGCACTAAATATTTAATTAATTTATTTTAGTCTAAAATTTTCTTTCCCACTTTAAAAGCTGAAAAAAATAAAATTTTGACTTCTTTCAGCCTTGAGCCTTGGACGACTACACTCTCAAACTACCATGGGGCTGGGCCTATAGGTCACTTTACTTTCTCTATTTTCATTAGGTCCTTTTTAACCTTTTTACTATTTCTTACTTTTTCGCATTTGATTGGTTTAAATGATTATGTGGGATTTTTTTTTTTATTGAAAATAGTTAAAGGGCTAATGTGATGGACGAATGAAAAGTAAAGGAGCCAAAGTAACTAAACAAAATAGTAAGAGGGACGAAGTGAGAATTTCATTATAGTGTAAGGAGCAAAATGATAAAAAAATTAGTAAAATGGTCAAAGTGAGAATTTCATTATAGTACAAAGGTCAGAGTGATCAAAAAGAAAAAAGTAAAAAGATCAAAGTGAGAATTTCACTATAGGGGCCAAAATGAGTATTAATTCGAATATCTATTTTCTTTTATGACAGGTACAATGATTATTTTGTTTTATTTTAAACTTTAAGGTCAAGAGTTAATAAGTGTCTTATAGAGTACAGTAAAATATTAAAAAAACAGACAATTTTTTAAAATTACTTCTAAAATAAAAGAAAGTAGGTTGTCTGTATACCAAATATTAACCTTACATTTTTTAGTAACTAAAAAGTAAACCAAATCAAAACAAATTATGAACGAATAAATAATCGAAACATAACTAAACAAAATCCTTACAAAACAACTATGCACAGTAAGACTAGAGACCCACAAATAAGACTTATACATGGTGGGACATGAGCCTCAACCTTTGTCAATAATATAGGGTGCTTATGGTGGCTAATTTAGCCGGATTATGGGCCTCAAATTTTAGTTAAGTTTGTCCATATTTGTATATGTTTGTCTTAAATTTTTTTAGGTTTATATTGTATTTTTTTATATTTTTAAATTTTATAATTATTTTTATTTTATATTGAGTCATTATATATATTTTTTATTAAATTTATGCATATATGAGTTTAACATATTTTTAAATATTTACATTATGTATGTATTTAATATTTTTATGATATAAATTACATAAATAAAATAAAATAACCAACATATAGGCCTGTTAAAGGTATCCAATATCAGTCCAATCAAAAGGAAGCAAGAAACCACACATTTTGGGCTATTATTGGACTTAAACAACAATTTGCAACATGAAGATAAAGGTGGTGATACAAGTGGGGGTAACGGTGTCAGAGGCGGCGGTGGCGGTGGCGGTGGAGGTGCTTGATATCAACTTCTAATCCTTTTCTCTTCTCTAACTCAATGATAATACCACAAAGGTCTAATTATAATTTTAATCCCTTTATTATGCTTAATTCGTGATTTAAACTTTTTAAATTGGTATAATTGATCTCTTTGCTTCTATAATTTATTAATAGATTCAAAATAGTTTTTTATGTGCTGATTGAGTCTCATTTCGATTAGTATGTGTATTATTACCAATACATGAAGACGTGAGTTTGAGTCGTTGAAGTGCATTATCCTCTTATTTATGAATTGAGGAGAAACTATGAATAATTCTAAACATTATATAAAAAAAAAATCAGATATGATCATATCATCAAAATATATAAAAATGTGTGCCCATATCACATTCTATATGTCATAGAAATTGAGAAATAAGTGAAGTAGTGAATTCATTGGGGGAGTAGTAGAAGAATTAGGAAAATGCCATTCACTAAATGGCTTCCTTTTCTTTGCCTTTTCTAGCCTTTGCATTTTGGATTCCAAAACCGTGGGCTTGCGCTTTCTTATTGGTAAAATTCTCATAAAAGTCCTTAAACTAAGAGTCAAATTGCATTTTATTTTCTTTACTCATAAAAAGACAAATTAGTCCTTATTCGTTAGATCAAAGAGTATATAAGTCATTCTATTAAAAATTTCATCCATTTCTATTGATAAAAACTGCCATTGTTGACGAAATAACCAAACAGTACCACGTGTACCTCATGCTAACGTACGTGGATCAGTTTTTAATAGTAGGAATAGATGAAAATTTTAATCAATGACTAATTTACTCTTTAATTTAATGTACATGAACTAATTTCTTCATTTTTTATTAAAGAAGCCAAAATGCAATCTAATTTCTAATAAAGGAGCCTGCATGATACTTTCACCCCATAACATTACATGACATAATAAAACTTACACACATAATAAAACTCGAAAGTGAATATTTTAATGACTCAAATCTTCCATCTTAACCAATAATCATTAAGAAATATATATAAATAGATACAGACATAAAAGAAAAGAAAAACTTTATCAAAACTACCAAGATGCAATGGCGTAACTAAGGGGGGCTAACAAGGCCCTGACCCAACTAAAATAGAAAATTTTTCATTTAGGCCCTTTATGATTTAAAAAATTTTAAATTAGTAATGATAAAATTACACTTTGGCCCCAAAAATAATAAAAATTTGATTTAATCTTTTAAAAATTATAAAGATATTGACTATTAAAATGATGAAATTATATTTTTACTATTGTAAAAATATACAATTTAATTTCGACCTCCTCAAAAAAAAAAATTGGCTCCACCACTGCCAAGAAATCTCATGGTCAACCTCACTCAAAAATTTGTTAATTTGCAAATTTTGACTTAATCGATTTATTAAATTTTTATTTTGATGTATTTATTTTCGTTTTCAACAATTAATGTAAAAATAAATCTAGAAAAAACTTATCAATCTGTCAACTACAGAAAAAGACAATATATATATATATATATATATAAAGTAAATCATACTACTTTTATCAATTATTCAAGTTTTCTTTTAAAGGTAACATATCCACATCGCATTCCATTTATTACACAATAATTCATGTATCGAATTGAATTTTGGGTAAATTATACTCAATGTCATTAAATTATTAGTAAATTTATATTTTGGTCATTTAACTTCAAAATGTTACAAAATAGTCATTAAATTATTCTGAAATTTTTATTTAAGTTACTAAAGTGTTAAAATCCTTATTATATAGCTTCTTTGTTCACAAGTCTACACCAATCAAAAGCTCACATTTCCCTTATATTCTACAGTTTAGTTATTTTCACGAAACAATTTTGAATGTCGCAAATCTGCGAACTAAAATCTCAACAATTTTTTTCTCTAATCCATGACATTGACCATCGAATCAACTTGGATCTAAGGTATACTCTTCTACTCACTGATGAGTAGTAATCCACTATACCAATTATCAAATCGTCACTTGGAGTTAGCTAGTCTGGCTTTTTAAAAAAAAAACTCAATAGACTAGTGACTTAAATAAAAAACTTTTAAATAGTTCAATGACTTAAATAAAACATTTCAAATAGTGCAAAGACCATTTTGTAACTTTATAAAATTAAGTGACTAAAACATAAAATTTACCGTAAAATATATTACGTAATATCCACGATGCTTAGCTATTTACGTACGTACCTCATCATTCAAAGAGATGGGCAAATTGATTGAGTTGTCGAGTCAGCCAAAGGACACAATGTCTACCCATCCATTAAACAATTCCACGTCAGATTTGCACAATTTCCGCCTTCTTTAAAACCCCCCCCTCCTCTTCTCCACATAAATTCAAATAAAAAAAAGCAAACTATATAAAAAAAAACAAGGGTAAATTGCATCTAAAGTCATTAAATTATTAGTAAGTTTACGTTTTGGTCACTCAAATTTAAAGTTACAGAATAATTATTCAACTATTCGGAAATTTTCATTCAAAGTCACTGAACTGTTCAAAAGTTTTTATTTAAGTCACTGGGTTATTAATTTTTTTTTTAAGTCTAACTAGTGATCTCCAAGTTGATTTGATGATTGGTATGTTGGATTAATATCCATCAACAAGTAGAATAACATACCTTAGATTCAAGTTGATATGGCAGTCAGTTTAGAGATAAGAGAAAAAAATATGTTAGATTTTGGTTTACAGATTCTTGATGTTCAAAACTATTTCATTTAAAAAAAAAACCTAACTTGTAAAAGAGAAAGGGAAGGAAAGCTTTCGATTGATGTAAATAGTGTGAAAGGACAAGGCCATATATAAGGGTGGCGCCCCGCCCAAAGGGCCCTAGCAGGGTCCCTAACACCCTTAAAATATAATATTTTACTTTTGACCCTTTAAAATTTACGAGATTTTAATTTAGTGAACGGTAGCAGTATACTTTGGCTCCATAATGATAAAATTTTGATTTAATCATTTAAAAAATATAACAAACTATTAAAATTGTGAAATCTTAAAAACATACAACTTAATTTCAGCCCCAAGAAAAAAAATTTGGCTTTGTCCCTGGCCATACAGTAGCAAAATTAACATCTCAGTGACTTAAATAAAAAATTTTAAATAGTTTGATGGTCATTTTATAACTTTTTAAAGTTAATTGACCAAAAAGTAAATATACTAATAATTTACTGAGCTTGGGTGCAATTTACCCAAAAAGAAAGTTAATTATTTGTTGCATATATCGAGCCGTGTCCCTGAAGGTCCTCATAAGTAATTTTCAGAACCATCGCGAGAATGGGAGAAGTAAGCCTTTTCTAATATTACTGTATCTTAAAATTTCTTTTATGTTCAGCAGAGTATTGAGCTTCATTATTATGTTTTGTATGCATGGCAATTTCAAAGGACAAAAAAGAAGAAGAGAAAAAGGAAGAAGAGAACCCAGAGATTATACTAAAAGTTGATATGCACTGTGAAGCTTGTGCTAGAAAAGTTGCAAGAACCCTCAAAGGATTTGAAGGTTATATTTTTATAAATTTTTCCTTTTATTATTATTATTATTATTATTATTTGGTCCCTAAAATATTTGACCGACAGGAGTGGAGGATGTTGCGACTGATAGCAAGGCAAATAAGGTGGTGGTGAAAGGAAAGGCGGCCAACCCCGTCAAGGTTCACGAAAGGCTATTAAAGAAATACGGTAGAAAAGTGGAGTTAGTCTCGCCGTTGCCGGAACCACCGCCGCCGGAAGAGAACAAGGAAGAAAACAAAGAAGCTAAACCCAAAGAAGAAGAACAGAAACAAGAGGTAATAATTAAAAAAAAAAGGGTCAAATTATGATGTTGGTCCTTTTATTATTACGCTCAAAATTTGGTTTTAATCTTTTTTTTTATATTTTAATTTTGATATAATTTAATCCTCAGTGAATGTACATAAGAGGTTACTCTATTATAAGGACCTTATCAAATTAGTCCCTTTACTATTAAAAAGAATAAAAAAGTCCAATCCCTATGTTATAAGGACCTACCAAGCACTTCAACCTTTAATCCTCTAAGGGTGAGTTTGGATAGACGGTGTGTTTATTTGCGGTTAGTGTAAAAACAACGGTGGAGGTGAGATTAAATACTGTAGCGTGAGATAAAAAGTAGGTTAAACGCACTGCACCGCACCGCACTCAATCGCACATCCAAACTAGGCCTAAATGCTTTTATGTTGTCATTTAGATTAAAGGGCTAACTCTCAAAATGAATCATAATAGAAGGACCTTAGAATAAAACCATAACATGCTTTTGAGTTTGAGATTAGCTTGGCTACTACCATACCTGCTATGCTATGCTATCAAGTCCCATACTGTGAAAAAAAAACAGTGTGTGGTGTGGTGCTGTTTTGGTGCTGACATTGAAAGTAACAGAACAAGTTGGCCTTGGCCACACCCCCATAGGGCTATAGCCCACTGGCTCGTATTACGAAGGAGAGAGGCTACTGTTTAAAAGGTGACCCCACGGTTCCATTTTCACTACAAGGCTTTGTACTATTAACTGTGACTGCATGTTGGGTGTTGCAGCCATGGGGTCAAGCCCTTTGAGCTCACGGGTTGACACTGAATTCAGATCCTACCGGCCTTTTCGTCATTAACTTAATTATCGTTTATGATCGTTAATTATTGGGTCTAGGTTTTGTTTTTATTTGTACAAATAGTGGGGTTTTGGTATTTGTTTAAAGGCTTTTTTTTATTTTTATTTCTCGTAATAAGAGATTGGTAGGTGGAATTTTTTTATTAATTAATTTAATATTTAGAGATTAATCTACTCGTTTTTTAGTAAAAAATAAAATACGATCTCATTTTTAATACAAAATTTTTTATGATAATTTTACCAAAAAATATCGTAATTATTTTAATTTTTTGTAAGTATTTATTTATTTAAATATTCATTGTGGCAGCCTCCTGCAGTGATAACGGTAGTATTGAAGGTTGGCATGCATTGTGAAGCATGCGCTCAAGCATTGCGTAAGCGAATAAGGAAGATCCAAGGTACTCCATTTTATTCATTATTATTTTCCTATATTATTTACATTTCGGTATAAATATTAGATATGAGTAGATTGAATTTTAGCACGATTGATATAGGTATTGTTGCTAATCTAGGAAGACGTAGTTTCGAGTATGCTAAAACGTATTATCCTCCTATTTATAGGTAGAGGAGAGGTTATGGATAATTCTAAGTATTATGTTAAAAAAATAGATATGATTAGAACCTATAATAATAGGTATTATAAATTTAGACCTAATAATAACATTTAGCATTTAGTCCCTGGACTTGGTAACTCCATTCTTACCATAGTCTTTGAACAGTTTTTGGTCCAAATTAGTTTTCGAATTTGATAACGGTTTCCAATTTGGTCTTTGAATTTAGATTTCATTAAGATTTGTTATGTCATCACCTTTTTTTTTTTAAATAATTTTTTAGATTACATATTTTAAAATTTTAGATAATAATGTGGTACAATTTAAAGTGCCATGTCATCATATTTTAATGGAATTCAAATTTAGGGATCAAATTAGAAATTGTTACCAAAATTTGAGTTTTATGTAGACGGAAAGAAATATAAGGATTAAATTGAAAAATAATGTAATTAATGACAGGCGTAGAGACAGTGGAAACCGATGTGGGAAATGATAAAGTAACCGTAAAAGGCACCGTAGATCCTACAAAGCTGGTTGATTATGTTCACAAGAGAACCGGCAAGCAAGCATCCATAGTGAAAGGCGAAGAAAAGAAGGAAGAAGAACAACAAGAAGAAGCAGAGAAAAAACCAGCAGAAGAGACCAACAAAGAAACCAAACCAGAAGAAGAAGACGACAGAAAGAGTGATGATGTAATAAAGCGAAGTGAATACTTACAATCCAAGTATTTCTCGGAGCTGGAATATCCTCCTCAGTTTTTCAGTGATGACAACCCAAATGCTTGCTCTCTTATGTAATTTTTATTACCATTATTGATGATCCATGCAATTTTCCATGTACGTATGTATGTATGTATGCAATAAGGTGTTGACAATGCTTGGTTGTGACAATCTCGTATGCTTGGTTTTAGAACCATGTACGGAGAGACAGATTAGTTGGTCGTAATATTGATTATACTGAACTTTTTGGTTTAATTGTGATTTTGATCCCTCTACTAGAATTTAATCTTTATTGTCATTAGTTGTTTAAAGTACTTGAGAGGTCCAGAGTGGATTAATTTAGTCTCTATATTATTAAAAAGAATCAAATAAGTCCAAATTATAACAGAGTTAATATTTATTGTACAAAAGATGTCTTGAAATTACTATTTTTCAATTGCAGTTCAAGTCTAAATGTTAACTCTATTTCAGTTTGACATTATTTTATTCTTTTTAATTGTTTAACATTATTTATTGTATAAAAGATGTCTTGAAATTATTATTACACGTTAACTATTTCGATATAAAAATAAGGGTAATCAAAATTTCAATGAATTTTAGTCCAATGTATAATTTGATGCATGAACTTCGATTTAGTGTAATTGTACACATGAAACAACTTTGATTGTGGTTCATATGTACATATAATTTTTTTTTTGGATTCAATTGTACACGTTTAAATAAATAATTATATTAATCTATTTTCATATTAGATTCATATAATTGTTTATATATATATAATATCAAACGTAAAAAGGTGTTATGTCAATAATGGTGCTAGTGGTTTAAGAAAGTTGAATCAAATTAAAAATTCATGTATACAATTATACATTGAATCAAAATTCATGTATATTATTAAACATTGGACCGAGATCCATGTATAATTTTGATATTTATACATATAAAATATTATTGTATATTTTTTTCTTAAAATCATCCGTTCCAGCTAATCACAATTAACCAAAATAGATAAGAGCGATATTTGGGTTAAAGTCGTCATTTAATCCCTGAAACTTAGTATCATTTTTCAAGTTAGTCCTCAAACTTTTTTTATCCTGGTTTGTTGAAGTTTTTTTTCCAATTTTGGTTTGTGATTACATGACACTCTGCCATCACCTAAATATCAAACTGTAAATCACTTGGATCAAAGCTTAGAAGATTTGCAAAATTCCAACACTAACGATGTGGAAAAAAAATTCAGACTAAATTGAGAAAAAATTAAATGTTACTTTATCCGTAAATATTTTTACTAATTAATAATATTATAAAGTAAAGAGACTAAATATGTTAAATATGTTATCATAATTGGGTGAAAAAAAAAACCGTAGTTAGGTGACTAGTAATGGAATTTACCCAAATTAAAAAATAATGACCCAATCCCAAGTTTGAGCTAATAGAGGGATCAAAACCATAATTTGACCCAACTTTTTAAACTTTCATTTGGCCTAAGAGGAGAATTATTAGTATAAATTTCATGGCAACCAAATACTTATATATATAAAGCGTGGAGAAAAACAAAGATCAGAATCTTCAGAAGTTTTCATATGGCGACTCCCTTCCTAGGCTATATATAGTTAAAGTTGACGGCACAACATCTATACTGATACCTATATATCAACCACATTCATGTGATCCACCCGAGACTACAAAGATCCCGTATCGGGACACAGTCTAATACTACCGCTGCAGGGGTTTGTACAGCACCAAGGTCACATACTTGGCTCGAAACCGATGAGTCGAACCGAGTGCCACCACGGATTGGCCATTTTTCCCCTTTTGAATGTACAGATGGTTGAGGATTACGTGCTTTGGTCTCGACAGAGGTGGCGGGATCTCCATGTGAGATGCAGGTAGATTAAGGAGTGAAAGTTGTAGGTGAGGAGGGACAAGTGGTGGCTCCTTAGCAAAATCTTCAGCTCCAAGCGGCAAATTACTGTAACTTGACTCGGGGGACAGCGGAGGTTCGAAACTAGATATACTTTCAATATCTTCCGGAACATAATCCTGCAGGGTTATCATTCACAAGGTGACGAAGGGAAGGAGAAAGAAGACGGTAGGTAAATGTACCTGAAAGTCCCTTCATTGTAAGGACCTGATCAAATTAGTCACGCTACTATTAAATGGATCAATTTAATCCTTATACTATTAAAAAGAATAAAATAAAGCCAAATTAGAATATAGTTAATATTTACTGTTTAAAAAAGTTAATATTTTTAAAGTTTTTATGGTTTTGTAAATAAAATCTTTTATTTAAAATTGAAATGCAATTGAAAAAAACAAATTTCAAGACATTTTTTTATATGGTAAATGTTAAATCAATAACAATTTGGACTTATTTCATTCTTTTTAATAATTTAAGGACTAAATTGATCCATTTCATAATAAAGAGACTAATTAGATCTAGGCCTTGTAATACAGAGACCTCCCTAAGAACTTTGACCGAAGACAGTAATACAAGCAAGAATGATAGTAGTAGTCCCATGCATCCACGGTTTGCCACTTTCACAATGAATATAGCAAAATATAATAGAAAGTACGAAAACCGGATGCTATAGCCAAGTGGAAATCGGCACTTTAGATCACACAAGGAACAAAATGCTTTGATGCTTAGCAATACATGAACATTAACTGTAACGACAATGATAGCTTGATAAACAAGTCCGTGTTACAATGCATCAATAGGAAATACCACCAAGGAATGAATTTATTCCGAGCTGAATATTCCTAAGCAGAAGAATGGAAGACAAGAACGGATATATATTTATAGAAAGCACTCGTGTTCTACAAAAACAAATAGTTGGAAATCCTAAAACTACGAATACCATACCAAGATAAAGACAATAAATTTAATTTACCTGCAAGTCCAAAATGTTGTTAGCATTGCCCGTGCCGTCTTGAGCCCATGGCAAGTCAGGGGCATACCTCCATTGTCCATCGACAATGAACCTATACTGGTAAACACCCGATGGTAACACTTTCATAATAGTGAAGTCTTTCCCACATCTCTGCAAAGGGATTCTGATTAAGATAGCAAACACGTGTTAAATGTCGCGGTTCATAAAGAGCTAACTATTTTTCTTTCGATATAAAAAAAACATGGGGAAGTAGTGAATATCGAGAACCTTGTCTTCCAATTATCCCATGATCCCTCAACGGCTACTTCTTTGCCACCATAACCCCATGTAATCATTGTTGGAATTCCCTTCTCGGTGCAGCCATCTTCGTATCCGATTGCAGACTGCATCCACGATGGGCTTGATCCATGCATCTCATCAGGTCTTTGTAAAGGAACAACTGGAACCTGTGTTGAAAGAAGACACAGTGGATAAAATTGTCGGCTTTTTCAGAGACATCAACAACACATGAACAACGAGCATGTTCCAGCAACTAAAATCCCAAAACAGACCGAAACTAGAAATCTAATAAAATAACAGATTCAAGAAATCTGGCCATGCAACGTGTATGGGGTTAGGCTTAAAAGAGATTTAGGGCAGGATTTGGATTACAAGGAGAAAAGGGTTTTTGGATTTAGAAATAGAAAGGGGAGCTCAGAATAAAGGAGTCCGAGACAAAGAAATGCAGGATTATTACATGCAGAAATGGTGGGAAGGCTATGAAGTATTTGGAGGGACTAATAAGAACATTCCTTGTCTTGCAGGACTATTAGGGGTAGTACATGGTAAGAAGCTCCCCCGTCCTGCCACAAAGACAAATTTGAACATTCCATAGCCCTAAACTATGAGCAAAATTATACAAAAGCTGGTCATTTACAGATATTGCAAGAAATCACACATAGGTCGCTATTGCCTGCATGTTAAGAAATGTTGGGTGTAATGGTAAGGCACATTATACTTATAAAGAGGGAACATAGGTTTGAACTTTGAAGACAACATTGTTAGGAGAGGCAGCTATGAACCTGGAACATAGACCGTAAAACAGACATGGAAGACATAAAAAAAAAAAAAAATTAAGAAATGCCTAAACTGCCCATAAAGGCTGCATTGAAGACAACCTATAGATTAGGTTAATTTTATCCATAATGCACCTCAAGGTTTAAAGCTATAGCAGGAAAATTAACACGGCATGCATCAGTGCATACCATTTTCTGCCATAGATAGCATAGACAGTAGCATTCTCGATCAGGTGACCAAATTTTACGGCCATTTACATTAAACCCATACAATTTCCACATAATAAGTTTCCTCTCTACCTGAGGCCCTTTGTATACACATAAATTCTTGCAAAAGTTAAATGAAACAAGAATTATAACTAACCAATAAACAAAGGGGTCACACTAAGACTTTCCACCAAAATTGCTACACGAAAAAAATACATGAATTTATCAAAGGAATTAAATACAAACTGGGCTTGACTCCCTAATACATAATAGTATCCAATTTTCATTTGTGACTTTCCAATTTCATTGAATCTTGAAGAAACATAAAAAGCCAAAACTCAAGATTTAAACTATGTATTCTTAAAATGAAAACTCTATATACAAAATAGTTTCTAAACTATAATTTTTTGCAAATTGTGCGAACTTTAATTTTATTGAATCAGGCACCAACCACTAAGTTAAACACTCGAGTTTATGAGAAAATTACAGATCAAAATCAAACTCATGCTACAATGTAAGAGCTTTGATTCATTATTTACATAAAAATCTTGAAACCTCTAAGTTAAATACTCAAGTTTAAGCGAAAATGATGAATCAAAATCAAACTCATTCTACAATGTAAGAGCTTTGATTCATTGTTTACATGAAAAACTTGAAACCTCTAAGTTAAATATTCAAGTTTAAGCGAAAATGATGAATCAAAATCAAACTCGTTCTACAATGTAAGAGCTTTGATTCATTATTTACATGAAAATCTTGAAACCTCTAAGTTAAATACTCAAGTTTAAGCGAAAATGATGAATCAAAACCAAACTCATTCTATAATGTAAGAGCTTTGATTCATTATTTACATGAAAATCTTGAAACTTCTATGTTAAATATTCGACCAATTGAAATCAAACTCATACTACAATGTAAGAGCTTTGATTCATTATTTACATGAAAATCTTGAAGCCTCTAAATTTACAACACATTGATACATTTATAAGTTTTCTTTTTTCTTTACATTGTTTTTTAATAGAAACTCACAATATTTGTTGAAAATTTACAGATACTTAGCATTAATTGGGAAAAACAGTTTTGCTAGTAGCTATTAACCAATAAACAAATGAACTACTAATTAAAAATTCACTTTCATAATCATTCTTTTATCTTGATATTATGCATTCGAAACCAGATTCCCATGCAAGAAAATCAAATCATATTCCACGAAATCAAAATCCCAAACAGAAAAATGTAAGAAAATAAAAGTAATTGAGTACCTGAGGAGTAAACATGAGAGGAGAATGTGTTGATGTGGGACTGTGAGGAGGTGAGTGACCCATAGGTGCCGCCATAGCTTCAAGAACACTGTTAGCCCTTGTTTCTTCTTCTTCAATCCCTGATGGGCTATTACTCCCATCTTCTCTTCCATTCACATTCCCCATTTTTTTTAATTATTAGTATTAAACTATTAATTTTTGTTTCTTTATTGATGATCAGTTTATCACTTCTAAACAAATTTATATAAACTAAGTAGAGAAAAAAAAAACCCAAATTCCCACCAGTCACGGAATCTCAAAATTGATTCGTGATTCCCCCATTATAATAGATACCCATACCCATCTTTCAAAAACAAAAACCCAGATGTAGAATTGGGAGAATTTTGTAAAAAATTTGAAAAAAAAATTTGAAAAGAAGAAGAAGAAAATTGAGCGATGAGTTAGGAGTGGTGATGAAGTAGTGGGGATCTGGAATGGGGGATGAATGGATGATGGTCACGTCATCGTTTGACAAAGTCTTTTGTTTCTCAGTTTTGGTTTGGTTTTTTATTTGGTTTTTTGGGGGTTGGGGGGGGGGGGGGGTTTTGAGATTAGGGCAATAACATGAGCCTTTTTTTCACCCTGTTCTGTCTCCGATTCCTCTCGCCCAAAGCTTTAATGTCTAATGCCTGGCTTACCCTTTTCTCCTTCATTTTTGTGCTCTGCTTTATATAATATCTTCTTTTTTTTACTTATATTAAAAATTATTAAAATATTTTATAAATAAATGTCTTGTCTGATTTTTTTTTAAAAAATTATTTACAATTGCTAAAATAAGGGTTAAATTATTTTTAAGGCCTGAACTTAATAACTTTTCTTATATTAGAGTTTGGATTTTTTTTTATCCAAATTAGGCCTTGAACTTAGCAATTGTTCTCGTATTGGGGCTTAATTTTTTTTTTTGTGTCCAAGTTAGCCCTCGAAAACTTAGAATTCAAGCCCCAATATGAAAACAATTGTCAAGTTTAAGCCCCAAATATGAGAATAATTGTCAAATTTAGAGACTAACTTGAAAAAAAAATTCAAGTGTTAATGTGAGAAAAGTTGCCTAGTTAGACCTCACTCAATGTGAGAACGATTGACAATTAATTTTGACCCAAAAAAAATTCAGAACCCAATGTAAAAAAAATTCAAGTTTAAATATCAATAATAAATATTTAAAATTTAATTATTACATATATTATACAATAAATAATTAATTTTTTAATATTTAAAAAATAAATACTTTTCACATATAAATTATAAAAGGATAAAAAGTAGGGCTGGAAATTAACATATTTCAATATTGTTCGTATAATATTCGTTTATTAAGCTAAATAAATAAGTATGAACAAATAATTTTCGTTCATGTGTTAAAGGAGTGAGTTTGAATAGAAATGTTTTTTCTATCAAAGATACTTAAATAGTATCTTTTCCTCTATTTTTATATTTAAATTTAGTTAGTTAGTTAGTTTATTTTGTTGTTTATGTTGATTTATTGTTTGTGAACATGTTCGTTTACCGTTCGCGAATATATAAATCAAGTAAAATAAATTGAGCCTGAATAAATTAAATAATAAATGAACCAAGTTCGAACATTATGTTAAAAATTTAATCGAATACGAACAGAATATAAGCAACTAAAAAATAAACAAACGAACAAGAACAAAGTTTTTTTTGTTTGAATCTAGTTTATTTACGCCCCTAGTAAAGTGTCGCAATATCGAACTTAATATTTGTATGCTTCAACACAACACAAACCCTAATTAATTAATTAATTTCTAACGTAACATACACGTAGTAATTTATGTGTATGCCATGTTAGCAAAGTTAACAAATATTTATTAATTTTTTTCATCCATTTTAGGGTGATTTAACAAACAATGCAAAATTCAAGTGCTAAAAGAGTCAAAAAATTTAAATAGAATGTTTGTTTTTGGTAAAATTGAAGAGCCAAAAAGATATATAAACATTTAATTTATCTTTTCAATCAAATATTCATTTAAAATATATTTATTATATAATTTTTTTCTTTCACAGGTCATGATCATATATTGGACATAACATTTAAAATTACTCATAGCCCATTCCTGACCATAAATAAGAAGATAGTGCGTTTTAGCGCACTCGGAAGCGCACTCGGACCTATATCCTCCTGCATTGAGAACAACGCCCGTGCTAGTTGAGCTAAGACTTAGGCCTAGTTTGGATGCGCGATTGGGTGCGGTGCAGTGCGTTTAACCTACTTTTTGTCTCACGCTACAGTGTTGCTACAGTATCTAATCTCACCGCCACCACTGTTTTTACACTAACCACAGGTAAACGCACCGCCCATTCAAACTCACCCTTAATCAACAAATATTTATTAGGGTAAACTATCAAAATAGTCACTTTTGTTTAGCCCAGGTTACATTTTAGTCAATTATGTTTGAAATGTTACGTTTTAGTCACTTACGTTATCGTGTTGTAACATTTTAGTCACTGAGCTGTTAATTGTCATTAACGGTGTAATGGTAAGCTGACGTGGCACGTTAAATCATCATATCAAACGAAAAATTTAGGTTAAATTCTACAATTAGTCCATATATATATTTTTTCATTTTGAACAATTTAATTTTTTTTCCTTTTATGTTCTTTTAATTTTTCTTTTTTTCCATTCTCTTTTGCTTCTCCCTCTGTTTTCCTCCCTTATTCATTTATTTTAACGTATGTTTTCCATTTGTTAAAACTAGTCCACAAGCTCGCCTCACTCGAAAAAATTAATTTGTTCAAAAAAATAAAAGTATATGGACTATTTTTAACAAATAGAAAACATAGAAAAACTATATTAAAAGAAATGGAGAAGTGAGGAAAACAAAGAGAGAAACAGAAGAGAATGAGAAAAAAAAAAAGGAAAGTTAAAAAAACATAAAAGACAAAATTAAATCGATCAAAACGAAAAAATATAGGGACTGATTATATAAATTAACTTAAATTTTTTGTTTGAAATGAGGATTTAACGTGCCACATCAGTTTACCGTTACATCGTTAACGACGATTAACGTCTCAATAATTAAAATGTTACAATGTGATAACATAAGTGACTAGAATGTAACTCGAGCTAAACAAAAGTGATTATGTTGAAAGTTTACTCTATTTATTATTTAATGTTTGCATAAATTGTTTAATAAATAATTGATTTTTTTTTTATCATTGATTGTATTGATTAAAATTTTAATTTTTCTAGAAAATGAAAGGTTGATTTATCTAAATGTTTGTCTAAATATAGAATTAATAAATAGTAAGACATTTTATAGGTTTCCTCGTGACATTGAAAGAACTCAGTTGTTTCTATATATAAAAACTAACCTTTCACTTCACTTCATTTTTTTTATTTATTTATAATATTAACTTTCCTTTTTCATTCTTGCATAAGAATAAACAATGTTTTTGGATTTCTCGAGTTAATATTTACTATATAAAAATGAATTTAAATTTATTTTTTTCGATTATAGTTTAATTTCAAACAAAAAATTTTATTTACAAAATCGTAAATATTTTAAAAATATTAATTTCGTTAAACAATAAATAGTAATTTTACCTTATTTGATTTAACCCATTTAATAGTAGCGAGATTAATTTAATTAAGTCCCTATAATACAGGAACCTCTTAGGTACATTCATTATTTATGTTAAATATAATAATAACACAATTTAAAATCTGATGGTTAAGGGATGTTCACCTATAAAATTCATTTAGTCCGAGCCTTTGAGGGAGCAAGTGGTAGGTCTTTATTTGGGTAATACCTAAAGGTGTTCATAATCAGGCTAGATTGGATTTGGATTTAGTTTAAGTATAATATGAACACACTTTATACTCGCCTAAGCTTAACCCGACCTGAAATATGGGTCTAAAATTTTGTACAAGTCTATCTATATTTGCAAATGACAAACTCAAACCTATTTTAAATCCACCTACATTATTTTTGAAAAAAAAAGAATACATTTATACTATTTTAATTTAATATTTTAATTTATTGAAAATTTGTGTATAATCATATTAACGTTTTTTAATGTTTGCATTGTAGTAGATTTAATTTTTACGTTTTATACATTACATAATATAAAACATTACAAATTTAAAAAAAAAGGGTCGATCGAGTTCAAGTCTTGAACGTTCAAGTTCTAGCTTAACCTATATTTTAAATCATCCTAATTTTTTTACCTAAAAATTAGATTTAACATTTTTAACCACACCTTCTCAAAACTTCTCGTAAACCTTAAAAATTGAACAAATAACAAGATCGATAATAGTTGTATCCAGGCCAACCAAGTCAGACTAGTTGCTCAGCTCACGAGCACCTCCAACTGACAATAGGAAAAGGACCTATCAGCGTGAATGAGGAAGCGGCAAAATGGCCGCCCCATTTCACGAAGTGGTCCATCAATAGACAAGCAATTATACGAGCTGAAGCGTGGTACCCGTACTACAAATTACTACAGGTTAATATGTTTTGAGGTTGAAAATTCTCTCTGGGACAATACATCAAACACGTAGATGGCCTACCCGAATAGCCCCCATGAGCAGTATGAGATGACATAGGTGAAAAGCTCCATTTATGCATCATAAAACAAAGCATTGAATGATATTTCTTGCCTTTCCTAGTCATAGCAGCATTTCAGTGCTAATTTATACATTTTCAACAACCATTCTTATTTTGGTACAATGCTTCGGTTTATTGCTTCTTCTCCTAAATGAAAGATTCGAGAGGATTTTGGTTCGCTGAATTTGAATTTTAAAATTTACATAATATTAAATTCAGTCCTTAATGTTTATTTTTATAAAATTTTATTTTTATTTTTTAGTTAAATTTAACAATCAACATTTTGAAAAAGAAATCTAATTTATTTTTTTATAATGGAAATAAAAACTAAAATTTTAAAATTTTAAATATACAACCCACGTATATTCCAAATCGACAATTGTGATCAAGTTGGGCCCTTTTTTGGGCCACTCAAAGTCCATTGAGAGGAATAATTTGATATGAACTCTTACTTACTTATAAATACTCGTACTTTTTTCCACTTAAAACCCTACATTAAGCATTCATTTTGAGTTCCTTTACTTTTCCGACACTCGGTCCTAGAATGAGTGAACCAGCCTTCCTTGACACCACCCCTCTCCTCCTCCGTCCTCATTGATATCATGAATCAAAAAGTATATTAACCTTTGATATATGTTCAAGGGTGAAGCTATTAGATTACTTTAAAAGTTAGGAGGGGCTAAAGAGGAACCGTAAATTTTGGTGGGCAAAGTACAATTTTACTGTTATAGTAATATATGATTTCATGAAATTTTAAGATACTAAATGACAAATCTATCATTTTTAAAGGTGAAAGTCACTGTCTAACATTTATGTTTGTTCTGATAAACGCTTTAGCTACAAATTTTAGACAGAAATAAAAAAGAATATTAATATATATATATATATATATATATATATCAAAGTGTATATCAAACAAAACAAAATATAGAAATACCTTAAAAGACAATCGAATAAATAAATAAATATAAAAACACTCCAATGTTAAATCCATTTTGAGCATTGAGTATTTATCATGTTTTGGGTTATTTTCAATTTAACCCCTGAAAATAACTAGTTTAAAAATGCAAGTGTATTTGGTTCTCTTGGCTCAAAAGCCAGATACAATACAAAACATTGTTATATACATGGCAATATATATGTATATATATTGTTACATATGTAATGGAGGGAGATGATTAAATGCAGCTTGTAAACTCAATAATGTGACTGAAGCGCCATCTAAATGAGCCCATAAAATTGCCATATACATCCACACATACACACATCATATCCCAATCAAGACGCTATTTGTTTATTGGTATTGGTAGCCCTTGTGATGCATGATTTTAAAGGTTTGGACATGATGTCTTGGAACCGAATCCTTCCGGCCGTGTAGGTACGAATTCCGTTCCCGACTGATGAAAGTCTCAGGTGCTCGTGTTTCTTCACAAACACCGGTCGACACATCGACTCTTTTGGAATTCCGATGATTTTAACGATGCATATCTTTTGCAAATTGGCAACTCCGTGGAGGTGAGACGGAAGATCAATCATGAAATCTCCGTATTCATCAGTTGTAGCTCGTGTTGTACCTGATTTGGTCTTACAAGGAGTTTCACATTTAATAGACACCAAAGCCCCTGTGTATAAAGGTGACAACAAATCATATATCTATAATTTTATTATCTTTGATGGTTAAATTATAGTTTTGATCTCTTTACTATGCTACAATTTATAATTTAGCCCTATCCTGTAAATTGTTAATACCGTTAATTATTCTTATTAAATTACAGACGACACTTTAGTAAGAATACTAAACAATGTTCCGATTAACTAATAACATTATAAAAATAGAAAAACTAAATTATAGCAAATTAATGCACATAAATTAAAATTAAAATTTTACATAACGAGAAGGACTAAAATTAAAATTTCACCTTAAATTAAAGTAAGAGCTTTGACAAATAATTGATCACACACAAGACAAATAATAATGGTATATTATTATCAATACCAATTTGATTATTTATGGACTAATTAATAGCATTAAATTGTCCCATTCTTTTTCTTTTTTTTTAGAAATGAATACATGCAATATTGTGATGCCTCATTAATTAATTTAAATTAAAAGGGGATTAATGCAATTATGCCAAACAGTGACATTGCATTTTATGTGGACCCCAGAGGTTTATATCTTCATGAATTTAGAAAATAATTATTGCCCTTTACTATTTAATCCAATAAATATTAATTAAAATTTTTATATCTCACTTTCTTTATGTTAAAGTATATATTTATCGTAATTAAACTTGAGATGACATCCAATAAATAAATAATTTATAAAAAAAAAAAGAAGATAAATATTCATTTTTCATATTGCTTCATTTTGCAACAATATTGTGGCGACTTGTCACCCGATGACGTCCAAATTTCTTTAATCGCAAGTTTTGTATGATACATACAACGCAACTTAAACAACTCTTTTATGTGACT
Organism: Gossypium stocksii; assembly: GCA_020496765.1. Classification (NCBI taxonomy): domain Eukaryota; kingdom Viridiplantae; phylum Streptophyta; class Magnoliopsida; order Malvales; family Malvaceae; genus Gossypium; species Gossypium stocksii. Next base: position 118,154,770 of record CM035629.1, read on the forward strand.
ATCAACGTTTCTTTGTTTTAGGTCCAAGGCAACCCTAAATTTAGTGTGTGTGTTTTTTAATTTAAAATTTTAATTTTAATTTTTCTCATTTAAAAATCACAACACATGCAATCATAAGGAAATAATTTTCAACTCAACAAACATATGGTGGAAATCATTAATGGTGTTAATAACATATAATATAAAATTTTTTTTAAATATAAGCGGATTGAGTTTTAATTTGATTGGTATAAACATCAGGGTGAAGTTAGAAAAGTTTTTTAGGGAGTTGAAATGAAATTTTAATTTTTAATAATTTATATATATTTATAATTTTTAAAATATTAAATCAAAATTTTATAATTTTAGGGGGTTAAAGTGCAATTTTATTTTTATTAATTTAAAATTTTAAATTTTTTAAAAAAGCTTAAATAGTAATTTTTTATTTTAGGGGGGTCGGGACCCTGCTAACCCCTAAATTTGCAGGAGTATGTGAGTTTAAGTACGCTGAAGCACATTATCATTTTATTTATAGATTGAGGAGGAGGTATAATTAATTTTAGATATTATGAAAATAAAATAAAATAAAATATTAATATGTAAAATCGAAATTCCGAGGGAATGAAACCAAAGGAAATGAAGATATATACTTTTATTGGGTGACTCAAAGGGTGTTGGAGCAAAATAGCAATCCTAGGTTCATACAAACAAACAATAATGAAGTTTTAGAAAGAAACGAAGATTCCATGATTTAACATATTATAGATTAATTTACGAAGGATTTGGGATTTTGGAATTAATCTACGCTAAATATCTTTCAACAAACAGCAAAATCAGGCATCGAGATGATCAAAACCAGAGAATCACGATGAAGAATGAATGATATATATATATATATATATATATATATGAAATGGCGGAATGGAAAATACCTGATATAGGCCATGAACGAAGTTGAGGTTGTGGATCGCGGCGGCGGCGGTGGTGGCAAGCTTCACAAAGAACAGTTCCGGTGACGAGAACGGTTGAGAGCTTCTCTTCGCCGTATCCGGCCAAATGCACCAGCTCATCTCTGCTTGAAAACTCGTACAGCGTTGGCTTATTCTTAATGATGAAATGGTCTTCTTCAAGTTTCGCCGCCACCGCCATTAATGGAGTTTGCTGAAGGAACAAGAAGAAGAAGACGATCGTCATCGTCATTGCCATCGCCGAGCAAAAGCTGCTCATCGTCGATCTTTTACTCTGAATTTTGATCTGCGTATACCTTTGTTTTTAAAAAAACTATTGAGTGTTTCAGCTCAGGGCCAAATGACAGATTAATAGAAAGGGAGAGCGCCAAATATGCCGCAGTTTTATATTAGGTTAAATGCTGCTATTAGTACCTGCAGTATGCATAAGTTATGGATTTAGTCCTTATGCTTTAATCTGGTCATTTTCACTCCCTGTACTTTTAGAATTTTAAAATTTTAGTCCTGAAAAAAATGGCAGCTATTAAGCTCAATGCCATACGATGGTTGACGATCATGGACCAATTCAAAAAGTAAATGACAAAAATTGATCAAATTAAAGTATAGGTACTAAATCAAAAACTTATGCAAAATATAAAGCCTAATAGAAGAATTTGACCTTTTATATTTCGTACAATTTATGTAATACTAATTAAGGGTCAATAATCTGTTTTTCTTTTCATTTTTTACGACACTGCCCTTATTTGTTGACCTACAAAGTACAAACAAGAAGGGGGATGGTCAAATGGTGTAAATATTAAACACAATAAAATTGCATTCGGGAATATTAAAAATTTAGACTCTCAAAATAATTAAATTTTTATTATGGAATATTTATTAAACGTGTTTTAATGAAAATTGTTGGCTGCATATTACCAATGATTATAAAATGGATAAATTAGAAGGGTGGTTTTGGTAAAATATGACAAAATGTGGGTCAAAATGAGAGACGTATGTATTGGATTTGGAACCATTTTTTTTTTCTTCTTCTTCTTAAAAAAAGGCAGATCAACTGTAAAGTTGGTATAGGCCGGAAGGAAGTTTAACTGTTGGTTGGTTGCCTACTCCTATCACATAATATAGGTCAAATTGTGCTTTTGGTCCTTTTATCATGTTCATACTTGAGATTTAATCCTTTTATCGTTAACTAGGAGCGGAACATTACTGGAGCCAAAGGGTGCCTTGGTTTCCTCAACGTTTTGGAAAATTTTTGACAATTTTAATTAGCGCCCTATAATTTTTATAATTTCTAATTAAGCCTCCAAAAGTTTTGAAAGTTTTAAACATTCTCATTTTTAATTAAATCCCGTTCCTAATTTTTTTAAAAATTTTAATTAGGTCCCCAAAACTTTTAATTTCATGTTGGGATCAAATTAATGGTGTTTAATTGTTTGAATTAATTAATAACATTATAAAAGTAGAATGATTAAATTATACCACATTGAAGTAGAAGGATTAAAAACTAAATTTAAATATAATATAAGGACGAAACCATAATTTGACCTATAATATAGATTTTTTTAAAAAGCCTTTATCCAAACTTTTAATTTAATCAATATATATATATACATATATTTTTATATATAGAGACACACAAAGAGGATGACCGATTCGAAATATAATCACATTTATTCGTTAAAAAAAAAACTCTAAATTGATATTATATTTATATAAAAAATTTACATAAATTTCATAGAGAACGAATATATATATATATATATATATAATATATATATATAAATACAAAATTAAATTAATTTTATAAAAAGGAGGCTTGGGCGGGAAGGACCAAGTTCATAATATTCAAGCCTGCCCCAACAATCACCCATCTACAATTTTATTTTTTCTTTGTTGCTATTTCAAGAATAATAAAAGAGAATTTTTTTTAATCACGAGAGTTAAGTGAGATGATAAGTGTCTCTCTTATCTTAACTAGTGGTTGAGGGTTTGATTTTATCTTGAATATGGAGTAGCTTTAAAGCTTTTGACCAACACTTACCCCTTTAATAGGCTTATAAAATACAGAAAATTAATTACTGGGCTCGCACATATAAATTTATTGGGATACCTAAAAAAAATGAGTATTTTTTAATTAATTAAATATGTTTGTCACAAATTAGTTGCCACATTAGCTCTTACTTAGGGGATTGCTAATGTATTATATATATATATATATATATATATATATAAGTGGGAATTTAGGGAAAGGCGAAATCGTGAAAAAGTGGGTAAGGTGAAGTGTATACTATAAAACAGGAGATGGAGTTGGTAACCTGACATATTATCTGCATTAGAGAAAGATTGGTTGCCCTATTTTCTATTTTCTATTTTCTATTTTCTATTACATTGCTCTTTTCATTGTAATTTAATTATGTTTTTAGAGTATTTAAGATGATGTATATATTGTTGCTTAATTCTCTGTTTGATTGGTGTATGTATTGTTATCAATACATGAGGATATAGGTTCGAGTGTGTTGAAATGTATTATTCTTTTATTTATGGATTGAGGAGGGAGAGTTTTTTTTTGTGTCAAAAAGAATAAATATGATCAGAATTATAACGAGATTATTCAAAAAAAAAAGATGACGTATAAATTTATTTTCGACTTATAATTTAACTAATAACTTTTTTGATAAAAGTATTATAGAGGCTCTTGTATTATGAGTTAGTCATTGTACGTTTAACCAATTAGCAAACCAGTACTTTATGTTAAAAATTCATTTATTTCTACTTTTAAAAACTGGTATAACAAATATGATAACCAAAAAGTTACACATGGTGTGCAATTGTACTTCATTATGACACATATGGACCATTTTTGAACAATAGAAATGAATGAAATTTTTAATAAAATGACTAATTTGCTTTTTTATTTAACGTACAGGGATGAAATTATCCATTTCTCGAGAAAAGGGGTAAGATGCAATCTTACTCTTGATACAAGAGCTTCCATAATATTTTTACCCTTATATATCCATAATACAACATTAATTATGTTTCTAATATTTTAAGATAATGAATAAATGGTACATGGATTGTGAAGGCTCCTCAGTTAGAAATCAGACTGCATTTTGGCATATTTATTTAAAAATTTAAAAAATTAGTCATTGTACGTGAGATCAAATAGTAAATTATTTATAATATCGAAGTTTTCAAAGTTTTTACAGAAATTTTATCTTTCACTATTTTATTTTTATTTTTTTTATAGTTTTAGTTTTTTACTTTTAAAGGTAATACGACAATGTTCTATTTTTATTAAAAAAATTCATTTTTAATTTAGCTACATAAGGTTTAATGTGCCATGTAACTGTTAAATTAATGGTTTTAATAACAAAATGACCTAATTGATATAATATCATTAATTTGAAGACCAATTTAAAATGAAGATCAGAATTTGAGAATATCAGATATAATTAAATATTGTTCCATATTTGTATTGAATTTACATTGTAATTTATTTCAAGATGGATGTTAACTCGGATACAAGCTTAAACGATTTAACCTTTATTTATATATTCATCTATTTAATTTTTAAAAAAATATTATTATTTATTTTATTTAAAATTATGTATGTTTGTAGTTATTCATTTAAATTAAATGAAACATATTCAACATGTTTACAAATATTAAACATTATGTTTGTCAACTATAATACTCAAACATGTTCAACAATAAACAAACCCAAATAAATATTATTATTTAGATATAAAATTAAAATATAAATATTAAAAATCTATATTGTAAATAAATAAAACAAATAAATATTTCATAAATAAATTTATTTACTTAAAATTTGAACTGTTTGATAAATAAATGAAGCTCGAAATTTTATTTATATTAAAAAATAAATTAAGAGAAAAAGAAAAAGAAAAAGAAAAACAGCATCGCAACTTTATTTTGCCATTAATCTTTATTTAATTTGATGGAAAGACTAAAGCGAATGTATTGCCAATTTATTTTGCTATTAATATTTATTTATTTATTCTAATGGATTGATTGAAACGCAGCAGCAACATGCTTCATTTTTATGTATTTTTTCATTTATATTATTTTTCCAGTGTAAAATATTTTTTTAAAATTATTTTCCAGAATTTTTCATAATTGATCTAGACAACGGAGTTTGATTATTTATTAATTAAATTAATAAATAAAATTTATTTAAAATAGAGGTAAATTTAAAAAAAGCAATAAATGATTTTTTTTAAAAAAATAGAGGTAAATTTAGCTGCCGGTAGGGCCCAACTAGAGGTGATCATGGGCCGGGCCGGGCCCAGAAAAAATTTTGGCCCGTTTTCTAGGCCCGGCCCGGCCCGAAATATGGGCCTAAAATTTTGTCCAAGCCCGGCCCGGAATAAAAATGCTAGGCCCGAGCCCGGCCCGGCCCGGCCCATAATAATTTTTTTTGCTTATTTCATTAAAAAATTTAAAAATATAATAAATTAAATAAATTAAAAAAATATAAAAACAAATATTAAAATAAGGAACAAAATAAAATTGAGATAAACAATTCTTAAAACAATACACAAACTAAAAAAAAAAAGTTAAAAATTATATATAATTAAAAAATAAAAAAATAAAAAAATATATTTATATAATTCGGGCCGGGCCTGGCCGGGCCCGGGCCAAAAAAGATTGGCCTGAGGCCCGGCCCGTTTTCTAAACGGGCCTCGTATTTTTGCCCAAACCCAAATTTCGGGCCTATAATTTTACCCAAACTCTCCCATTTTTCGGGCGGGCCTTCAGGCCGGGCCAGGCCGCCCAACCCATGATCACCTCTAGGCCCAACCCTTAAAATAAAAAATTATTATTTAGGTTGTTTAAATTTTTTTAAAATTTTAAATTAATAAATGTAAAATTACAATTTAGTCTCTCCTAAAATTATAAAAATTCGATTTGATCATTTAAAAATTATAAAGATATAGATTATAAAAAATTAAAATTTCATTAGGCTCCCTAAACAATTGTTCTGGCCTCACCCCTGTTTAGAAACATAAGAAGCTTTTGTAAAATGTTCTTTTACCTGAGAAAATAGAAAATTTAGGTTGGCTTGTAAAAAAATTGAGATTGACGAAATTTATTTTCTAGAGACAAATATAGAAAAATGTTTAAAATATTTTAAGTGATTATTTTTATTTCAAAATGTCTTACCGATAGTGTTAATAATTGAACCTAAATTTTAAAATTTAAAAACTAGAGAGACTAACGGTACAACGAGCTTATGGTGGTCCAAAGTGATGGCAACCAAGAGGCTCACCCTCGTCTAGGGGTAGTTGCGCAAAATGAAAATTTACAGTTTTGTCTCTTTAAATTTTATAAAATTTAAAATTAATATATGATAAAATTACACTTTGATATTTAAAAAATTATAAAGATAAATTATTAAAATGGTAAAATTGCATTTTAGCTCCCATATATATATACAACTAAAATCCAGTGCCCCACCGGCCAACCTGGACTCGACCACCTCTGCTGTGTAATATGCTTAAATTTCGATCAAATTCAATATAATTAGAGAAGACAAGGATCATTTTATTCAATGTTGTGCAACAGGTATCACCATTTGTATAAATCAAAAGAATTTATTTATGAATTTTAGAAGTTGAATCTTGCCCCATGTATAATGTTAGGCGCCATAAACCAGGATTTACTGCCCATTGAGGTCAGTAGTGTTGAAGTACATGTAGTCCTTTTCGTCTGAGAATGCCGATGTGGTAGGCACCGGAGAAAACCCGGAATAGTTTCCATCTTTCTTTGCCAAGCATATATCGGCAATGTATTTCAAGAGTTCGTGTTTCTGGACGAATGGTTGTGCCTTGTATTCTTCAAATGGCATCCACTGCAGAAAACATAGAATTGACCATGAAAGGTTTCATCGAAGGCAGACTGTTTCCGAACTGCGTCGATAGTTTTTTGATGTTGTTGCGAAACGAAACATCCTTGTAACTATAAAAAGAAAGTGGCTGTGAATTTACCTTGGCTGCCTCTATCTCGGTTTCCTGCTTCTGAACTTCTGAAGAAAGTGGTTCGAGCAGGCATAGGAAGAATATATCCGACTTATCAAAGAATGCTTTGTGACTTTGTCTGCAAATAGTTGAAGGAAAGGTGTCGGGTTTTCGGTTCATGATAAAAAACCTATTAAAGAAATGCATCCTACATATTGTACTCCTTAAGATTGTTATAACACGCATGAAAGATGACTGTGTTTTCGTGTCATACCCAAGTATGATTTAGAAAGGTCGATAAACCCTAAACCTTAAACTTAGAACCGTAAGATACATGCTTGCGTTTTCATTTTAAGTAGTTAAGCTTAAACAGATTACATACCTGAATGCCAGTATTTCGATAAATTTTGTATCAACCTGAGTCAAAAAACGACCAAAGATACTCAGAATCATTTACAAACATGATTGACCATTTTGTCATATATGTGTGTATATCGGAAAACTGTTACTCACTGCTGTCTCTTCTTTGACTTCTCGAACCGCAGCTGCGCAGATATCTTCTCCCTGGAGATAAAATAGTTCAAGAAGGGAAAATACATGCCATTGTATTATATATAGAATCCCGACACACATACCTCATTCACAACTCCGGTAGGGAACTTCCACACACCCATACCTTGAAACCGTCCGGTGCTCTCTTGAACCACTAAAACCTATGATCGAGATATGAAAACCCAGAAAGTTGAAAATTATAACCATGTTTCAAGTCCAGCAGCGGCATGGATAAGCATGTATCAGCAAGTGAGATGTAAAAGTGAACGAGTGAGTGAGTGAGTGAGCATTCGAGAAATAATTAGTAGCAGTTGCAGTGTTAAAATTAGTTAAATACTGAAGATGATGATGGATATTGGATAGTACAGAACAGGCGAGGGACTAAGGCCACAAGTTCTTTAGGAACTCGACGTGTCAAAGAGAGTCTTGGTGTGCCTTTTTTCCACTCGCTTCAACATGGATTATACATGGAAAAGTTGCAGGCTGATTTGAGCATATATAAAATCATCTTCAACATGAAAGAACAAGGGGTATCGTATTTATCCATATATGATTAACATCTAAAATTGTGTATATTCAACCAAGGTTAAATCGTTAGGTCACAACAGCGAGGTGATGCAGTATACGAAGCGGAGAAAAGCTAACAACTGCTAAATGAGTCGAGGAACTATGAACATCCTCAAATCAAGAAAATGCACAGTGTATGGGTATACATGGTGAAGCATAAATGAAGATCCCTGGCATTAAAAAGTATTGTGCAATAAAAACTGTCAAATTGTAGGAGATCTTTCATTCTAGTGATAAATGAAATATTTTATGCGAACTGGATACCGATCGAAGCCATAAATAAATGACAAGCTGCATGGAATTGGGGAATTTACCTCTCTCTTTTCGTTCATGACAAATGCACCGATGCCTATCCGGTGTGAAGCATTTGCAGGAAGAGTATGTGTACCTTCAGGAATCCAATAACAAAGCATCAAGTAATTTGGCTCAGCATGGTGAAACCAAAATCCTTCCTGTGCAGCAATACAGCAGTAACTGTAAGATATATGACAGATGAATGAAAAAGAATAATAAAAGTGGCGCTATCAAGTTAGCATTCAAAAGGGCTTTCGAGAAATCAGCTCGATTTGGTTGTAAAGGATGAAAAAAATCACATTGACAGCAGCTTCAACAAGATTGACATGCTGAATAGGCAATCTGATCCACACACCCTTTTTACCCTGCAAGACATGTTCTTCCCACTGTTAAACCAGGAGTGATTTTGTAGAAACCAAATATCAAAATGTAAAACAGGAGGTGCTAACGACTCAAGTATCTTATGTTCATTATAGAATCCAAAGTAAACCTACTAAGAATGATGAAGGAAAGGCCCAATGTAAAGACACCAGCAATGAAAAAGAAGTGTTGTACATCTCTATCATGCTTGGAAGACCTTGCCAGGTCAACCATCACGCACAGAGGCCTTGCCAAAGTGCTACATGACTACAGACACGTGGACTATACATTATCCACACGTGGCCCGATATGCCCCACACTTGTCCCTTAGGACTTGGGAGCTATATAAACCACCCCTTATGATATAAAAGAGGGATTTTCCTCATTCTCTCAACACAAAAGAGCCATAAGAGCTCCTCTCCCCCGTCGAGTGAAACCGCCATTGACCACCAAACCAGTAGTTTCCCATCACCAAACAGTAATATAACAGTATCTAGAAATTTTGTGCGAGCGGTGGGCTGTTGCCAAGGGTGTAGCTAGAGGGGACAGGTAGTGGCCTTGGCCCCTTAGCTCAGTGATATATTATCACTTTTAGTACTTTATAGTTCTAAAACAATTAATTTAATCAAAAGTTAAACTTTTTTTTAACTTCGGCCCCCCAAGCTTTTCAAATTCCTGGCTTAGAAACAATAAGAGGGTAATAAAGAAAACCTGGTGTCGCCACTGTGCTATTGAAGCTCTAAGCACTGAACCAAAGAGGGCAGAATCCATAGCTTCTCTCACTTCAACAATTACTCCTCCATATCTATCATTGACTGCATTAAGTAATTTAAAATCTTGAAATACTTGTTCATCTTTTTCATTTACAGGCGTTGAATTCACTGATGTTGACATGGCCCTGAATCTGGTTCTGGTTCTATAGCCAGCTGCCACAAAATCAAACATAAACATTCAAAATTCTAATTGACTTCAAACCCAGAATTTATAACCTTTTTTTCTGTACTCACATAAAAAAAAGTTTAAAACTTAAGCTTTTTTCATTTTAGATACATACCAGTTGAAGATGAAGACAGTTGAAGTGCAGTACAAGAGGCCAATTTTGGGGCAAATCGGAATCCCAATAAAGACCAAAGATTTCTGGCTGTGATTGAAAAGCTTAGCAATGCTGCGGGTCTTCTCAACATTTTTTTTGATTCAATTATTATGGGTTATAAGCTGGCATTTTAGTAAATATCAAACAATCAAAAATATTATTTTAATAGCGTTTTATTTTGGTTTCAGATTGGGTGATTTGTGAAGTGGCCATGGCTAAGCCACACATGGCGCCGGCATAGAGGTGGGTAGCTATCGTTTAGAAACTTCAAATTAAAAACCACCTAAAAGGAACAGCAGGGACGACGCAACTGATGCAATGAAATCCGCCGTGGGTCTTTTACATAAACAAAAAAAAGGGTATATTTTCAATACTAAACTTAGATCTGGTTAATGTGTTAGGCGGCAACAGCTCGAAAAGCCGCCCAATCAAGGAAAAAAAAATATTTTTAAGGTGGTTCTGCCATCTTGCTAGACTACATCGAAAATAATTTATATTTTCTTTAAATATTATACAATATCGAAAAAAATAAAAAAAAATATTTTGCTTAATATATTAAGGACACCGATTTAAAATTTAAAAAATTAAAATAAAAAGGACGTCGACACACACTCTTACACATTATACCAATTTTTTCTTAAAAAAAATTAAACCGATAATTGCCGATCTGTTAAGCAACACTACTTTTTTTTGTGTATTTATTCAATATTTTCTTCAAAACCTTCAAGAACACAAAAAGTATAACATTTGGAGTTAGTGTCACCTAACAATGTGGCGATACCACTTAAAAAATAATTTTTTTTGTTTCATTTAAAATGAGTGTTTCATTATGGATTACTTTTGAGGTTGGTGCTGCTTGATACATTGGCAACATCTAAGTTTACTGTAAAAATCATACCATTTATGTAAATAATTTAAAGCATGTCCTATTTTTGTAATTTTTTTATATTATCCATGTAAAAAATCTAACCCGTATATGAAATTTCATGTTTTTAATGGTTAAAATATATCACAAGTTTTTATACTCTTCATAAATTTTGGATTTAGTGTTTATATATTTTTTTCTTATAATTTAGTCTCTTTATTTTTCAGATTTCAAAATTTACGTTTAATTGTCAACATTGATAAATTTGTTTGTGTAATATTTTGAAATGAAATAAAAAACTCACTTGTTAGAAATGTAATTAAAAAGTAAAATCAAGGGCGAAGGAGCATGGCAAGCCCTTAAAATAGAAAATTTTTGCTTTAGTCCCCCAAAGTTTATAAAATCTTAAGTTAGTATATGATGAAATTATAGTTTGACTCTAAAAAACTGTAAAAATTTTGATTTAATCTTTTTGAAAACTATTAATATATATAAGGGTGAATTGCATTTTATCTCTCATAAAAATATATAATTTCATCTCGACTCTCATAAAAAATTCGAATTTTCCTTTTATTGTAACAAACTCAAAGTTATTAAAATAATCTTAATCACGTTAATTGAATTTAAATTTTAAAATTTTAAAATTAAAAAATTAAAAATTTTAAAATAAAATTATAAAAACTAAATTTCAAATATTTTATTGGAAAAGAAAGGAGAATAAAAGATCTAAGGGGATGACACGTGGCACTAGAATAAAACCGTAATTATCTTCAAACGATAGGTAAAAGCCGTAATTTTTGCAGGCTCCAGCTTTGCCCTTTTTTTTTACTTCCATTTACTAATTCACATTTTCACCCAAGTTCCAAACCTAAACCCTCACGCCACCGCCGCCCCATTTTTGATTTTTTTTTTTAAAGTCTAGTGGGAGTAATAATTTATTCGAATTATTAGCAGTAGTAGTTATAATTTACCGGTAGTAATTTCTGTTGGGTTTTTTTACCGTGTAAAGAGTGAAATGGAGCTTTTCACCGGCGGCCGGGAAGCTTTCCCTCAACACGTGGCGCCATTTCCTGATTTAATGGCGATTATTGAACCGGCGGAGGAGTTGATGATGAGTGATCATCGACCTACTCTGCCCCCGCGAAAGCTGCGTCCGATTAGGTACAACGGGAGGTCACCGGCGAGCTCACAAGCGGAGGATCCCTCGGAGTTTGCTGAGGCGGTTGAACTTGTCGGTGATGAGGTGTGCGCGATAAATGGAAGTTCCTTTGACTACTTGACACCTCCTATTAAAGCCGAAGTTGGTGACGTGATGGCTACTGTTGGCGGAGGCGGCAGCGGAGTAGAAGGACCGCCTAGCTCGGAGCAGAGAGGAGAGCCTTCTGGGTATGTATGTATGTTTATTACTTCTTCCACTGCATAACCTTATATTGGTTAAAATCTATCTACTTTATTCGTGTGTATGTATGTTCCTTATCATCTAAGAACAGATATTTATTCAATAAACTATACTAATATATTAATATACTTCCACCCCTTATTAGATTAGATTTGGTAGATCTTTCATTTTTCTTTTTTTTTTTTTTTTTGAAATTTGAAGTTGAAATGTTAAAATTACCCCCAAAAAACTAGTAATTTGGTGCATCCTGGTCAAGTTCATTTGAGCTAATAGTAATGGCTGCCTCAAGTAAATGTTAGGTTGGGTTCTTTTAATATCCTTTAATTTGAGCTCTTGAGTACTTTCTTGTTTATGTCGGTACATTTTTTTCATGGTAAAGCCTGTTTTCTTTTTTATGCAAATGTTTGGAACAAAAGTATAAATAAAGCTAAATGCTAAACTGAGAGTCCAAGGGTTGCTCATACAGGGGCTCAAACAAAGGCTTTTCACGCATTTTGATCTAGTTTGTAGTAAAAATTAAGGGAATGCTTAAGGGTTTAGAATAGAACACATTATAATTGAATCAAATATTACTTGAAAAGAAGAGAGAAAAATATACAGCATTTGGAAAGCCTTATTTGAGCACCTTCGAGAATGTTTAGCCTTTATTTTACCATTTTAAAAGGTTTGGCTTTCATTTAAGCACTTTCATATATGTTTAACTCTTGTATGACCATTTTAGATAAAAGTACCATGGAATCATATTGCATTTTGCTCCCTTTTAAAAAAAAAAAGCAATTTAGTCCCTGTACATTAGATGGATTTTTTAACAGGAATGGTTTGCTCTTTGATTTAACGTACAGGGACTAATTTGCCCATTTTTTAAGTAGAAGAGGCAAAAGGCAATCTAACTTCTAGTATAGGGGCCTCCAGAGTACTTTTACCTATTATTTTAAAAGGTTTGGCTCTTACATGAGCATCCCTTAAAGATTTAGGACCTAGTTTGAGCATTTAGTCTATAAATAATACCTTGGACAATAACTAGTATAAGCTAATTTGTTGAAATGTTGATATTTCTTTGGATTTTCCAATGTATAATATCTTGGCCTATTTCAGTGGGAATGATGAAAAAAGTTGCCAACTTGAACTTATTGCATTTTAAAGAACATTATTATTTGTTAAACCTAAAGGTGATGTGCCCTAAGTGAATTTATTAGCAAAACTTTTTTCATCTCTTCCTTTCCTTTCTTCCCTTTTAGTAGGTCGGATGGCCATGTCAGTGTTTATGGCATTTATTTTTTAGTAGATCACATGGGAAAAAGGGATGTACAATACAAAGCATCATCAAATTTATGTTTTATGTACAATGAGTCCTGTTGTGTTCAGCTTCCTAGTTTTCTAATGGAGGTAAGAGTTTATTGGGGTTTTGCCGAATTCGAGTGAAAATAAAATGGGAGTGAGTCCTCTTGTCTTTGAAAGTAGTATAGCTAACTTTACGGGCTGATTAATTTATTTGTCATCTTGCTATTTTTGTCAATTCCTGCTTTTCATAGTTCAGCATGGCATTCTTGTTCAACTTTGTGAATGTGCAGTCCGAAATTGTGTGTGAAGACATAATAATACTTTATAAAAGGTGAAAAGTTCTAACAGTACCATGGAGGCCCTTGTACTAAAGGTTGGATTGAATTTTGCCCCCTCTACTCAAACAATGGACAAATTACTCTATGTACTTTAGATCAAAGAGCAAAGTGGTCTCTTTGTTAAAAATTTCATTCATTTCTACTGGTAAAAATTGGTCCATATATGTTAGCATGAGGTATATGTGACATGCAACTAGTCATTGTTGGGTTATTCTGTCAATCATGTTAGTTTTTAACCGTACAAATGGATAAAATTTTTTATAAAAATGATCAATTTGCTCTTTGATCTAATGTACAATGACTAATTTGCCTTTTTTTTAGTAGAGGTGGCAACACGAAATTTGACTCTTGGTACAGGGGCTTCCATTATACTTATAGTGTGAAAAGTTGATCAAGGTTATTGTATAGACATGCCATATGGTTTGAAGCTTATTTCAGCAAATTCGTGTCTGTAACCAGTAATCCAATCGAATGTATTGTGATATTTTCCTTGTTTCAGTAGCTCATCTTCGGATAGTGATGATGATCTGTCAGCAACTGGGAATGAACCTTTAAAGAAGAGGAAGCGAAAAAGCAGGAAAAAGATCAAACTTTTCTTGGAAAAATTGGTGATGAAAGTGATGGATAAGCAGGAGCAGATGCATAATCAATTAATGGAGATGATTGAGAAGAGGGAAAAGGAGAGACTGATTAGAGAAGAAGCATGGAAGCGGCAAGAGATGGAAAGGGTAAAAAGAGACGAGGAAGCAAGAGCACAAGAGATGTCTCGTAGCATAGCTCTCATTTCCTTTATCCAAAATGCTTTAGGCCATGAAATCGAAATACCCTTATCGACAATGTCATGCATGGAGGAAAATGGGGTTAAAGATGCAAGTGAAGATCATATTCAAAAGGAAATGGTTAATCCATTTGGTCCAACGAATAGATGGCAAGAAGTGACGATGCAAGCTAACGGGACCGAAAATCATGAAGGCGGTGTCAGCTGTGATCCAAATAATAGGAGATGGCCAGATGCAGAAGTACAAGCGCTGATAATGCTTCGAAGCACTTTGGAACACAAGTTCCACGTCACGGGCTCTAAGTGCTCCATATGGGACGAGATATCGGCTGGGATGTATAATATGGGTTACTCCCGAAGCGCAAAGAAGTGTAAAGAGAAATGGGAAAATATCAACAAATACTTCAGAAAATCCATGGGGAGTGGTAAGAAGCATCACGAAAACAGCAAGAGATGCGCTTATTTTCATGATTTAGATGTGCTGTACAGGAATGGATTCGGTAATCCGGGGAACCATATCAACTGTATCCAAGTCGATAACATGGACAACGTTGAAAGCTTGAAAGGTAATGAAGGTTAATAAAATTAGGATTTGGGATGCAGGGACCTTGAGAGCATGAAAAGCAGAAAATATTGAGAGACTCTTATGAATGAAGGGCCTCAAAACCTGATTATTAGGTAGTCACATGAACATTGTTTGTAATTTGGACATGGAATCTGTTTCTTTTGTCCATTTTTGTTTTTGTTTTCCTTTGTCATTTATATTTTACCTCTTGTTGTGTTCATTGTCCCGTAAGAAACAGAGGATATGAGTTGAAAACCGAAGTTGATTTGCATCTCATCTTGCCTTGTCAGTTGTGGGTTAGATGACATGTTTTTTCTTTAAATATGCTATAGGTCACTGTATTTTTCACAAATTTAGAATTTAATCCTTTTATTTTTAGGAATTTAATTTTTTTATTTTTCAGATTTTAAAATTTAGGTTTAATTGTTAAAACCTTTTTGTTGTTTTTAAATTTGTTGTTGTGACATTTTGAAATTAAAGAAAAAATGATGGTGTAATAGACTTAACAAAATAATTTTAATAGTGTTAACAATTAGACTTGAATTTTAAAATTTATAAAGTAGAGGGATTAAATTTTTAAAAATAAAAGTAAAATGATTAAATTTTAAAATTATGAATAGTATAGGGACTTATGATAAATTTGAACTTTTCTTAATTTGAAATAAATTTTTTAATTAAATATTGAAGGTTAATTTTGATTTAAAAGTTAAATTGGTGGTAAAATTTAATCATGATAATTAAATGAGAAATTTTTTCATAGTTTTGAAATATAATTATAAATATCAACAAAAACAATATGTAATGTTATAAGATGACAGATTAACCCTATTAATTATGGTGAGTAATTATGAATCCTCGATGACAATAAATTTATTTAAGCCATTTCCGTTTGTCTTAATCAATCATGATTAACTTCTTTGAAAATGCATGTATGCCTAATTTAGTTTCTAGTTTTAATTATGATTTTTGGCAATTTATTTAACGAAAATGAAAAATACGTAATGCACATAAATAACGTGGTATCAAAACATGGTAAATTTAAATTATTAATAAGCTTACGTTTTAGTTATTAGATTGTTTGAATGCTTTTATTTAAATCACCGAATAATTTAAAAATTTCTATTTAAGTCACCAAATAATTTAGAATGTTTATTTATGTCACTGAGTTGTTAAATGTTTTTTTTTAAGTTTAATTAATTAGTTACAGGCAATGATTTGACGATTGATATGATGAATCAGTATCTATCAATGAATAGAAGAATATACGTTAAATCTTAGTTGATTTGGTAGTCAATATGACAGATCAGAGAAGAAAGTGAAGAAAGAAAGCTATATAACAACCTAGCGACTTAAATAAATATTTTTAATTAATTAAATGATTAAAATATAAATTTATTAATAATTTAATGATCTTAGAGTGAAATTTTAAATTAGATCAAGTCTTTATATTTTTTAAAATTTAAAATTTTAATCATAATCATTAATTAATTAACTGAATTTTAAGGATTAAAAATAAATAAAAATCTTATAATAAATTAAAGGACAAGGAAGAAACGAGAAATATGACATCAGCAATTATCCTATTAAAAAAAGAAAGAAAAGAAATCAGGCATTTGGAGGGGAATTTAAGTTGCATTTAGAGCTCATTTGGGGTGGCCTGTGTGTTAGATTCGAAAAAAGCCTCGAATTCCGAAACTCGGAGGCGTAGCGAGCGAGCGCGAGCCATAGCCTGAAAAACCCAAACCCCTTTTCGTTCTTTTGTTCATATTCTCATCTATCTTTGTATCCACTGTGCGACTCATTGAACTGAGACTGGGAGCTATAGAGAAGGAGACGAAGCTGCTGCTTTGCCCTGTGAGTAGAAATTACGGATAATAATGGCGGATAAGCTGGAAGAACAGCTCAAGGAGCTGGGATCCAAGCTGGACTCTCCTGCAACTACCAAGGACGCTCTTCTTAAGCTCTTAGAGGTACGCATTCATTCTTCAACTTAATTACTTAATTCTACCGAGCTTTCATAGTTTCCCTAGGGTTAATTCAAGCTTAACCTTTTTTCTTTTCTTTAGTATTTTAGGTTTTAAGACTGTAATAGACTGTTTACTTGAATTAGATTTATTATTTGAAGTTTTTTCTTAATTGGATGTGAGTTTGGAGAAATTTGGTTGAATTAGGGTTGTTTCTATAATTCACGAGGTTTTTCCTTAGTTACATGTTTTTCTACTTATTTCCTGCAGTTCCCACTTGTATTTTATGCCCTTAATTTGCTATGTGATATGATATTTGAGTCAGCCATTTTTTGAGTAAATTCAAGATACTGGTCGCTGTTTTAAGATATTCTATTGTTCTTGTCTCAAATGGTTGTGTCTTCAAACATGTTATGGTTCTTCTAGGTAGTGCATCAGGATCTGAGTTAGCTGCAATATGCTATGCCTTGAGAGCTGGGCCTTATTTGACTTTTTCCCCTCAAATTTGAATGATTGATAACCTTTGTACTTTAATAACATTAATATGCCAGTAATCTTTGTTTTCGGCTGCACTTCATGAATTACACCACCCACCATTGCATAACATGACAAAAAATGCATACTATGGGCCTAGTCATAGTTTGGAATTGTCATTGTGGTTTGAGAAGGGCTTTAAGGGGTATCGTGGTAATTATTATCAGCCTTGAAAAGAATTCAACCTAGATTTGAAATTAGTTCGGGTTGGCTGCATTAATAAAATTTTCTTCCTTCTGTTAGGTTGTGGGTTCTATCCTTAAAATGCTCTAAAGAAGCTAACTAATCTTTATCAATGTCAATCCATGTAAAATGTTGTTTTACGCTCCCTCTTTCCATTTTTTCGTACATTGGATTACTGTTGCATACTCGAAAATCCATTGCTCTACTTTGCACTTGACTAACCAATCAAATATGTCGTTCCTTTTGTTTACAAATGATTAAATTTACATTGATAAAACAAATTCCTCAGTGAAGAATTCATGTCCTATCCGAACATAGGGCAAAGTGATTTTGTCGAATATGCATTGGTTATATTTTCGTGTCACATGTTGCTTGGAATCTCTAATGAACTTGTTATTTTTTTATGACCTGAAGAGGTATCTTCTTATGCATGTTTATTACTGTAGCATTGGTTGATATTTCTCAATGGTTGTAAAGCTTCCCCTCCCCCCCCTTTATATTTTTTTCATTCTTGCCTATTTCTTTTGATATTTCACATATCATTCTTTATCTTCTTGCTGACTTTCCCCTACTTCTTCCGTTTCGGAAATTCACACATCTGGCATTGGGCCTATGTGCCAAGACAGATGGGTCTGTGGTAATATGTACTGCTTCATGTTATTTGGTATATATCGTGAATATTTTCTCCTCTAATCTGCAGCAAGCTGCTACATGTCTTTCTGAGCTTGATCAGTCTCCAGCATCATCAATAATGGAATCAATGCAGCCCCTGCTTAATGCAATTGTCAAGCCTGAACTGCTGAAGCATCAAGATAAGGATGCGAAACTTCTAGTTGCAACCTGTATTTGTGAGATAACTCGGATAACTGCACCTGAAGCGCCTTATATTGATGATGTTCTAAAGGTAATTTTCTTTGTGAAGGTTTACTGTTTACTATTTTTGGTCATCATTTTCTTATGTACTAATATTTTTTCAACTGAACTTCTGGTGATTGATATGTGCCATGCTTTCAGGATATTTTTAACTTGATTGTTGGCACTTTCAATGGTTTGAGCGATACCGATGGTCCATCATTTAGAAGGATAGTTGTAATTTTGGAGACTCTTGCGAAATATAGATCATGTGTTGTGATGTTGGATCTTGAATGTGATGATTTGGTTAATGAAATGTTCAGTACATTTTTTTCTGTTGTAAGGTATGTTTTATTCCATTATTTATTTAATGTTTTATTCCATTATTTATTTAATGTCAAGAACCGTTTACTTATCGGTTCTGTTTACCAAAAGTATGCGTTGCATGTAACATGAGTGCTTTTGTTTTTGTTGAATGTAGAATTTTGAAATGGCTTTATGGTACAATATGATATTCGTCTTAGTATTTCACTTTAGTGCAGTGGCTAAGATATGCCTGCAACCTCTTTTTGTTCATTGTATGTATCTTGAGCATATCTATTTGTATGTGCATGTCTGTCTTGTGGTTGGGTTGGTACTTGAAAGTTCCATCTTTCCTTAAGTTGCTTTTATAGTAAGAATCTGCAGGTTGTTTAAATCCTTTTCCTGTATGCTTTGAATTATCATGGACTGGAGGACTGATGTTTGCTACATATTGCAGGGATGATCATCCAGAAAGTGTTTTATCATCTATGCAAACAATCATGATTGTGGTGTTAGAAGAGAGTGAAGATGTTCAAGATGATCTTTTACTTGTTATATTGTCTGCATTAGATCGTAACAAAAGTGTAAGAATTTCATATTTGCTATTGGCTTATTGCTTACAAATTGTATGGCTGCTTGTATTTATTCCTTAGGAATTATAATTCTAAAGGAAATTGATTTCTGGAATCTATAATCTCAGGGTGTTACTCAAGCTGCCAGGAGACTTGCTATGAATGTCATAGAGCAGTGTTCAGAAAAACTTGAAGCTGGCATAAAACAGATTCTTATTTCAGTGATGTCTGGAGATAATCAGTTAACAAAAAGTGAAATTGACTATCATGAAGTTATCTATGGCATTTATCATTGTGCTCCTCAGATACTGTCAGGAGTTGTCCCACACCTCACAGGAGAGCTGTTGGTATGAACGCAAACATTCTTTTTCATTTCTACTAATTACTTAACTGCTTTAAGATTTTGTCGTCCATGTGAAGACATATTTATTTGTTGTTTTTGAGAATATTTTTATATTTTAAAATAATTCTTATAATCTTTTTGAGGATGAAATGTTTGTGGTTCTGGAGAGTTTAGGTTCAGCCTTTGCGAAAATGGGGGCTTTTTCTTTTTCTTTGCTTCCTATTATGGATTTGTCATAGTTAAGTCTTAAGTTCGGAAAATGAGTTCAAAGATGGTTGGAGTTGATTGACAATTTCTGAGGTTTATAAATTGTAAATTCCAATATATGCAGGCTGATCAATTAGACACTCGTTTGAGAGCTGTGAGATTGGTTGGGTCCCTTTTTGCTCTGCCTGGTGCTAACATATGTGAAGCATTTCAGCCAATATTTTCAGAATTTTTGAAGAGGTTGACTGATAGAGTTGTCGATGTTAGAATGTCTGTCCTCGAACATGTTAAGAGCTGTCTGTTGTCAGATCCCTCTAGACCTGAGGCTCCTCAAATAATCTGTGAGTTTCTTTTGATTTTTCTTTTCTCAAAATATATAGTTATTTATGTTAGTTCGCTAATTTTGACATTGTTCTAAATTTTCTAGCTGCCCTATGTGATCGGCTTTTAGACTATGATGAAAATGTTCGAAAGCAAGTTGTGGATGTAATTTGTGATGTTGCTTGTCATTCTCTTGTTTCCATTCCTGTTCGGGCTGTAAAACTAGTTGCAGAGCGTATTCGGGACAAATCTGTATGTTAATTTTCCTGTACTTCTTGGACTGCTTGGCTACCCCTTCTGTATCCAGTGACCATTATATACTGCATTTAACTTCTTCTTTTGTTTGGAATGTACAGCTGCTTGTTAAAAAATATACCATGGAAAGAGTGGCTGAGATATTCAGAGTTTATTGTGCCGGCTGCTCTGATGGCTCGATCAATCACAATGAATTTGATTGGATACCTGGGAAGATTTTTAGATGTTTTTATGACAAAGATTTTAGGCAAGTCATTTGGGATACTTGCAAGCACGGACCAATTTTGCACATGTTTAAAATATGTAGCATTATTTATCTTTGTTTTTCCTTATTATTCAAAGTTTAGGGGTTATTTAGTTAATGCATTTGGATCTCTTATTAGGGAAGTTCGGTAGATGTAAGAAGGGATATTATAAGCTTAGATTTGGAGTTATGCTATATTTTCAACCTTTCATTAATTTTTGCTAAATAATATCTTCAATTTGATCCATGCAAAAGAAAATGAAAATCCTGTTTGTTTAAATTTCCTTCTCATGATTATTTATTTATTTTTCCCTGAGCATGTATGCAAGTAGTTATTAGGATGAATTTGTAATCTGTTAATTAGTACGTTAGTGAAAACTGTTTTCCTATTAGTAAAATGCAAAGTAAAAGATTTAAAGAGCGTTCTGCTACGGCTTTTTGTTGGGTGTGTGTTGTGCATAATTGTAGCATTTGTAATATGTAGATCTTGATCTTCCTTGCAGGTCAGATACGATTGAATCTATTTTATGTGGATCCCTCTTTCCTCCTGAATTCTCAATCAGAAATAAAGTTAAATGTTGGATAAGAGTCTTCTCTGGGTTTGACAAAATTGAGGTCAAGGCACTTGAGCGGATGCTGGAGCAGAAGCAGAGGTATATTGTAAATGCTTTCCTATATGGCTTTTGATTAACTTCCCTTCATGTGTGTATTTAATGGTTTCTACACTGATTTTTGGGGGATTTCCTGTTGGATTACAGGTTACAGCTAGAGATGCAGAGGTATCTCTCTCTAAGGCAGATGCATCAGGTTTGAAGCTTTGAATGATGATATAGTATCCTAAAGCTCAGAATTTATACTTCTATTAACTGTTAAATTGAAAAACCGGTACTTTCTCCCATGCAGGATAGTGATGCTCCTGAAATACAAAAGAAAGTTTTATATAGCTTCCAAAACATGTCTCGCACTTTTTCTGATCCTGTGAAGGCAGAAGAGAGTTTTCAGATTCTTGATCAGTTGAAAGATGCTAATATTTGGAAGATTTTATCGAATCTACTGGATCCCAATACCAGCTTCCATCAAGCTTCTAGTGGTCGGGTAGGTTATAAGATATTGACTTTTTTTTTTGAGTTAAAGATATTGACAAATACAAATTGAAGGGGATGTTGCTCATAGGTGAACTTCTCTTTAATTTTGGGGGAAAACTGTATTATGATGAGTAGTTTGAACCATGGAATCTAAGTTTTTATCTTTTTAAAGTTTTTTCATTGTATGATATATCTGTGATATATGTTTGTATTGCAGGATGAATTACTTAAAATACTTGCTGAGGGGCACCAACTCTATGATTTTCTGAGTACACTCTCCCTGAAGTGTTCTTATCTACTTTTTAGCAAGGAGCATGTGAAAGAAATCCTTCTGGAGGTTACCATACAGAAGTCTGCTGGAAACACATTATACATCCAATCTTGCATGAATATACTCGTGGTAAGAATTTGTATCTCTATGAAACTTGTTTTTCTGGGTGTGAATGAGTGCTGTTGTGCAATTTTGTGTGGCCTTTGCCTTTGTGTGCGTCACTCTTTCCTTTGCTTCAATTCACAATGTTATTAAGAATTTGCAAGTTTGGTGCCTTCAACATAGGCCCTATAAAGTTGCTTATGTTCCCCCCCCCCCCTTTTCTCTTAGAAACACATTTCAAGATTTGTTTTATAATGTCTCTTTGCTGCTTTCCAGATTCTTGCGCGATTTAGTCCATCGCTTCTGGGTGGAGCTGAAGAAGAACTGATTACTTTTCTGGAAGATGACAATGAAATTATAAAAGAAGGCATTTTGCATGTTTTGGCTAAGGCTGGTAGTACCATACGGGAACAACTTGCAGTGTCATCAAGGTGCAACTTTGGAATGCTTGACTTGTTAGAGTTAGTTCGTTACCCTTATTCTTACCATCTTCATAATGGTTGTTTGCAGTTCAATTGATCTTATATTGGAGAGGCTTTGTTTAGAAGGCAGCCGAAGACAAGCCAAGTATGCAGTGCATGCACTGGCAGCGATAACAAAGGATGATGGGCTCAAGTCTCTCTCTGTTTTATATAAGGTTACACAAAATGTCATGCTTTTTAGTTATGTATTTGAAATGTGTTTTCAGAATAATAAAAAAATATAAATAGCATTGTCTTAGTTTATTTGCGTAACTTACTGTTTCTTTGCTTTATTTGCAGAGCCTTGTGGACATGCTAGAAGAAAAGACGCATCTACCAGCGGTGCTCCAGTCTTTGGGGTGTATAGCTCAAACTGCAATGCCTGTTTTTGAAACTAGAGAGGGTGAAATAGAAGAATTTATTAAAACTAAAATTTTGAGATGCAATCATGTAAGTCTTGTGAGATACATTGTATCCTTCAAATATTTTCTATCTCTGACATATTGATTAAATTTTCATGCATAAACCTTCTTTGTTACTTCAGGATGCAGATGGCAGTGCAAATGAATGTTGGGATGACAAAAGCGAACTTTGTATGTTGAAGGTTGTGGATTGTTGTTTTTTCTTTTTGTAAGAACAATTTCATTTTTACTATCGGTGTCTCTTGGAACATGATTCAGGTTTCCGGTTTTTATTTTTAAGCTTTTTTTTTTTGTAACTTTTCTATGATGGATCTCTAAGCCTCTAATATTGCTTTCGTGCCACAGGTATTTGGGATAAAGACATTGGTGAAAAGCTATTTGCCTGTCAAAGATGCTCATCTTCGTCCTGCTATCGATGACCTTCTAGGACTCCTTAGAAACATACTTTCTTTTGGTGAAATATCTGAAGATATAAAATCAAGGTACTATAGTTGACATCTGGAAGTTTCTCTCTGGTTCACTCTCTATTTTCTTTACTTACTAATATTTTGTGTGTGGCTGTTGAATATCTCGGTTGGTTTCCCTCAATTTATTGGAACCTGTTGCCTTTCGAGGCCCAAATTCACACACAAGTTTTTCTTATCTTACAGTTTAGTTGATAAGGCTCATTTAAGGCTTGCTGCAGCCAAGGCAGTCGTTCGTCTGTCCCGTTACTGGGATCATAAGATTCCTGTTGATGTCTTCTATTTAACCTTGAGGACCGCTGAGGTGAAGCATTTGTATAATATGCAACATTGATCTTGTTTTCTTGTTCACTTTTCCTTTTCTCTTATGTTCTTTTCTGGGTTTCTAGATCTCTTTCCCTCAGGCTAGGAAACAATTCCTCAACAAAGTTCATCAATATATAAAGGACCGGGTTTTGGATGCCAAATATGCTTGTGCTTTCTTATTTAACATACCTGGATCCAAACCACTTCAGTTTGAGGAGGTTTTCATGCTGAACTTGAATTTTTGTGTAGTTTTTTGCTGAACTCATTTTGTTGTTCTGTTATGGCAAGATTTGTGAATTTGCTGTTATTTTCTTTTGTGTTTGAAATAGCAGGATAAACAGAATTTAGCCGACATCTTCCAAATGTATCAGCAGGCAAAAGTTCGGCAGGTTGCTATACAATCTGATACAAATTCCTCAACATCATATCCTGAATACATCCTGGCCTATTTGGTTCATGCTCTTGCTCATCATTCATGTCCCAACACAGATGAATGCAAAGATGTCAAAGCATTTGAATTAATATTCCGGTATATGCATCTCCTTTAATCTGTCTCAGATATATGGTTTAGATATAAATTGAGTTGGTATAGAGTGTTGTCTCACATTGGTTAATTTTGGATGCCTTGTGGACCTTAAGTTGAAGAGAAGCCTCTTTGACTATAGCATCTAACTATGAACCCAGGGATCCCTAACAGCTTGAGATCTTTACTCTGCTAAGAGATCCTATGTTAAGCAGATTGGCAACAGGTTATGATGCACAACCTGAACATTAAGTCATAGAAAACCTCAAATTTAACTGCTGTAGTTACAGACACTTGAATTAAACTACGTAGTTTAGAAATAAAAAGATAATCAACTTTTATCTATATTCTAATGGATTAGATGACTTTATATTGCCTGTTTCTGTGAATCCTCAATACTAAATTTTACTTCTTGCCAGTCGCTAGTGTTTTTCAGCAGCCTTCCGTATGTTATTACTTTTTATTGCTGCAATCTGATATCATAGATTTTGTACTGATGGGGTTCACTATTCTTAATGATTAGGTTTTTGCTATAGGTAGAAATAATTACTTGGTAATTTGTATTTAATTGAGAACTTTTCAGTCATTGAACTTGTCTGTTCCGTATCTTTCAGGCAATTGTACTTGACTATTTCTATGTTGGTGAATAAAGATGAAGATGCCAAGTCAGAAGGTGATGCCAACAAGGAGAAGGAGAATATTTCTATGATATTCTCTATCTTTAAGAGCATCAAGCACTCTGAAGACATTGTTGATGCAACAAAATCAAAGGTTCAGTGAGAAGTTTGTTTTTTATACTAGTAATTACTATTATCCATTTTTTCCCCCTATTATATTGTATAACTAGTTGATAGGTTATCAGTTTGGGGCCTTCTGATGATGAGATAAGTTAAAAGGCCTCCTTAAGAACAAAGAAGCTAATTGGTCTGATAATTTATTTATTTATTTATTTATTTTCAGAATTCACATGCTATCTGTGACCTTGGACTTTCCATCATGAAGCTCCTAGGTTATAAGGAGGATGCAGGTCTTATACCGTCAATCTCTCTGCCTCCAATCCTATACAAACCATATGAAAGAAAAGAAGGTGAAGATTCCCAGGTAAGATTTTAAATTACCAGAAGCTTTCTAACTGCAATCAGGCAGTGATAGGAAAAAACTCTGTACAACTATTACTTCAGAGACTGGATGTGAGCTATTTTTTAAGTGATGTGCATAACACAGTTTTATATGTAGTTAACCCACTTGTTAATAATTTGTGCAAACAGTTGTTATGCTTCAACAATGCAATCACATTGTGCTATTGACATTCATTCATTTATTCATTTGCATCTTATTTGGGCTATATTTTTAGTACAATGTCATTGATTATGCTCTTTCTTATTTTCGATAGGCTGGAGGAAGGCAAACATGGTTAGCTGATGAGAGTATCTTGTCCCACTTCGAATCCCTAAAGTTGGAATGTGATAGAATGGTACTATATGCTCTCTTTCATTCATCTATGGGGTACTATTTGGTGTATCTGGAAGGGCTCCCTTTTGTTCATCTATTTGATGTGAAAATTTTGGATATTAAATATTTACAAATTTGAAAATTTATATTTGCAAATTTGCATATAAACTTATCGATGTATGTAATTTATATTTTATGTATATAATATATCTTTTTAGAGAACTTGAAAATCAGCTATAAATATCTATGAAAAAATTGAAACATGCGGATAAACTCAAAATAGTATGTTGAAATACTCTGGCATTTAGTGTTAAATTGTTCACTAACTTTTCCTGCTCCGCTTTTATCACACATTAGGTTCATACAGAGATGGTCAAGGAGGAGGTTCTCAAAGACAGTGAAACTGATAGAAATGAAGTGCCTCTCAGAAAAATGATTAAGCAGTTAAAATCTAAAGAACCCAAGGCTGGGAAGGCTAAAAAGAACAAGTCTCTCCCTGTAGAAGCAAAAGATGCTGAAAATGACGTTGATATTTTGAAAATGGTGAGGGAAATAAATTTGGACAGTCTAGAGAGGTCCAGTAAGTTTGAGTCAACCAATGGTCATAAACATTTCCCTACCAAGAAAGAAAAAGCAGAGCAGGAGCATCAGAAAGGTAATAAGAGAAAATTAAGTGTTGCAGCTTCTGTCCCAGTGCCAAAACGCAAGAGGTCGTTACCTGCACACAGCGCTTTCAAGCTTTCACGAAGTGTTTCTAAGGTCCCTTCAGGACATGACTGGCATGACGTTAAAGATTCCTCATTTCTACCTGTGAAAATGGACATTGATAAATTCTATGATTCTAAAGACAAAAAGCCCACAAACCAAAAACGGAACGAGAATAATGAATTGGACTACTTGGTTCCATGCAGTCGGAAGAGAAGAAGCGTCCCATTGAAAGGTAAAGGCAAAGGCTCCGATAGTGATGAGGCAGATGAAGATGAAGCTGATGATGAAAATCTGGAGGTGTGTTTTCTTTGACTTGGTTAAATTGCCGTCAGGGATGCACACATTTAATTCTCTCATGGTTCACTGTTGTGAATATCTGTTTTATATTTCCATGCAGAAGTTAGACACCCCCAAGTCTGCAGCTGGATCTAGCAAAAAGCAGAAGAGGAGCATTGCAGGATTAGCGAAGGTCCTTGTTTTCACTTCACATCTTTTTAATTAACACTATGAAGGTTTCAAGTTGGTGCTGTTTTATGAAACATGAAAAATGACTAATCCATTAGTATTCACTGCTTAGAAGGGTTAGAAAGATAAATCCTGGATGCATTTATGTGGTGGTTTCCTTTGAGAACCCCTCCCTGCCTCTGGAATCCCTGCCCCTTTTTTCCTCCCCCTTTTCTGTCTTGTGTTGCTTGTATGCTATTTTTAATGCTTTTGCTAGAATTTCTCATGTTACAATATTTGAAAGTGCACCGAGGACCAGCCTTGCTTCTCTCATTCTCTCTGTAGTTGAGATTTAGCAGAGATGCATACCATCTATATTCTACCTCGTGCGTTTCTAGTTTTTTCTTACCATTGTTGCCCTATAAGTGTTCTAACACATTATGAAATGGCTTCTATTTCTCTGTTCTAATCCTCTTGTTGTCTCAAAATTTTGAGCTCTTTGTTCATTATTTAATCTTCTTTGTTTCCTTTGCGCAGAGCTCAACCAAGGAAGATAAAATTGATGTTGCAGATTTGATTGGTTACAGAATAAAAGTGTGGTGGCCCTTGGATAAGCAGTGAGTTCCATAACTTTTGCTGTTCTTTGCAACAGAGTCCAAAAGTTTACTGTGAATCATTCTGTGAAATAGATTGATTGTCAGTCTGTATCTCAGTTGCATTTCACATGTTATTTAGGTTGCATTCACGTGTTTGAGAATTCACACAAGGCTTCATTTG
Organism: Gossypium stocksii; assembly: GCA_020496765.1. Classification (NCBI taxonomy): domain Eukaryota; kingdom Viridiplantae; phylum Streptophyta; class Magnoliopsida; order Malvales; family Malvaceae; genus Gossypium; species Gossypium stocksii. Next base: position 118,182,583 of record CM035629.1, read on the forward strand.
GTTACAGTTGAAATTCTGCAAATGAGTTTGTGCTTTTTGTAGATCTGAAATGACCATTTCGACTTTCTCCTTGTCTGATTTGCATATTCATCCACTTTTTATTGTTTTAAAGAGGATGAAAATTTATTCAAGATTCTGGTCTTATAGCAGTCCTTATGGCTTGGTGCTGATCTAATCTTACGGCAGGCTTTAAGGCTTTAATTTTAGGTTTAGTATTGTGTTTAAACCATAGTGCTTTTCTGGAAAATTTAACAGTTTCCCTGTGGGTATTAATTTGTTTCCACTATAAAGTTTTTTTTTCAATTCTCCACATTGTTATACATGTTAGTATTATTCTATTTGAACAGGTGCAATTTCATTTTGCATAACATCAGTCTTTATGGTTCTGTGCTTGTATAGCAATGTTATTATGAACCTATCAAGGGTTTAACATTTTTTGAAGAAAATATATTTCTCAAGAAAAGATCCAATTATGAAGGTTCTCCACTGATTATATCTTACTGCTGGAAATGACAGGTTTTATGAAGGTACAATCAAGTCTTATGACGCCATAAAGAAGAAGCATGTGGTAAGCTGCACTTTTTTTTCCTGCTTGAATGTATATGTTAACGCTTGTGCCACATGGAACCAACTCTTACTCATATATTCTTATTAGGTATTATATGACGATGGAGATGTGGAAGTGCTTCGTCTGGATAGAGAGCGTTGGGAGCTCATTGGCACAGGCCGCAAGCCTGGAAAGGTTAAGGTTTCACATCTTGCGTTTCTCTAGGCTGAAATCAGTTAAATTTTTGTTTGAGCTTGCTCTTTATCACTTTGCTTGCACTTTTTGCAGAAGTCAAATTCATCGAAAGTCAGCAACAGCCCTCTGAAGGAAGTGTACGTGCTATCAACTAATGCAGTTTTTAGATAATTCTGTCGTGAATCTCAACTCGTTGTGTAGTTCTGTGCGTCTCACATCCTCACAAAAAAAAAAAAAAAAAAGGAAAAGAAAAAAAGAAAGAAAAAGATGGCAATTGTTTTGAGGATGACTTGTTCTTACATCTAGTAACTAACTTCTCATGTTGCTTCATAACTTGATTGTTGTACAATTGACAGGTCTCCTGGGCAGAAAATTAAGAGCTCTGGTGCTTCACGTCAGAATACCAGTTCAGTAAAGACGTGAGTAATTGCTATCCGATATAAAGCTATTTGCCTTCAATTGGTTTGTGAGTTTAATTGATATTTGATTTGCAGACTTAAGGGGAAAAGAACTCCAAAGAAAAACTTGAAGCATGCTCAAAAGAGCATGTTGAAAGATGATGAAGAGAATGCTGGTGTGTCAGAATCCAAGTCCACTGCCGCAAAAAAAATTCCTAAAATGAACTCAGGTATTGTGTATTGATTTTCATAAATTTTCTTTAGGCTGTTTTAATTTCTGTCGAATGTGCATTGTGCTATAAAGTTAGCTTGCTTTATTAGTTTTGGTGTCATCTCCTGGAGCTGTGATGCAACCAGAACTAATGTCATTTAGATCAAATATTGCACTTTGAACATCATTGAAAGCCACAAAATTTTGGTAATATGTAGGACATATCACTTTGAAACTTGTGGAACAAATATGATAGGGGATCTTGGGTCATTATTTCTCTTTCCCCTCTCATTTCATGTCTTTAAATGTTTCTTTCCTTTTTCCCAGATGAATCTGAAGGATCAGACACCGAAATGGTAGACGAGAACCTAACAGATAGGGAAGAATCTGGGAAGAAAACGGCTTCAGTTTCCCAAGGAAGATGTTCAGAAGATACAAAGGGAAGCCCAAATAATGCTGAGGAGTTGGATGAAGTTAAATCTGATGCTGATGGGAATCTTTCCGGGCATATAGATAGCACTTCAGAAAATGCTCAAAAGGTGGACGAGGAAGAGAAAGCAGCTGATGAATTAAGTGAAGGCTCTAGAGAACCTGCTAGTAAAGAGGCTGAAGAAAGTGATCATGTTGAGAGTAAATCTCCAATCCTGAAAAAACCATCGAAAGGGTCTTCCTCAACTTCAGATGTTGCAGATTCCGGGATTTCTGATGATGAGCCCCTTGTAATTTTACATCTAGCAATGTCCTCAATAACTTTCATGTTCGTCTTATATATTAATTTGAAATGATTTTCTTTTCTTTTATGAAATGCAGAGCAAGTGGAAGCATAAGGTCGGAAAATCCGGTTCCAAGAAACTGCAGTAAGGGGTTGAAGATGAACTTGAGTGGGAAACAAGCGGTGCTGTGTCTGTTGAAGTGGTAAGAAAGAACCTAACAAGACGATGGCCATCTGACTTTTATGTAAACACAGTAATAAATGTCCGAGTAATTGTCCTTGCCCTAGCCGTAGCCGTAACGGTAGACTAGAACCTTGTAGAGTATGTACTGTAAAATAACTGTAGGGGGGGGGGGGACTTTAGTGCATGGATGGTGTAGGGTGGTAGATGATTAGAGATAGTTTGCATGAAATTGATAGGGTACATTTGTATAGTTTAATTGTATTTTGGGGGATTGTTTTACAACTTTATTTGACTTTAAAACATCCATATCAAATTGATCATTGTTTCACCACCGCGTCTGCACACTGCTCAGCCTACCATTGGCTGCGGTGGGAACACAAACTGTTTGAATTATTGTGTGAATCAAATATTCTGCAATTGGAAGTGTTTGTGTGAATGCTCGGTCATAAACGCGTCCCAATAGTTTTGTAGTGTCAATGGATGGTTTTGGACTGATCTTGATTCCATTTATTTTATAATGTTTTTATGTTTTTTTTGGGGGGTTTATTTTGTCATCACTATATGATAGCAGCGACCACTATCAGACCTCTTTAACTTGCTGAAATTGGGGCAGTGCATCTGGTCGGAGCTAAGCCAACACACGTTAGTCGGTATAATTCTGGTTTTGGCCTATGGATTTTGAGATTTAGTTCTTTTCTCTAGGGTAAACTAGACTAGTATTGGTAATTTTTTTGTTCATTCAATTATAAAAAGTTATATTATTTAATTGTCTTTTTTGGGTCAGCAGTTAAAAATGAAACACCCAAAAATCTAAAAAATAATTTAATATTGATTATGATTAATTATATTTTCATTTGGTCTTGTGAATTAAAAGTAAAAAAAAAAAAAAAAAAGCAACAACAATCCTCAAAAAAAAAAAAAAAGAAAGAGGAAAGAGCTAAGCATCAACTAAAGGTTTTTGTCGATTTGAATCTACTATCAACTGGAGGATGAAATTGACCCAATAAAATTTGAAAGATTGAATCCTAAGTTTTAACATGATCGAGGGACTCAAATAAAAATTAAACCAATAGCATACACAGCAACAATTTAATTAGTGGTATTAAGTAGAAGCAGTGTATCATGACCCGAAAGGAGTTGAAAAAAGAGCCAAGAGTCAAGGTGGAAGACCCAGCTGCAGCGGCAGGGTTTTGGCTAAGTCTAAACACGATGCTAACATTTTTTATTATTGTGTTCAGATTTAGTTTCATTTCTTTTAATATATAAAAAAATTAAGACTTGAATATATCAATCAACATATCCATTCGTTAAGGAAAAGGTATAATAATTTTTTGTCCCTCTAATTTTATAAAACCATTATTTTATCTTTTTTTTTCTTTTAATTCTTAAATTTATATTTTTTATCAAATTGATTGAAAAGTTAATATTTATTAATTTTATTGACGTATACATGGACAGCATTTAATGAATTTTTTTAAATTTAAAATATTAAAATAAAATTTTTTTATTTATTTTGGTCAATTTGATAAAAATATAAATTTAAAAATAAAAAAGAATAAAAAATTAAATGAAGGATTAAAATAATTCTTTTATAAATTAAAAACTCGAATAAATTATTATAAATATTTATAATAATGTAAATATATTCCTTTCACCTAAATTTTATTGAACTCAAATAAAAATAAAATTAAAAATAAAACAACATTCATAGTTGTGTTTATGTTAGTCTGGTCGATTTCAAGTCTAAGTTTTGAATTTAAATATTTTCAACTCAAATTCTTTTGAATATTTTGGAAAACAAAAATAACTTGAAACGTAAACAAATCATTCAATCTTGTACTAATCTAATCCAGTATTTTCCACGTTTAAGCAGAGAATTTCCTATATTTAATGCTTGTAATCCTAAAATTGTATATGCGTGTTGAAAGTGGAGTTCAACTTTTTCTTTTAGCTTTTTGGTATTTCCAATCCCACGCTGCTCTAAAACACTCTCTCCTCCGCCTCTCTCACCCTCTAATCTGATCACTGATTTCTTTGATTTCAAGTTGAAGTCAAGCTGCAGCTATACTGGTATAATCACTCTCTTTGTTTATGGATCTGTTTGGCTATTGCCTTTATCTTTGATGATTTTTTTTTTGTTTATTATATCTTCTTTTTACTTTCTCTACAAATTATGGATTCCTTGTTTCTGGGTTGTCACTTCTTTTCTTTTTTTTTAATTATTGGAATTTGGGTTCTTTGCAGTGATTTGGTTAATATAGAATTGAAACAATGGGGGAGCTGTTGGGACTGCTAAAAGTGGTGGTTGTGCAAGGTAAAAGGTTGGTTATCCGGGATTTTAAGAGCAGCGATCCTTATGTTATAGCCAAGCTCGGTGATCAGGTTTGTGGAACTTTGGGTATTTATCATTTACTTTTGTTGTTTCCCCTTTGTTTCAGTATTTTGTGTCTTATAAAAATTGATGATATTCTGCCATTTCAAAGAATTTGAATAACTCATGTCTTGCGTTGGCAATTCTATGTTTCTTTGGTTCCTTTCACTATCTTGTATCAAAAGTTACTTTTTTGTCTCCTTCTATGTACATTATGTTGGTAAAAGTAGCATGGAGCTTCCTGTATCAGTAGTCAGTTTGAAATTTGTCCTCTCTATTAAAAAAAATTGGCAACTTAGTCTTAGATCAAACAGCAAAAACTTCATCTATTTGTAAGGTTAAAAACTAGTGTGCCTGATGAAATAACCAGGCAGTGACAAGTGATGTGCCATATGTACCTCATGCTGACAAAGAGGGATCAGTTTTTTAAGGGTAGTAGTTGGATGAAATTTTTAATAGAACAGCCAGTTTGTTCTTTGATCTAACATACAAGGATTAATTTGCCCCTTTTTTGAGTTGAGGGGGCAAAATGCAATTCAAATCCTAGTACAAGGGCCTCCATTGTACTTTTACCACTTTTTGTCCAATTGATGTTAAAAGCAAAATGTAGAGAGCGCAGAACACCATTTAGTTTGCTCTTTTCTTTCATGTTTTTGTGGTGCTCGTTTTCGGGAATTTAACTAACTTAATTCCTGTTACCACACGAACTACAATACCGAAAATTTTTGGATGTTTATCAGTCAGTCATAAGATTGTTGGATTCTCTATTGTTTTTAGTGCTGACTATTTGTTGTAGGCTTAGCAACTGTTGGCAGTGAGCCTTTGAATTCCCTTTATCTTTTTTTTTCTCTATTTGGTTTTGATTTGCTTGTACAAGTTTCCTATTTATTTTTTCATTCTCGCAATTGAATATTTTGCACCAACTTAATGTCTTCCATTTCTAGGTAGCAAAGACTAAGGTTATCAACAGTTGCCTCAATCCAGTATGGAATGAAGAGCTCACTTTCTCCCTCAGTGAACCTGTTGGAGTTCTAAATTTGGTAAGTTTATGATATTTGGACTCTAAAAGTATCTTGATCAACATGTTTGATTTCGTATCTTATCAATTATTTTAACCTGTTATAGAAAGTTAGGAATTAGTACTTTTTCTCTTTAATATAGGAACCATATTTCTATTGAATTTTTTCTTCGATCTGACCCGTCAGGCTTTTAAAATTTCTGATTCATAGTTATCCTATTGGGATAAATATCAAAACTATACATGAATTTTGATCCAATGTACAATGTCTTACATGAACTTTGGTTTTGTGCAATTTTATTATACATGAAATTTTGATTTGATTCAATTTTCACAAATCACTAACAACATTATCAAATTAACACCATTTTTCGCTGAAATATTGCAAACACAAACAATTATATTAATACGATATGAAGATAAATTTATGTATTGATTTTTTTTAAATGTGTACAATTGAATCAAAATCACAGATTCATGTATACATATGAACCACAATTCAAGTTTCATGTTTATAATTGCACAAATCAAAGTTCATGTATCAAATTGCACGTTTGACCTAAGTTCATGTATAAATTTGATATTTATCCCTTATCCAATTCAAGCTAGTTGATTAGATCATTAGAATCCTTATAGTTGCATACCATGCATTTATCTTTCCTTTTGTTTTGAAGCATATGGTTTTGGTTCATCTACACCTAAATTTATCTATTTTCCTGTGTTTGTTGGAGTTATATCTGCATTTGCTGAATGTTTGTGAGTTGAAATGTTATTATGCCGGAAGATACAGATTTCAGAAATTTGATACCTTCAGTTTCCTCTATATAGTTTTCAACTGTTTTCTCTGTTTCGATGTGAAGCAGGCAACAATATCCAATTGTTTTAGGCTTCATATGTAAAGTAGAACTGATTTTCTGCCCTAACTCATGACTTGTAGCTTATTGTCTTCTTCTTTGAAAAGAGAGCAATTATAATTAGGGTAAACTACACCCAAGGTCACTAAACTATTAGTAAATTTACGTTTTGGTCACTCAATTTTCAAAAGTTATAAAATGGTCTCAATTATTCAAAAGTTTTCATTTAAGTTACTAAACTATTCGAAAGTTTTTATACAAGCCATACAGCAGCTATTTAAAATCCTAGTGACTTAAATGAAAATTTTTGAATAGTTCAATGACTATTTTCTAAATTTTTGAAGTTTTGTGACCAAAATGTAAACTTACTAATAATTTAGTGACCTTGGGTGTAGTTTAACCTTATAGTTATTATGGTTGATGAAAAACTTTAGAAGATGCTAATAAAATTGTTGATAAAAGTTAGATTTTATGATGAATTGATGAAAAACGCTTTTTTTTCTGCAGGAAGTATTCGATAAAGATCGTTTCAAGGCCGATGACAAGATGGGACATGCTTATCTGAACCTTCAACCACTTGTCTCAGCCGCTAGATTAAGGCATGCTCTTCGAGTTTCTTCTGGTGAGATGACATTGAGAAAGGTTGTCCCCGACACTGATAATTGTCTTGTTAGAGAGAGTTCTATTAGTTTGATAAATGGTGAAGTAGTTCAAAGTGTCTGGTTAAGGCTTTGCGCAGTTGAGTCTGGTGAGATAGAGCTAAAGGTCAGGTTAATTGAGACACGCGATGGACCTTCAAGGTAGTTGAGCTATATCCGCTGATGAGATAAGTGTTTGGGAGCTCAAGTTCAGGTTATTCCCGCAAGGCTGCAACTTAAGGTGAGCTCAGGAATATGTAGTTGAATGTGTGGAAAAGTGTAGTTTCCCTTAGCTGTTTCCCTTAAGGCAACTTAAGATAAAATAGGTGGTAGTTGAATGTGTGGAAAAGTGTAGTTTCCCTTGGCTGTTTCTAGTGTACATTAGGTCCAGGCATAAAATAGGTTGGTTTGAATCGTTGATTTGTACTTTACAGGATGGCAATGGCGGCCAATACTGGACCTTAGATATATGCATCCTGAACTGAATGTTGTTGTAATATATGTGTTTTGAGCAATTGGTTTTAATGAATTCGAGATAAGAGGGTCGAATTTTAGTACATAATCGATGTATTTAGTGCATAATGTATAACCCTTCTGCAGGATAATAATACACAACTTGAACTAATCTCACATTGAGGCAGGATTAAAGGGATTTACTAAAGTAGACCCTGCTTTTTAAGTAATGTATATAGGTATGGGATATAAATGTTAAGAATTTATATATTGATAAAGAAGAAAGAAACACAAGAACTACAGCTTAATCATCCTACTAAAACCAGGAGAAATAAGTTCCTCATGCAAGGCTCCCTCCTAAGTTCAACTGTTTTGCTATGGATGGTGACCTGTCAAATTATGGTGCATATTAAATGATGATTTTAGATTCTTTTAGTAAAAATGATTTTTCAAGGTAATTGCAGATGAATGAAGCCTTTCATAAGTCTTGGCAGCAAATTTCAGTATTGGTTATTGTCTTCATCTTTTATAATAATAAAGAAGTTTAGTTTAAATGTTCTTTATCTATTTTCTTTTCAATTTAGTAATTGAATTTAGTTTGATTGTGTAATTTAGTATCTGAATTTTTTTTTAATCCAATTATATATATTTAACAAGATCATACGTGTCCAACATTCCTTCAGCCATGTATGCTTGATTTGAATATCAAATTAAACATTGAAATCAAAATTGAAAAAAAAATTTAAGTACCAAATTGAACAGTATAATTAAACTCAAATATCAAATTATATATTAAAAAAAGCAAAAAATTTCGCATAAAATATATATATATATATATATTAAATCTTATATAATATGCTCTCATTTAAAATAAGGGTTAGTATTTGGTACATTGAGAGTGTGCCTTTTTTTTAATTCCACAAGCATTTTTAAAAAATTACTATGTGTTTTTTTAATATTTTATTATATTTTTACATGACATTAATTAAACCCTCCGACATTGCTCGTCAATTTTATTCATTACTAAAAGAAGTTAAAAGAAATGACGATAACTAGACATTTAAATTAAATTTTATCTCGAGTAGTGTTTTATCTTCTAATTATTATTTTTTAAAATAAATGTATAAAATTATTCATATTTTCTTTTTAACCCATAATTATAATATATTCTTATATAGATAACAATGTCAACGCTAATTAAATTGGCTTCACAATTTTATTGATATGATCGTGTTATGTATCGTGCTGCACTCTTTTAATATTTTATAAATCTAATTTCTGAAATCTTTTTATCTCAATATTATTTGGACCAGAATTTATCCATTTGCATTAAAGACGTGTGCATTTACGCATTCCAATGTTTGTTACCTTTGCCACTTCGATCATTTGCTTGGTTTTATCCATATAACGATGAAAAGCTCTCATCTTTAGTAAAAAAAAATCTTCTTTTCTTCATTCCAATCGTTCCCCAACATACAATCAAATCATATTTTAATACTTCCCCTCGTGATTCAACCCAATCCCATTTCTTCTTATCTTGTTTTAATCTTGGGTATTAATCTATACCTCTTCACTCTGTTTTTCTTTTGTTTTTTCTCGAAATTTAATTCAACCAGAATTATTTACGCTTTTGATTTAAATAAACGTTTACAGACTTCAAAGAGGTGTTTGATTGTGTGTTTTCAGCTTCTTTTTTAGCGAATGGCTCCTCCAGATTCTATGATCAAACCAAGAGGTTATTTTGATTTAATTAACGCCATTAGAGCTTGAGCTACTTCTTTATTTTGTTTTTATTGAATGGGATTTGCTTGTTTTAACTATATATAGCTCTGTTTATTACAGATGTTTGTATTGTTGGCGTTGCACGTACACCAATGGGTGGTTTCCTTGGTTCCCTTTCCTCTTCCTCTGCTACCCATCTTGGATCTTTAGCAATTAAAGGTAAACTCCTAAACGGTAAAAATATCATGGAGGTGCCGAGTCAGCATTTTGCCACTTTTACTCAGACAAGTTACTCCTTTTATCTTAGATAAAAGAGCAAACTCACGGAAATGGATGAAATTTTTAAGAAGGATCAATTTTATTTTTTATCTAAAGTATAAGGGTTGACATTTTCTAAGTAGAGAGGGCAAAATGCAATTCAACTCTTAGTAACATGACTTTTATGATACTTTTACCACTCCTAAACCCCATTTTTTTTATAACTCATAAATATATTTGGTCCCAATTTATACCTTTTTGTGTTAACACAAATATGCAGCTGCCCTTCAAAGGGCAAACCTTGATCCATCGCTTGTGCAAGAGGTGTTCTTTGGGAATGTTCTTAGTGCAAATTTAGGTCAAGCTCCTGCTAGGCAGGCTGCATTAGGTGCTGGTATCCCCAATTCTGTCATTTGTACCACTGTTAATAAAGTTTGTTCATCTGGAATGAAAGGTAAAAGTAAACTAAATCCAATTTCTGGACTGAAGTATGTTTGATTCTTTGATATCTTATCATTTATTCGTTGCTATTGCAGCGGTGATGCTTGCATCGCAAACTATCGAGTTAGGTATCAATGATGTTGTGGTCGCTGGTGGTATGGAAAGCATGTCAAATGCACCCAAGTATTTGGCACAGGCAAGGTGTGTATCCATGTTTTTGTTCAGTATTAAATTGTTTCATTCATGCTGTTCTTTTTTGTGATCTCATTGATGACATTTAATGAATTTAACAATGATTTTCTTTCTGGTTTAAAGAGTATTCTTTGATACACATTGAACTGAAAATGGAGAGCCTGTACCTGCTAGGGTCATTAGCTACTTCATTAGTCAATTTTAGCTTGGAGAGTTGTTTTCATGAAGCTTCCGCTTATATGAGTAGATTGATGGTGTTTTTGATATGTTTTGTTGCCTTTGCATTAAACAATTTGCTGCTTATTGCAGTTCATAATGAACTAGATTAATTTACTACAGTATTTTGTTTTATTTTGTAATCTCTGTGTTGTCGGTAAAAGTATTATGGAGGTCCCTGTACCAGGAGTCAGATTGCATTTTTGCCCACTTTGCTCAAAGAATAGGAAAATTAGGCCATGTATATTAAATCAAAAAACAAATTGATCCTTTCTGTTAAAAAAATTATCCATTTATACTGTAAAAAATTGACATGGTTGACAGAATAACTAGATAGTGACGCGTAGTATGCCATGTGTACCTCATGCTGATGTGCATTGATCAATTTTTAACTGCAAAAATGGATGATATTTTTAATAGAACGACCAGTTTGCTCCTAAATCTAACATACAAGGACTAATATGCCCATTTTTTTAAGTAGAAGGGCAAAATGCAATCCGACTCCTACTAGAGGGGCTTCCATGGTATTTTTATCCTATGTTATCACAAGCTATTGAAAGTTCAATCTTGGATTTTTATGTGCAGAAATGGATCTCGAATGGGACATGATACAGTTATTGATGGCATGCTCAAAGATGGGTTATGGGATGTATATAATGATTTTGGTATGGGAGTCTGTGGAGAGTTATGTGCTGACCAGTACAAGATTACACGAGAAGAACAGGTTCTGTTTCCTTGTGATCCAAATTAGAGCTGATTATTGTTATTCGGAGTTTTACGTGTGTTAATGCTCTTCATACACTCTGCCTACTTTCTTTTGCAGGATGCTTATGCTATTCGAAGCTTTGAGCGTGGAATTGCTGCTCAAAAAAACGGCCACTTGGCTTGGGAAATAGTTCCGGTGCGGTTTCTATTCTCACTCTAAACTTAACTAAAATCGATAACTTACATTATTCTGTCAACATAAATTCTCAAACTTCTACATGCAGGTTGAAGTTTCTAGGGGAAGAGGGAAACCGTCCGTAGTTGTAGATAAGGATGAAGGTTTAAGAATGGTATAAAGAATATTGTGCTTCGGATTTTACATTTTACAGAAATATGTTCTGTGCTGCAATTTTAACAATTGTTGTCCTAAGTATACCTTTCTCTTTTTTATGTCTACGTGTTCTAGTTTGATGCTGCTAAATTTAGGAAGCTTAGACCAAGCTTTAAGGCCAATGGAGGAACTGTTACGGCTGGCAATGCTTCTAGCATTAGGTATCTCCTCTCAATATCTTCCCTTCCATTTTTAATATGTTCTTATAGTTGCAATGCTTTACGAATGTGATTGCTGTTGCATTCCCTCCCGTGTTCTTTGTAATAATTTGAGCAAGATCTTCTCTTTTTACAAAAATATTCGTCTTCCGATGATAAAATGGCTGCTGCATATAACTTTTACATTTTGGTTTTCGTTATGGGCTGTTTCGTTATGTTGGGCAGTGATGGTGCAGCGGCATTGGTTCTAGTAAGTGGGAAGAAGGCAGTTGAGCTTGGTTTGCAAGTGGTTGCTAAGATCCGAGGATATGCCGATGCTGCTCAGGTACTGGAAATAGTAGCTGTTTGCATTTGCCTTTGTATTAGCTTACTTTTAGATAACTAATGCTTATGGAGCTTGTCTCGGTAGGCACCTGAATGGTTCACTACGGCTCCAGCCCTAGCCATACCAAAAGCCATTTCAGCTGCTGGTTTGGATGCTTCTCAAATTGATTACTACGAAATAAATGAAGCTTTTTCGGTAAGAAAATAGGCTAATACTTTTAGTGTGTAACAAGTCCGTGTTTTAATCTTTTTTTTTTTTGCAGTGGTGCATAACAAGTACGTGTTTTAATCTTTTTCGCAGGTTGTGGCTCTCGTCAATCAAAAACTGCTTCACCTTAATCCTGTAAGTCTTCAATACACGAAATCCATTATTGACTCTTTCTTTTTCCCGGGTTTCTATTGCCTTGTTCATAGTACTTTTTAAGCTTCACTATACGCATTATATGATTTTTCAATGTCTTAGTTCATATTTTTCTTAAATGCAGGAAAAGCTTAATGTTCATGGAGGAGCTGTATCTTTAGGACATCCACTAGGATGTAGTGGAGCTCGCATATTAGTCACATTGTTGGGGGTAATTCATAGGATTTAATTATCTATGTTACTTCGACTTTTCAATTTTTCTTGAAGTATTAATGTCCAATATCTGTTTCGACATATTTCCAGGAAACAAACTGTTCATACTGTATTGAACATATACCTGTATCTAACACTCGCACGGTTGCACCTAAATTCGAGTAATAGGATAATACATCAACGAAATTTTATGGTGCAACTTTTTCTTTGGCTTACGAGTATTTCGTATTTTACTTATTGCAGGTGCTTAGACAAAAGAAAGGGAAGTTCGGGGTTGGGGGCATCTGCAATGGAGGTGGTGGAGCATCTGCCCTTGTTGTCGAGCTCATGTAAGCCCTCCATAAAATTCGTGGTACTGTATATGCTGTTATACCTAATAACTTAGACTCTCGGTCTGAATGTTGGATATGAGTTATGTGTCCAACATGAAGGTATTCTATTCTTTCCTGGTTTTGCAATATACTTGGAGGGCCTCATGTTCGGAACAATATAGGCCGCGGCATCATTGGTTAAAAACAATTATCCCTCCATGTTTGTAAAAAGTGTTGACGGAGTCAGAGTTCTCATCGTAGGAGCTCGTAGATTCCTTGAGAAGATCTCTAGACTATCACATGGCCTGCAATAATTTGGCATGTATAACTGTTAGCTATGGTGGTGATGATGAATCTTGCATTTTGCAGGCCAGAATCGGATGCCAAAGTGCGACGATCATCATTATGAAACTGATATACATGTTGTTATGTTGCGGAATTTGCCGGGGTTTTATTAAACCCCCAAAGTTGAATAGAAAATAAAGATTATAACAGGTTTTATGGAGGTAGATAGGTATTGGTGTTGAGAGCATTCAATCAGCAGAATAAAGACGAATCCATGTCGGGACCTCCTATTTCTTATAGGTTGAATCGCTCCATAAATTGTATACAATGTAGTCAAACTTTCATTAACAAAAGCTTAATGTTGTAGTTCATCCCAAAAAAACTTAATGTTGTACTTCCTTTATGCCCTCACTTTCTTTTCCAAGAGTCAGATTATCGGTTTATTCAGGTACCAAAATATATGACTGTTATCAAATAAGGTGTCACATTGAATTAAAAAATAACACAGATACCAAATTAGAAAAAAAAAAAAGTGTTAAACTTAAGTACCAAATTATGTGTTAAGTCGTCTTCAAACTAGTACTTTAACAGGTTTTTTGTTTAACCAGTTGACTTGGTCTAGTTTTAAAAACACCGTGAGAATCTGTTTTAGGCAAATAAAATTGTATGTAGACTTTTTTAGGCAAATACTAAACTTAAAAAATGGATTTGAACAAAAGAATTAAGCCCATTTAAAAATGAGCCGAGTACAGACTTAAAAATTTAAAGTCCAAGTTCGGCTTGTTTTTAAGTTCATAATATTTTATATTATATTACTTTAATATATTATGTAACTTATAACACATTAAAGGAATAAACTTATACTATTCTAATGTAAACATTAAAATAATGTTAAGATAGCTATATGAGTAGACCTAAAATAAGCTTGGGTTCGTGTTCTATAAATATGGGTAGGCTTGAACAAATTTTTAGGATCATATTTCATGTTGGACCGAGTTTAAATAAGCATAAAATATGTTAATATTATGCTTAAGTCTGACCTATGAACACCTCTAATTATATCCTTTAGTAATATGGCATCAACTAAATATAAAAAAAGAAATAATCATACAAACGCGGTATGAGCCTACAAATATTTTTAAATTCATATAATCTAAATTATTTATATATAAAAATTTATTTTAAATATGTTTATAACAAAATAGAAATACATAAATATGATGTTACTGGAAATTCATATATATGAATACAAGATTTAGTGAGTTAAGATAGATTTGTGTTTCAGTTTAAACATTAATTTCATTATAAGTTTTTATCATATTTGTTTTTTTTTTAATATAATGTTTAGAATTACTTATAACTCTTCTCTAATCCTTAAAATAAGATAATGTGCTTCAAATCATTTGAACTCACGTTCTCTTATACTAACAACAATATTGATGTGAATCGAGTTAAGACCTAATTGATGATAATGGCATTGCTAAAAGCTTTTCTTTGGATTTAATAGTTAAAATAATTAAAATATGAGATAGAACAAACATGTAAGAATGAATAAAAATATAAATTTAATGTAATATTATTAAAATATAAATAAGTATATAATATTTATGACAATTAAAAAATGTAGCAGGTACATCAATTTCTGGATAATTAATCAACCCCGCCCTGTTGACTAAAATACAAACTGAATCAATCAGCAGCATATGCGAATATCCTTTTTTTTTTTTTTTTTAAATTTTATCTGTTTTTTTTTAAGGTAAAAAGCATTTTAGAATATCATGTGTTAAGAGTCAATTGCATTTTACTCTTTCTATTAAAAAATTTAGTAAATTAGTCCCTATACATTTGATTAAAGAGCAAATCGGTTCTTTTTGTTAAGAAGTTCATTCATTTTTACCATTAAAAATTTGTGTAGCTAACAAAATAATCAAACAGTTACACATAATGTATTATCTCATGTTGATATACATATACCAAATTTTAACAATAATTAACTAATTTACTCTTTAATCTAAAATACAAGAATTAATTTACCTATTTTGTAATTTTGTTCCAGTTCGAGATATATCAAATATTTTGGTAGGTCCCTGTGTGACGTGTTCTTTTAGTTTTTTTTTAATGTAGTTAATTTTCTGACCTAAAATGACAGATAAAAATAAATAAAAAATGTAATTTTAATATCAGTACACTCAAATTTATATCATTCTACATTAATAATATTCACATCAATGAAGGTAACATGAAATTTGTCAACAAAGCCAATATGTTATGCTATTTGACTAAAGGTTTCCGTGTTATAGTTGATAAACGTGAGATTAGCGTTGCATAGTTTCATTCAAAGAAAGCGTAAGTGTATGAATGTATAAAATAGTAACAACTAATCGAATGTCCTTTTTTATTATACCCTCCAATAATTGTTGACAAATTAATTAAAAATTATTTATTTTAATATTAAATTATCTTTCCCATGATTATTCTTTTTAAAATTTATGGATGACTTTTAATAATGTAATTTTCAAATTTATAACTTTTTTATATATGAAAGAAAATTATTATAAGTAGTGATAATTAAAATTTTTTTTAACTTGTTAAATCTATATTAGTGTTAATCTCAATTGTTTTAGGTTATTAGTAGAATCGGGAAAAGATTATATGAAAATCTTAAAATTCAAAATGAAATTGTTAATGTGGCATTAAATTATTAAAAATGTATAATATCTCTGTTTTATACAATCATTTCTTAAAATCATAACTGTAAACATAAATAATTCACCTTTTAATATTTATAATAATTAAAATATATTTAAACACAATTCATAAGATTTAAAATAAAATCTAAATTAAAAAGAGAGCCAAACTTGAAGCTCAAATTTTATGAATTTCACATTAATTTAATTTTCTAAATATATAAAGCTATTAATAAGTTTTCGTTTTGATTTTTTAACTTTAAAAAATTATAAAATAGCCATTAGACTTTTCAAAAATTTTTATTTAAGTCATTGGGTTATTACGAATACAAGTTTCAAGTGACGATTCGATGATCAGTACAGTTGATCAGTAGCTGCCAACAAGTAGAAGCACATACCATAGATCCAAATTGAGCTAACGATTAATGTTAAAGATCAAGAAGAAAGCTATTTAGATTCTACATATAGATTTGCGACATTTAAAGTTGTTTTAAAAAAATAAAATGTAGAAGAGAAGAGGAATAAGAGTTTTTGAATAGTACATATAGAGGAGAGGAGGACAAACAACAACAATTTTAGCAGTCAAGTGACTTAAATAAAAATTTTCGAATAGTTCAGTGATTATTTTGTAACTTTTTGAAATTGAGTGACCAAATTATCAACTTACTAATAATTTAAATACCTTATATGTAATTTACTCAAAAATGCAATCGCTTTCACTAACGTTTCAGAAAAGTCAAATTAAAAGGCAAACAGTTGGACTTTGAAAGCTATATATTAAACCTATAATTTAATTCATTTCCTTTCTTAATTTCATAATGCATCAATAAAGCTTAATTTCTATAGGTAACCGTCAAGCTCATCCAATTTTCCCAAGAAAATGTCGATACCGCCGACGGAATCAGCTCACAATTACACCTTCTCCAGCAGTATAAGAGAAATAGAAGAAGAAGAAGAAGAAGGGAGTGAATTATTTGAAATTCACGACGGGGAACCCTTATCGTCGATCAAAGAAGAAGAGATCAACAGTTTATTTTCTTTTGACGTTGCGGCAAGAGATGACGATGAAGATAATGTATACGTAGCGGTAGGGAAGAGCCAATCAAGTATCGATGCACTGTCATGGACGATCTCTCATTTTATCAATAGTTCTTCCACTACTGTTTATCTCATCCACGTGTTTCCCGAGATTCACTATATTCCTTCTCCATGTAATTAAATTTAAATTCATTCACCATAATTTTTTTTTCAATCCGACCCGGTTCGAAGGGTCGAGCCGGATCGTCAATTAATGCATAACTTTGGTTTTTGATGATAGTAGGAAAGCTGCCGAAGAGTCAAGTATCGGCATCACAAGTGGAGAGTTATATGGCAGAAGAAAGAAGGAAGAGACGCCAACTGCTTCAAAAATATATTGATATCTGCTCCGCTTCAAAGGTACCGTAAACGTTATCTACTATTTAGTTGCATTGGTTTTTTCGAAGGAAAATTTGACGGTTAAAATTTTCAATTAGTCCCTGTACTTTTTGAAATGGTCGATTTTAGTCCCTGTGTCAATTCTTAATCCTCTATAGGGTGAATTTAAGAGGCCAGCAGGGACCTTGGCCCCTCCATGACTTTTTGAATTTTGAAGTTTTAGTCCAAACCTATAGGGTGAATTTAAGAGGCCGGCAGGACCTTGGCCCCTCCAATGAAAAATTATCTGTTTAGTCCTCTCTAAAATAATAAAAATATAAATTAATATATGGTAAAAATTGACTTTGTCCCAGAAATGGAAAAAATTCTTTTTAGTCCCTTAAAAATGCTGAAATTATAAATTAATAAATGAAAAAATTACGTTTTGACCTCTCAAAAATTTACGTTAAATTTCGTCCCTCTTAAAAGAATTTTTTGATTCACCCCTACTAACTCAAACATAAGCGATTAAATTCAATTACTAGTCATGTTTTATGTGTACAATCGTAGATTTGATCCATAATCTCTATTCGGATCATTCAAAAGTCCCTATATTTTTTGAATTTTGAAATTTTAATCTTAATGCAAATGACTATTGTCAATCCATTAACTAAATTTGTAATAAGTAATATGTAGAAATAATAAACTGACAAGACATTATACATATGATCATTTGTTTAGCATGTAGATTTTGGAAATAGCGGAACTTAACTTAATGAATTTAACAGTTATCATTTAGTGAATTTAAAATTTTGAAAAATATAGGGACAAAATTTGATCAAATTAAAGTATAAGTCTAAATCTAAATCTATGATTTCTGTAAAGTACAGGGAGTAATAGCAGAATTTAACCAAAACCTAACAGATTATAGACCAATTGATTTTATTTATAACAGGTTAAGGTAGATACGATGCTTGTTGAAAGCGATATGGTTGCAAAAGCCATATTAGATCTAATACCTATTCTAAACATTACAAAGCTAGTGGTTGGAACCTCCAACTCCAACTTCACAACTTCAAGGTAATCTCACACACACACACACACATCTATATATTCTTAGAACCCTTTTCTATTTTCTGTTTGTCTTTATCGTTGTCTTGTTTTGATGGGTTGTTTTAGGAAAGTGAAGTCAAGGAGAGGTGTTCGGTTAGCTCATCAAATATTTGAGACTGCACCAAATACTTGCCAGGTCAAGGTCATATGTGAAGGAAAAGACGCGACTGCCCAAATGCTCGAATTGCCGTTGCCCTCACCATTGCCCTCACCATTGCCCTCACAATCTCCAGCCGCCAATGAAGACCAGTTCAAGGTGTTGCCGGAAGCTGATGATGATCGCCGTAATGATTCGTTTGCGTGCATGTGTTTCAGACCCACCAAGTTCTAAGATTTTCTTCATTAGCGTTATAAAACACAGTACAAAACAAGTTCCACTGTATGTCCCATTATTTCTTTCATGATTGTTACAATTTTATTACCAAGATATGGTTTTGGAGTTCATACAAGAATGTTCTGGTCTGTTGTGCTACATTGCTCTCTGTTTGAAATCATATATTAATTCATGAAATAATTACGAAATGCAGATTCAAATTTGTTAAATAGGTAGCAACAACAGACATACAATTTTCTCCATGTAATGTTTCCATCAACAAGAAACTTTCGGCCTCGGATTACTGACAACCATTGAGATGTTCATAATAATTCTTCCTGTTAAAATGAAGCAAATTCGGTTCTGTGATTTAATACCGACAACAGCTAAAAGAAATCAAACTCGAGATAATTGTCTGAACCTTTCTGATTATAAGCAGCTGCATTGACAGCAACCTTTTCACTTGTTGATGCCGGTGAAGGTGGTACTCGTTCAAGCTCGACTGGCTTTGGAATCTCGGGTGGAGTAGCACAACGAATCAATGCCCAATTCACACCTTCGAAGAAAGGATGTTGTTTAATCTCTGTTGCACCTCGCTTATAAGCCAATCTATGTTGTGGTTCCTTTACGAGTAGACCTCGTATGAGGTCCCTTGCTGCGAAACTCACAATGGGTGATTCTGGAAACCGAAGAGATTGTCCTACGACATTGAACAATGTTGCTCGGTTCCCGGATCCCTTGAAAGGAGTTTTACCAAACAAGAGTTCATAGAGGAAGATTCCAAAAGTCCACCAATCAACAGCACTTCCATGGCCTTCACCTTTGATGATCTCTGGAGCCAAGTACTCGTGTGTCCCGACGAATGACATTGAACGTGCATCGGTTGGCTCTGCTATTAGCTCAGGTAAAGGACTCACTTGGTTACCGACTTCGTTTTTCAGCTTGCGATCTTTCCTGGACTTGCTAGAAAAGAGACGGGAAGAAAAGCATGTTGTTGGGACGACACAAGCTGGTTGAATGCATGAAGGTTCGATGCAAGCAGGCTGAACACAATAAACAGGGTTCTTCCTTAATGGCTCTGACTCGAGAGAAGACGTTTTGACAAGAGTCGGACTAACAGTACAACGAAGGGAAAGATCGAAATCAGAAAGCATTATATGACCATCTTCTCTTACAAGAACATTTTCGGGTTTAAGGTCACGATAGATAATCCCGAGCATGTGAAGATATTCTAGTGCTAGCAAGACCTCTGCTACATAAAACCTGCAAAATAGCATACAAGAGTTTCAAATATCAGCATATATGTTTCAAAAACATCAGAAACTGCAGCATTTTCGGTTTATTTGTTATACTTTACTGCTTGTTCCGGAAAATGTTTCCCTGGTTGCTTCTGCCTAAGGGTGTGCAAGTCTCCACCAGGACAGAACTCCATTACCAAACACGAGAACTTCTCCGTTTCAAAATGCGTGTAAAGCGTAGGAAGGAATGGATGATCGAGAGATTGCAGTATCTCTCTTTCTGTTTGAGCTCGAAGCAGCTTTTTCCGACTTGCTAAAGATGCTTTGTCCATAACTTTCATTGCAAAATAACACTTAGTTCCACTCAACTCTGATAGATAGACACTCCCAATGTCGCCATAACCTAACCTCTTTAGTAGTCTAAAATGGCTTAAACCGAGAATCCCATCTTTTGCCCTAACAGCTTGGATAGCTTCCCATCTCAAATCATTCGCTTTATGAGGCTTATTGATAATACTACTAAAGCTGCTACACGAGCTTTCATTGCTCACATCACTGCTTGTACTGCCTCTACATATGCTGCTCTTGCCACTCTCAACACAATCAAGACGGTCACTAATCTTGGCAAGACTACTAGTCCCGTCGCTAACTTTGGCAGATACCGAACTGCTTTTAACACTTCCATATTCCAATGTTTTCTTTTCTTGATCAACAGAGATTTCGGGTGAATCTCTAGTCTCGTAAATGGATGAATCTACTCCACTTGATGCTTTTTTAAGACATGACACCAATGAACTTGATTCCAACTTATTAGTTAAAGATTCAACAGAACAATTTTGATCTAAAATCGGTGACCTTTTCTTTTCAGAATCCTCTCCCACAACTTGTTTCGATGTAGTCCCTACCGATTCAAGAGTAGCTAGCTCGGATTTGCTTGTCTTGGAAACCTTTGAGGCCATTAGCAACGAGGAGAATTTCAAGTACTCTCATCAAATCTCACAAATATATATTCCAAAAATCATTGCAAACAGCACCATATCTCCATTTGAAGTTCAACATAGCTGCTTCCTCTAACTCCAACCAAAAGCTAATCATACAAAGCAGACAAAATTATCATAAGAACAACTCATCATGATTCACTGAGTTCTGGGGTCAGATAATATAACCAGTGGTAAAAGTACCATGGAGGCCCTTGTACTAGGAGTGAGATTGCATTTTGCCCCCTCTACTAAAAAAATGGGCATATTGGTCCTTGTACATTAAAGTAAAGAGCAAATTGATACTTCATTTAAAAGTTCATTCCGCCAAGCTAGTTTTTAGCACTAAAAATAGATAAAACTTTTACCACAAATGACTAGTTTGAGACTAATTTGTCCAATTTTTTTGGGTAAAGGAAGCAAAATGCAATACAAGGGACTCCATGTACTTTTACCTATAGCTAGCTGAACTACAAGGGGAAAAGAATCCTAGAAGCATATTTGAATTACAAATACTAGAAATGTCTTAAAAAATGAAACAAATTTCTCACCTAAAGAGAAATTAGTCATTAGAACACTTTTTTTGTGTGTGTTAGATGGAGAAATCCCAGTAAATACAAAAGAATCAATCATAAAACAGCATGCAAGGTTCTTCCATTTAAATATGCAAATTTTTATTCAAAAAAAAATCCAAACTTTCCCCCCAAAAGAGATATCCCAAAACAGTGAAACATTTGAGTGAAACCAGATCTCCATCAATGATAAAAGAGAGTAAGAGTTTTAAGTAAAAACCCAAGACAGATCCAAAGCTAAAAAGAAAAACCCAATCACTGAAAACCAAGATAATAGGAGAGAAACTACTAGTATTAAGCAAAGATAAGTAAAAACGCCATTAAAGCTAAAAAAAGGAAAGAGAAGAGAGAGAGAGAAAGAGAGTACCAATGAAATGAAATTATGAGATGACCATGGAATTGGGAAGGTTAAGGGAACGAGAGATTTGGGTTAAAGGAGAAAGCAAAGGACCGTAGAAGAAGACAGAGAGAAGTTTGGGTAGCTTCTTAAACAGTTACAGCCGCACCCACCACCACTCAGTTGAGTTGAGTTTGGCCTTTTATAAAGAGAGAGAACATAACAAAATGGAAGCTTGCGAGCCGATATATAGTGAGAGAAAGTGTGTTTTTTTATGAGTGTTTACAAATTCCAAATGGTCCGGCCTTCATTGGATACAAAAACCTATTAATAACTATAGGCTGATTAAATTATAAAAAATTATAAAATAATCACTAAATTATTTAAAAAATTTTATTTAAATGGCTATGTTGTTAAGTTTTCTTTTAAGAGCAAATTATAATAGAATTCATCCAACTATAATTTTTTTTGTTACTTAACTATAAAAAGTTACAAAATAGTCACCCAATTATTTAATTTTTTTAGTCACTACCTAGCTAACGTAAAAATAAAAACACCCAAAAATTCAAGGTAGTTTACCCTTTTTTGAAAGTTCGACTAGCGAATTCTAAGCAACGATTTGCCAATTGGTATGATAGATTAGTACCCATCAACGGGTATAAAAACATACATTAGGTCCTAGTCAATCTAAAGCCAATATCAAAAAAAGAAGAAGAAAGTTGTTTCAAGAAAAAAAAAAACTAAATTGTAGAAAATAAGAGGAACGATAGCTTTTTGTTGGTGTAGACGGTGCGAATAAAGAAGCTAATACAACAATAATTTTAACGGCTTAGTGACTTAAATAAAATTTTTCGAATAATTCAACGATCATTTTGTAATTTTTTAAAATCGAATGATCAAAACATAAATTTATTAATAGTTTAGTGACCTCAAGTATAATTTACCTTAATAATTATAAAATGCTAAAGAATTTTGAGAAGATGGTTGAATTTTTTTTTAGTGATATTATTATTCAAGTAAATTAATATCAAGATATCTAAAAAAAATACTGAAATTTAGTTTAAATATATAATTTTTACATGCTATAAAATAAAATTGTATCATCATTACCTCAATTTTTTTAAATAAAAGCTTAGCAAACTTCATATAAACTATTTCTTTAAATTAATGAGCTCAATCATGGTATGTAATGATGAATATAAATTATTGAAAACTTTTTACAAAAAATTATGATAAAATATGTATTATTTAATGATTTTTGGAAATTTTAATACATAAAAAAATAATCTCATATGTAGGACCAAAAATAAACAAAATATGATTGGCAGCCACCAACACATAAATTAATGATATGGTAAGAAATTAATTAAGCATAAATGAGAAAATTTTGATTAATTTACTCTCCCACCTTTTGAAATATAAATTGATATTTATGGTGACATTGAGGATTGTTGATCCCCTAAATTGGGTATTTTATTAAGAGTAAAACCAGGCAAATTAATGAAAGAAAAGTAGATATGAAAATTAATTAATTAGTACAAGTTAAGGGTAGGTAAGAGTCAAAATGATTTTTTATTTAATTTTTTTAAATTAGATAAATATTAAATTTATATATAAATTATGGTCCAATGTATAATTTGAGATATAAACTTTTGTTTAATGCGCGATTATACATATGAAATTTCAATTGTGGTTCATATATATATATATATGAAATTTTAATTTTGATTTAATTGTACACGTTTGAAGAAAATAACTACGTACATGTACTTTCATATCGAATTAATATAATTGTTTGTGTATGTAATATATCAACATAAAATTGTGCTAATTCAACAACGTTGATAGTGATTTGTGAAAATTGAATCAAATCAAAATTTCTTGTATAAAATCCAACAAAATAAAAGTTTGTAAATAATATTGCACATTGGATCAAGTTCATGTATAGTTTTGATATTTATCTCTTTTAAAAACGAGATAAATCTTAAAACCATACATGAACTTTGGTTCAATGTGTCATGGGGTTGGACCTTTAATCTCGCAATCTTTATGGCCTTAGGCAATTTCTTTGCTTCAAATATGCCTAAGTCAACTTAACCATCAAATTTGAGAGTTTTTTTGAAAATTTTCCAAGGCACCAAAAAATACAGTGGAAGTAACTCGAAACGAAAGTAACAAAAATGTTGAAAAACCACAATAAAGCAATGAACACCAAGTGTTTGAGTAAATGCTCTCAGTATATTCTTAACTAAATAATAATTGGATATAACGAGATGATTACAAATGAAGGGGAAGTATTTATTCATAGTTAAGCTCTCCTAAAATTAACAGTACAAATTGAATTACATCGACGGTCAATATTAGAGCCTATCTACAATTTACCTTATTTGCCTTGATAACTCTAGTTTGGCTAAAGTATTTCACCGAGCTACCAATATTTCAAGTAGATGGGTTTCTCCACAGGCTCCACAAATCGGGTCAGTTCATGTGGGTCAAATGAGCCCCATTTAATAAGTTGACCTCTATGGGGCATTTTGTGCGCAATAGTCACAAGCTAATTTGATCCACAGCCCGTGACATAATGTTATATATAAACTTTGATTTTGTGCAACTTTACACAAACCATTTTGATTTGATTCAATTTTTATAAAAACAACTAACATCATTATCGATAAAACATCATTTTATGTTTACATATTACATACACAAATACTTATATTTATCCACCATAAAAAAATAAGTTGATGTATTCATTCTTTAAATATATACAATTGAATAAAAATCAAAGCTTAACGTGTATAATTACACAAAATCAAAGTTCATGTATTAAATTGCATATTATATCAAACTTCATGTATAATTTGAATATTTATTTTTTTAAATTACAAAATTTTAAATTAATTTAATGTCACACTTTAAATTTAAAATTCAATGCTAGCCCCTATAATGTAATTTAAAATTGGATTGAGCCATAGATATTAGAAGTGAAGGTGATCCACTGATTTAGGAGAGGCAATGGTAGTGGTAGTTAGGGTTTTCCATAGATTTATGAAGAAAAGTATAAATAATACTACTTTTTTTCTTCTCATCCTAAATATATCTACCAATCCTCAACACTCAATTCATTAATATTTATATATTTACATATATAACTTCATTAATAACTCTACACAATTTAAATTTGGTCACTTAACTATAAAAAATTATAAAATCATCACCTAAACTTTAAAATTTTGTCTTTTTGTCACTGGCCGAATAATGGTGGCAACTTTTAAAATTAGCTTAGTAACAACTTTAACCCTCAACATTTATATATTGTATTAATTTAGCCTTGATTCTGAAAAATCTAACCTTCAACATTTATAGATTGGATAATTTGAAACTCTTTTTATAGTTTTGTTTTTCTCTATGACCTTTTCACGTAAAAAGCTAAAAAAATAAATTTATCAGCTAAATTTGATTGAAAATGTACAAAAAAATAGAAACACCAAAAAATTCAAGATAATAATTTTTATCTTTTCTCATTCTTTTGAAAGTAATCTTCAATGTCACAAAGAAAAGCAAAAAAAAAAAAAAAAAATCATGTGTAAATGTTAATGGTTTTTTTTTTGGATTCAAGAATAAATTGAAAAAAAATTATAAATGTTGAGGATTAAAAGTGTTATTATGCCAACTGTTAAAAGTTATCAGTACTGTTAGCCAGCTGGTGATAAAATAAAATAGTTTAGTGACTATTTTGTAACTTTTTATAGTTAAGTGACAAAAATATTAATAATTGAGTAACATTTTATAATTTTTCATAATTAAATAATAAAAAAATTTATTAATAGTTGAATGACTACTAATGAAATTTAACCTTTTAGTTTTGATTGATGCGACCAAGCATATGATTTGAATCACAAAAACCAAAGATTTTGATTGATGCAAAACAATATATATTGGATTTTGGATTGTAGCTTAGATTTTTTTTAATTGGTTTAGATATTTTTTAAATCTTAGATTTAGTGATCAATTAAGAAAGGGTTTTCCATTTTTGATATTTTATTCAATTTTATGTTAATTTTATCATTCATATCGTTATTTTAAAATTGAAATTTCCAGAAAATTTTAAAAAAAAGAAAAATAAGAAATTAATAATAAATACAATTATTAATATAAATATTTATTTTATAAATTATAACCATAAAATTAAATTTAAAATATAGCAAGTTCTTGTCTTCTTCATATATTTGAAATTTAATTAATGTATTTTTATAATTTTCAAGAATTTAATTTATCTATTTTTCAAATTTTAAATTTCAATTGCAATTATCAACATTGTTAATTTTTTTAATAAATTTGTTAGTGTGACATTTTGAAATCATTAATAATAAAAAATTCACTTTGTGGCCACGTAATGAATCTAAATTTAGCAAAATAATTTTAACAATGTTAATAGTTGGACTTGAATTTTGAGACCTGAAAAATGAAGAGACTAAATTTCTAAAAAATAAAAATATAAAAAAATTAAATTCTAAAATTATAGATGAATTAAATTGGTAGTAATGATGTAAGGCTTGATATTTGTTAAAGAAAAAATGTTAAGATAAGTTAGAGGGGGAGAATGGTGGAATTGGTTGGAGGTCCCAAAAGGAAAATCTTATTTATTATAGAAGAAGGAAGTTGGTAATGAATTCATTACAAATGCAATATGAACCATAATAAGTTAGAATTATGTGAATAACATCCCCATCGATCTCTACCATTTTATTAAATATATGATGCCCACTTCTTTTCTTAAATAAATTCGGATTAAATTATTGTCGAAGTTGTGAAAGTGAACCAACGGATTCGTATTGTCCACATAAATTGAAAATTCTCGTTCGTTTTATTTTTTTCATGGGATAATTTTGATCATTACGAATCTATAAACCAAAATCTAAACAATTTTCTTCTCTTATATTTAATATTAGCCCTCAGATTGACTTGGATTTAAAGTATGTTCTTCTACTTGTCAATAGGTATACTGATTTACTATATCGCTAGCTAGACTTTTTTTAAAAAAATTAACAGCTCAATGACTTAATTAAAAACTTTCAAATAGTTCAATAATTTAAATGAAAATTTTTGTGACCATTTTGTAACTTTTTAAAATTGAAAGACTAAAGCGTAAACTTAAATAGGGTGAATTTGCCCTAAACATTAAGAACATGTATTATGAGATGGGATAGTAAAACAAAGAGAGTACAAGGCAGGCGGCAGCGACCAACCTTTTGCATTTGGCATGCATGCATAATTGTCTTCATTTATAATTATAGCCATAGGACATATGAGTAGCACTTGTAAATCTGTTTCCTCCGCCGGTTATGGAAATGATACCATCGCAATAATGCAAATATATATTAACCTTAGGTTAGGTACCCATTTCTGTTGCTATAATTCAGTCTGTCAGAGGCATGGAACATCAAGACTCTAAACTGGTTACGTTGTCTTACCAGACCAAGAACATCGACATCCACGAAACCTCTGGTAAACTTCATTTTCTTCTTCAGTTTCTTTGCATGAAATGGAACCCATGTCTTGTAACAGGTTTAACCTGTTTTGCAGATGATGAAGTAAATGATTCTCCAATAGAACAAGTCCGACTCACTGTTCCAATTGTCGATGATCCGACATTACCATGCTTGACATTTAGAACATGGGTTTTAGGGATAGCCTCGTGTGCTGTCTTGTCTTTCTTGAACCAGTTCTTCCATTACCGTCAAAATTCACTCCACATTTCTTCACTCACAGCACAAATCCTTGTTCTTCCACTTGGAAACCTGATGGCAACATATCTACCTAACAGAACATTTGTCTTGTTTCCTTCAACCAAATGGTCCTTCTCATTGAATCCAGGCCCTTTTAACATCAAGGAACATGTTCTTATTACCATATTTGCAAATTCTGGTTCTACCACTGTTTATGCAGTCAACATTATCACCATAGTTAAAGCATTTTATCATGGTCAGATACACCCTTTCGCTGCTTTGTTGTTAGCTCATACTACCCAGGTCAGTTTTTTTTTCCGGGTATATGTATATACATATATAGGAAAAATTCCGGTAAAAGTATTATAGAGGATTTTATAAAGTATTAAGCTAGATTTTATACTAGTAGTTAGATTGCATTTTTGTCGCCTTTACTAAAAAAAGGAAAAATTAATCTATGTATGTTAGATCAAATAGTAAACTAGTCTTTTCCGCTAAAAATTCTATCAGTTTCTAGTATTAAAAATGTGTGGCATACCAAATATAAATGCCTGGTTATTCCGTTAACTACATCAATTTTTAACTATAGAAATAGATGGAATTTTTAACAAAAATGACTAATTTTCTTTTTATCTAATGTACAATGATTAATTTGCCCATTCTTTAAATAAAAGAGATAAAATACAATCCGATAATCAGTACAAGGACCTCCAGGATACTTTTACCATAAAATACCTTTTGTTTATATTATGAATTATGATTGTTTCTTTTTGGAATATTCAGATGCTTGGATATGGATGGGCTGGGATTTACAGAAAGTTTCTTGTTGATTCACCGTATATGTGGTGGCCTAATAACCTAGTGCAGGTCTCCCTCTTTAGGTGCTGTCTCTTTTTAATTTTACCCATTTTCCTATACATATTTTTAGGTTAAATTCCCTTATTAGTCTTTCTATTTTTGCATAAGTTGTGGCTTTAGTCCTTATACTTTTAAAATTTGAGATTATAGTCCTGACTCAAACAGTAGCAATTAAATATATTTAGTTAAAATCAATTATGGTCATGTACTATGTGTACGGTTGTGGATTTAACTCATATTCTTCAACTGGACTATTTTAAGCCCCTGTATTTTTTGAATTTTGACATTTCAATATTGACGTAAATGATTGTTAATTCATTAACTGAAGTTTTAGTGAAACTAATATATGAAAATAATAAGATGACACGACATTACAAGTATGATAATTTTTTTTTTGTATCAAGACTAGAATTTTAAAATTTAAAAATACATAAACTAAAAATGACCAAATTGAAGTACAAAAATTAAATTCATAACTTTACTAAAGTGACTAATAATTTAGCCCATATTTTTATAGTTTCCAACTCATTAAATTGTAGGGTAAATTACAATAGTAGTCACTCAACTATGAAAAGTTACAAACTAGTCACCTATCTATTTAATTTTATCTTTTTTGGTCACCAGTACTAAGAAAATCTAAGATAATTGGGTGACTAAAAAAGGCAAAATTGATTAGTTAAACTGTCATTTTGTAATTTTTCATAGTTGGGTAACCAAAAAAGAAGTTTACTAATAGTTAAATGGTGATTTTTTAACTTTATATAATTATGTGGCGAAAAAGAAAAAAAAAAACATAGTTGGGTGATAGTTTACCTAAATTGTAATTGTAGGGCGTTGCATGATGATGAGGTTAGGCCAAAAGGTGGCCTAACAAGGTTGCAATTCTTCCTCATGGTGTTCACATCGAGTTTGGCGTATTATATCGTTCCAAACTATCTTTTTCCGTCGATTACGGCTTTATCCTTCGTTTGTTGGATATGGAAGGATTCGGTGACGGCCCAAATCATTGGAGCCGGTCGAGACGGTCTCGGGGTAGGATCGTTTGCACTGGATTGGTCAACTGTGGCTAGCTTTTTACAATCACCATTAGCCACCCCTGCATTTGCTATAATCAACATAATGTTGGGGTTTGTCATTGTAGTTTATATATTAACCCCTATAGCTTACTGGACTAACTCCTACGAAGCGAGGAGATTTCCGATCATCTCGTCGCATGTGTTCACCGACGACGGCGAGAAATACGATGTTTCGAGAATTTTGAATTTCACGACCTACGAATTCAATCAACGAGGATATGATGGCTATAGCAAAATTAACTTGAGTGTGTTCTTTGCATATTCTTATGGTCTTAGCTTTGCTACATTGGCTGCTACTGTGTCACATGTTGTGTTTTTCCATGGAAGGTAAGGTACTTACCTTTTAGTTTAGGGTAAACTAAACCTAATGGCTGAACTATTAGGAAGTTGATGTTTTGGTTATTCAACTTTAAAAAGTTATGAAATGGTCACTAAACTAATTAAAAGTCTTTATTTAAGTTAAAGTTGAATGATCAAAACGTAAACATACTATAGTTTACGCTTTAGCTTGACAAGATAGCAGACGCATATTGGGTAATGAATAACGGCGGTTGTTTGATTCGTATTTTTAGCACGATATGGCAACAAACAAAATCGACATTTCGGGATAAGTTTAGTGATGTTCATTATAGAATAATGAAGAAAAACTATGAAGCAGTACCGCAATGGTGGTTTTATATGCTGTCGAGCATCGTAATCGGACTCGCTGTGCTTATTTGTCAAGGCTTTGGCAAGCAGTTTCAACTCCCTTTCTGGGGAGTCCTTTTGGCAATTGGCTTGGCCTTGTTCTTTACTCTCCCAGTAGGTGTGATTATGGCTACCACAAACCAGGTATATTTTCGATACGCAGCTTGTTCATATGCTACTTTGTTATATTCACTTTATATACATGTGCAGCAACTGGGACTAAATATCATCGCCGAGCTGATTATCGGTTACATTTATCCGGGAAAACCGTTGGCAAATGTTGTTTTCAAGACATACGGTTATATAAGCGCGGCGCAGGCGGTTATGTTTCTACAGGACTTCAAACTAGGCCATTATATGAAAGTTCCTCCAAAGTCAATGTTTGTTGTCCAGGTAATTTTCTTAATGGATTCGATACTTTTATATCGATATAGTTGTCTGAAAATACCCGGAATGTCGAAGTTGGCAGGAACGGTGGTGGCTACTAGTGTCTATTTTGGGACAGCTTGGTGGCTTTTAACGACGGTGGAACATATATGTGACCCATCTAAATTGACAAAAGGAAGTCCTTGGACATGTCCTGGTGATGACATATTCTATAATGCTTCCGTCATTTGGGGTGTAGTTGGACCAGTTCGAATGTTTGGTCGGCTCGGGTTGTATTCTAAGATGAACTACTTCTTTCTTATCGGGATTGTTGCACCGTTGCCCGTGTGGATGCTGTCCCGTATGTTCCCTGAGAAAAAGTGGATTAAGCTGGTTCATATGCCGTTGATTATCGGAGGTGCGGGGGCATTGCCAGCAGCCAGGGTTGTGAACTACTGGTGTTGGGGTAGTGTTGGGGTGTTGTTCAATGTTTTTGTGTATAGGAGATATAAAGGTTGGTGGGCTCGTCATAACTATATATTGTCAGCTGGGTTAGATGCTGGCGTAGCTTTTATGGCTATTCTTTGTTACTTCACATTGCAAATGTGGAATGTTAATGGACCTAAGTGGTGGGGTGCACAGTTAGATGATCATTGTCCCCTTGCTAGTTGCCCTACTGCTCCTGGAATACAAGTTGAAGGTTGCCCTCTTTTTCAATGAAATCTTCCAGCTTGACGGGTTAATATGTAAATTTGTTATCGTGTTTTATGAACTAAAGATAAATTTATCACTTTTAACTTTATATTCAACTCTGTTGTTTTACTTTGCCACTAAAGCTAGATTTTTATTAAATTATGTTATTCAATTTTAATTTAAATTAATTTGAAGACAAATTTAATAAAAATATATTTTTTATGTTCTACTTTAATATTCACAACAAGCTAATTAATATAATATTAAAAATAAATAAAAATGGTTGTTTTATAAAAATAAACTTAATTTTTTTCTTTTATGATATATGTATTTTTATTTTTCAAGTTTTTATTTAATTAAAATAGAAATTAGATTTTAATTTATTAATTTATTAATATTTATAAGTTGAGTTATTGGTAACTATTAAAATAAAAAATTTGAAAGAATTTTTCTTTTTAGATTATGTTTTTAAATGTCAAAATTAATATTGAGTGGTAAATTTAATAATAAAATTCAATCACATAAGAGTTTAATGGTAAATTTACTCATATTTTTAAAATATAATGACAAACATCAGTAAAAAATATAGTAACAAATTTCAATAATCACTTATAATATGATGGTAAATTTGTACTTTAACCCAATTTTGACACATTTGTATACTCATATCGTGCTCATGTCATTTTTTAGTGCTATAATTATATCGTATTTAAAATTATCGAGTCCAATTTCAAGGGAGTAAATTTAACTATTTAACTTTACCTGAGGGAAGATGAACTATATAGATATATAGTTCAAATAACAATAAGATTAAAAACTATATATCTATATCTCTCTCTCCATATGTATGCTTTGAGCTTTAATTTATTCATTTGTTTTCAGAACAAGGATAGCCAGTTTCCTGATAATGCGAGAATATTTCAACATTTTCCGGGTACAGTAAATCGCGGAAATAATTCTTTTGAGTATAAATTTGCAAACAACACTGCCAAACCGGCAAGAATAAGGAGTAAAATGGTGAAAATGAAGCAATCAGATCATTCTCCCAATAAACTGAGAATATCAGATACCTTGTTGGTGTAATAATCTGGTTTGATGCTGTTTGAGGGGTCATCAAGAGTGGACTCTGTTGTTACTCCTGAAATTTTAGGCATTGCAAACATTAGAAAATATAAGAAAACCTAAGAAGATTCTTAGTTTAATGGTCTTAAGAACAACAGACAGCAATAAACCTGATAGAACAAGCAGGGTTTTGCAACCAGCATTTTGTCCAAATAAAATGTCAGTATCTAGTCTATCACCCACCATGCACATTCTAGATGTACTTACATTAAATCTGCAAAGCACAACACAGCAGGGAAAAAGAGAGATTATCAGAATAAGTGGAGTAAGGTAAGTGTTCATCAGTATTATGCACCAAAGAATCAGTATCAGGTTTGGTCATTGTTCAATCAAGCTCAAGCAACTTGAGATATCAAACGAGCCAAATTCAAGTATTCTAATGCTTGACTCGAGTAGAGAATCTTTTATTTATAATTGTGATAAATCTTTATAAGTAATAAAAATATATTTAAAATTACAAACCAGTAATATAATGAACAATGAAGGGTATATAGGTTAGTTCAAAAGTTTCTCCAAATTAGTATTAGAAAATCTCAATTTGAACTCAGACACAAGCTCGAGTGTCATAGTTGAGTTTGAAGTGAGCATGAAAATTAAATCCATGTTTTTACCATATAAACAAGCTTTTAATCGAGACTAACACCCTAGTTGAGCGAGCTCAAGAAATTCGATTTTTATCCCGAATCCAGTTAAGCTTTAAAAGTGAAACTTCATCAAGTTCAAGCTGAGTTTCGAGCCTAAAATTTCAAGTCAAGCTCTAGCTTCTCAAAACTTGATCTCGGTTCAGCTCGCTAAGAAGCACTCAACATAGCAGGGTTTTCTACCACGTTTGTTCCCAAACTGTGAAAATGCCATTTTAATTTTAGTGAGGTGCAAGCGAAATGAATTTTAAGAGCCTACCACCACTACCAGTCAGATTCATTCATAATTGAGCAACAGAATTTCTCAATCTTCACATGCAGTATATAATACTACCTGATGCTAATCACTTCAGAAGTAAACTCCGGACATTTAAGTCCATATAAATGCAAATTACACAAATTTTCATTGCTGGTTGGTATATATACAGAACTAGTGCATTAAAATAACTTACTTCTGCAGTAAAAAGTCCATCATGAAGGTTGAAGGTTTTCCAACTACAATAGGCTCTTGTTCCGTTGACCCACAAACGGCAGCAACCATGCATCCCGCACCTGCAAATATAAACTAAGAAATGAATGAAGTGGAACTCTCAACCAAACTGAGCAGTAATCTAATTTCTTTACCAGGCCACTCTTGCAGATCAGTCATGTGTCCAACTGAATCACGGTTCGTAGCAATAAAGAGACAGCCTGGGTTCTCACGGATGCAAAGGGTCGCATACCTGCCAGTTGCAAATATTTTAAAGAAAGATCAAAGACTCCAAAAAGCGCTGCCATATCTTACAAGTTAACTCATCAGATATGATAATAGTTTGTTTAGACTCGGCTTTATAAGTTTAATAGAAGGCAATTATTAGCATTTTCTACTCATCTAGCCAAACATTGTAACCTAAAATTTCCTTGGTGCCCCTAAGCTAACTAGTATTTAACAAAAAAATGACCCCTCAGATATATTTTAGGAGCAAAGAAATCATATTTTAAGTTTAACAATGTGCTGAGATCAATAACGTAGATGCATATACAGTCAAAATACTTTTTAGAGTTAAATATAACACGAAGCTTGGGAACATGTGCTACTGATCAAGGTAGTAAAATATCTAATAAGACTGTTATAGTGTATGTGATTCAGAACTTTTCCATGTTTTCATGACCAAAAACAAAATATAAATTGCTCAGCAACGAAATCTATGGGGAATAGAAAATGGTTCTAAGTTATTTTAGGGGACAAATTTCGGAGACAACCATAAGTTTAGAAGACGAGCTATTTTTTTCCCCCAAAACCAAAGACCAAGCGAGTAGCCATCCACTTACTACGTGGTTCAAACCCTACATTCTCAGTGCGCTTGCACAAACATACTCGAGAAGCAAGTATAGAAGACGTCCTAATCCCAAATATTCATAACCATCATCAAGAAGTGAAGATGGAATTTTTAACTTACTGAAGTTTGTAATAGTTAATATGTGGATCTAATCCAACAACAACTGCTCCAACCTGAAGGTAGAAGTTACGAAAATCATGGAAAAAGAACCAAGTGACACACTCAGAGAAATTGTAGGCAAGATGTTACATTACATCTTTATCATGCTCAAAGAGACAATTTGATTTCCACTGAGCCCTTTTTTCTGCATCTTCCTGCAACAATATTTCCTCTAAGCACTTAAAATTCATTAAAGCAAGAGATTATGATGCAAGAAAAACAAGCACGGTAGAATCAAGGAAAAGATTACAATGAAAAACAAACAAAGACACTCTAGCAAGGCAACAAGCAAAGGCAAGAATAGCAGTCCAGCACACAAACAGCATTTCAGTTGTTAGAAAGATGAAGAAGAGGATGTATTCCTAATCCAAAGTCATGAACTGGAAAACAAAATTGAAAAGACTAAGAAAGTACTGGGCCACCAAGAGCGGTAAATCCAGCAAGTTGCAACTCCTGTCCTATGCCTTCCCCACCTATGACATAAACCTGAAATACAAACAAATTATTAATAGTGTGCAAAAGATAAAATAAATAGAGGTTAAATATTCATTTGCCCCCTAAATATACCACTGATACTTAAAGAATAAAAAATGGTAACTGGATACTTAAAGTTCATTCATCATGAATTTTGGTCCTTTTGATTAACATCGGTAATCTAACAATTGATGAGGCATAAACTAACACTCGATTATGACACTTAGTAGAAAATGTCATGTAATGATGATACATTGGAAAAATATATTTATCTTTATTTCTAAACAAAATTTTTTATTTTTGAACTTAAAGGAAAAGAAAATTGGAAACACAAAAAATCTGGGTGACAAAATGGGAAGAGAGGGAGAGAGGCTGGGGAAGCGCAGTACAGAACTCTGGTGTGGTTTGTTGGTAGAATGCAGGACTCTTAGCCTCAATGACTAGGAACCTAACCTTTACAATTTCATTTTCAACAATCAAAGGTAAAAAAAAAAAAAAGACAGAGCATGAAACAGGGAAGGGGGATAGTTGGCTGGAGATATACATATACCTATAGTCTGACACTTAACCGTACAGTTTGAAATGAAATTGAACTTTAAGTATTTAACTGTGAATTTCTATTCTATTAGAAAAGAAGTGGTATTGTTCAAGGACAACTGCATATTCTGGCCAACAAATATACTAGAAGAAAAGTTATGTTGCAAGAAAAGTAAAATACACATGAGGCAAAAATTGCATATTCCATCTGATAGAAGGTAACAAGAACAAGGTAAGCAGGATTTAGCAGCCAAACATACAGGCAAGAGAGAATAACAATAAGAATTATAGGGAGACTCAAATAGCAACCACAACACTGTGTTAAGAGTCATAATTTTTCAATTTCAACTCTTTCCATAGCCAATATTTAAAGCAATTGGCTGCAGTAACATGAATATTCCATTTGGATAGAAGGTACCAAGAACAGGGTAAGCAGGATTTAGCAGCCAAGCATACAGTCAAGAGAGAATAGCACTAAGAAATTATAAAGAGATTCAAATAGCAACCACAACACTGTGTTAAGAATCACTATTTATCAGTTTCAACTAGTTTCCATAGCCGATATTTATAGCAACTAGCTGCAGTAATATTCATTAGGTTTGCAACAACAATAAACATAATGCCAGTGAAAACGCATAGCCGCTACTTAAATCCCTTAAAATGTTTAGGAGTGAAAGAAGAGAAAACAAGAATAGTAACCTTCTTGTGAGGAGGAAACTGGTTGACCTTCAAGTACATAGCAGCAGCAAAAGAAGACGAAAATATCTCATCCTACAAATACAACAGAACAATCAGGAAAAAAAAAAGAGTTGTTTCTTTTCTTTTCTTTGTAAAATTTAATAACATTTGAAGAACCTGATTGACAGAAAGTCCAAGAGAATGAAACTTGTTAGCATATTGGATTCTGGACTTGGTAGAGTTGTTGGTCACAAATACCAGTTTCTTCCCCTATTAATCAGATAATAATATTATCAATCATTTCACAAGGATGAACCATAGATTCAATAATCAAATGGAAAGCAAAGAAAGAGTGAGAGAGAGACCTTGGATCGAAGCATATCTAACGTCTGTGGGACTCCATCGATCAGCTTGTCGGCTTTCCAAATAACACCTGCAATCGCATCGTTACCTTTTATTCACTGCAAAATCCAATGAAAGACAAAATAGGAGTAGAAAAGAGCGTGGAAATGGAACCATCGCAATCGAATAGAAATGCGTCGACGGAATCCAACAGTGCTCTCGCGTTCGCACAGCATAGAAGCTCGGCGGCGGAAGCAGCAGCGACGCCGCTCATTGAACTCGGATTCGAATTAGTAGCCTCCATTGATCCTTTTTCCATCAACGCATCAACAACTAATGTTACAACCCTTTTGAAATCCTATCTACCCATAAAGAAAAAAGAGTAGGTCCTATAAAGATAAGAAAAATGTACAGGAATGGTAAAATATTCCTAGAGAAGAAGGTTACGCAACTAAGAACACTACTTTTAGCTAATGCTATAGAAGAACACTACTTTTAGCTAATGCTATAGTTTCATCAGCAAAATAGTGAGTGCCTAAAGGTCAGCTATCTAC
Organism: Gossypium stocksii; assembly: GCA_020496765.1. Lineage (NCBI taxonomy): Eukaryota > Viridiplantae > Streptophyta > Magnoliopsida > Malvales > Malvaceae > Gossypium > Gossypium stocksii. The sequence goes on from CM035629.1 coordinate 118,219,608, forward strand.
CTCGAAAGATCAGTGTTTACAGATTGCTCAATTTATTAATAGAAAGTTATTTTTAAGGTTAAACTACACTTAAAGTCACTAAACTATTAATAAGTTTATGTTTTGGTCACTCAACTTTAAAAAGTTACAAAATGGTCACTGAATTATTCAAAAATTTTCATTTAAGTCACTGAACTATTCACAAGTTTTTATTTAAGTTATTGGGCTATTAAGTTTTTTGATAAACTACACCATTATAGGTAAGTTTTTGTTTTGATCACTTAATTAAAAAAGTTACAATTTGATCACTAAACTTTTTGAAATTATTTTTTGGTCACTCGGTTGTTAAGTGACACTTTTTAGTTGGTATAATAACAATTTTAGTCCTCAACTATTATATTTTCTTGGTAATTTGATTCAGGTTCTATATATAAATTATAAAAAAAATTCAAAATTCTTTATTTAAAAAAAAGTATATAAAAATTCTAAAAATCTAGAAAATGTTGTTATTGAGAAACCAATATGTATGAGAAATAGAGAAAATTATCATTTAATAGAATGTAATAACAAATAAAAAACATAAAAACACCAAAAAAATAAAAAGTAGATCATTACATGCTTCCTCAGTATTTCTCGAAACCAAATTAGTAATATCTTCAAATCGAGTTGCATACCCTTAAAAGTGTCTTAGACTAATACTATAGAAACTTGTGAAATTGACTTTGATACCAATTTTTAAAATAAAAAATATAAAATACATAGCCGGATAAGGGTATCAATTAATTATTATTTTCTAGATTTTTCTAATATTTGTATTAAATTAAAAAACTTTCATGGAAATGCTAGTGTGGCTTTAAAATGTTTGTAGTGATACTATTGAGGCCGAAAATATGATTAAAGATATTACAATGAAATAAAAAGTATAGAGATTAAATTCCAATCTTTCAAATAGTATAGGGACTTATATGATATATTTTAACCAATTACTTAGTACTGAAAAGGAAACTATGGGGGCAATTTATTCTCGAAATCTAATTCTTTGAGAACTTGTTGATACTATTCTTTTCTTATATTGTTTTAGGTAAAATATGTTTTTGTTTTTAACAATTTAATTATAGTTTCTGATCATATCTGTTTTTTCTTGACACAATGTTTAGAACTACCCACGGCCCCTCCTCAACCCATAAATAGGAGGATAATGCGTTTCAATACAGTAGAACTCACGTCCTCCACCATTGATAACAATATCTATACCAATTGAGAGGTATTACATAATCCATGTGCCACTAGCATACATGAATCCCATAAATACTCAAGTACAAAATCATCTACTACATGCAAACAATGCATTAGACCTGTCCATGGGCCGAGTCAATCACTAACAAAATTCTAGACCTGTTTGATAGGCTCAAGCCCTACCTGAAAAACGAGCCTAAATTTTTGTCCAAGTCCAACTTGGATTACATATGTTAAACTTGGGTCCGGTCTAGCTCGTATTAAATTTTTATTATATTTTTATATATAAAAAATAAAAACTAGAATATATTAGAAACACTAAAAATATTAAAATAAATGTTTTCCAAACAATTGAAAATAAATTTTAAAAAATTATACTTAAATAACACTAAGATAGATGAAACTTAACAAGTAAATTTATCTAAAATGGTAATGAAATTAAGAATAAAACAAGAGTTATATAATATCCAAATAATAACAATAAAATAATAAAATGACAGGAAATCTGTGTTACTTTAAAATTTTGGCATTTCTTCGCTTCAAATGTTAAAATTTTACGTAGATTAAGAGAGTAAACCGGGGGCAAGGGTGGTCTTGCTCTCCCTAAACCTTGCAATCTTTTTTAAAATTTTAAAAATTATAAATTAATTTAATGATAAATTTGTATCTTAACCTTTAAAAATATATTTATAATTCATTTCTTCCCGTAAAATAGTATTTTGACTTCACCTTGAAAGCTTGCATTTTACCTATTATAATGTTATACTTATCTTTTTAATATATATACTAAATAAATATTTAAATTATAGATTGGAATCCAAAAATCGAAAATTGATTAATAAAAAAAGTGAAGTGAAATAAGATTGATAAAATTAAATGGGTTGTGTTGGATTGTAATCCCTAATCCAAATGTTAATAAATTAAGGGTTCTCATTTTTACCAAAATTGATATTTTTATCTAAAAATTAAACCAATGTTGGAATTTGAAGGAAGAAATACTTATGAGGAGTAATTTATAGAGTAAAAAGTCAAACCTTAAACGCACAAAGGGCAAAGCAATAGCAAATTGCAATTTTGTAACAGGTTCAAAAGTTTCCCTCCTTTCTTAATTCTTTGTTAAACAAAATAAAATTAATTAATTAATTAATGAAGTAAAAGTTCCCTTCTTTTTTGGATTTGCTTTCGTAGATGATCTCATCTTTTTCCTGTTTTTGACATATTTTGTTTGAATCTTTGTAGAATATATAAATTTCCCAGATTTAATCCATTTTGTAGATTCTTTATCAATATAATTTATTCTGTTTGCGTGCGTCCATTATTTATTTATCGTTTTTGAATCTGTGTTTTGTCTTCTTCTCCTTCTTCATCAACCAATGTAGCTTTCTGGATTTGTTATTTCTTATATGATTAATTAAGGGGACGCTACTGGGCATTGCCTTGATTCTTCATAAATAATTAAATAAAAAAATTGAACAGTTTTGAGTTAGATTTGAATATTAATGCTTTGGGGATTTATCTCCCTGTTTCTTTCCTTCTCCCAGACATGGAAGAAGGAGAATTGACAATGATTACAAGGAAATAATAAAATGGCGGCATTGTTCATTCTTGGGTATTCTTGCTTGTATCAATGACGGAAACAGTGTTGATCAGAATTGGATTGAGGGAGTAATCGCAAATTTGGATCATCTTTCGATTGATCCCTGAAATAAAACCTATAATAAAAGAAAAATGAAGCTTGTGGTGGGCGTAATTGAAGCAAGAAACATACCGGCAATGCATTTAAACGGCTTCAGTGATCCATACGTGAAGCTTCAGGTAGGAAAAAAGAGGTATAGGACCAAAGTGGTGAAGAAGACGTTGAACCCAAGTTGGGGTGAGGAATTCATTTTCAAAGTAGAGGATTTTAAGGGGGAGCTTCAAATCTCTGTGTTGGATGAGGATAAGTTCTTCAATGATGATTTTGTGGGGCATGTTAAACTTCCAATTTCCCAGGTTTTTGATGCTCCCCAGAAATCTCTCGGCACTGTTTGGTATCCCCTCCACCCCAAGAACAATAGGTCCAAGAACAAGGATTTGGGTATGTTTTTTCTTTTTCCTATCTTCATTTTTCAGCATTTACAGAACTTTAGTTGCCTCTGTGCTAGAATTTTTATGTTTATTAAGGGTCTCAGTGTCCCTTTTTGAGTCTCAAAAAGAGGTTAATTAAGTAGTTGGTGTGGGCTAATGCTTTACTGATTACCAAGAATTATTGTTCTCTTTCAACCTTGGGTACAGGTGAAGTGCTTTTAAATATCTATTTTCAACAAAAGAGTTCTTCCATGGACATGAGTTGTAATGGTGATAATGCATCATCATCATCAAACTGCCCTTCTCCTTTGAGACTAGAAGATAGCGTGTCTTCCAAGGAAGAGAAAGATAAATCATTCAAGGAAGAGAAAGAGAAATCATTATCACAAAAATTGCTAGCAGGTCGTATTGCTCAAATCTTTAATAAAAATTCTGACACTGCTGTGGCAAGCTCTACTGCTGGCATTGATTTGACTGAGATGCCTGAAAATTCAAGAGCTGATGTTGCTGATGAGAAGCCTGATGATCAATCATCCTTTGTGTCATTTGAGGAAGCAATGAAAACAATGGAATCTAAAGATCAGGGAAGTGAAATTCCAAGCAATTTACCTGGAGGAGTTCTTGTGGATCAACCATATGTGGTTTCGCCTGCGGAGCTAAACTCTCTACTTTTTTCATCTGATTCAAGTTTTCCTAAGTCATTAGCTGAGATGCAAGGATCAAAGGATCCACAGCTAGGGCCTTGGAAATTTGAAGATGGTGATTCCAGCTTGAAAAGAGCTTATACTTACATCAAGGCACCAACCAAAATGATTAAGGCTACGAAAGCCACCGAGGAGCAAATGTATCTAAGAGCTGATGGGAAGAGTTTTGCCGTTCTAGTAGTTGTGAGCACTCCCGATGTTCCATATGGGAGCACCTTCAAAACTGAATTGCTGTACTGCATTACTCCTGGGCCTGAGCTTCCATCTGGAGAACAATCTGCACATTTGGTTATTTCATGGCGGATGAACTTCTTACAGAGCACGATGATGAAAGGTATGATAGAGAATGGAGCTCGACAAGGTCTAAAGGAAGGCTTTGAGCAATTCACTACTTTACTAACTCAGTCTGTTAAACCAGTTGATTCAAAGGATATTGGTTTAAACAAAGAACAGATTTTGGGATCATTGCAAGCTGAACCCAAGTCAGATTGGAAGTTGGCGTTCCAGTACTTTGCTAATTTTACTGTAGTTTCCACAGTTTTTATGGCCTTGTATGTAATAGTTCATATCTGGGTAGCTGCTCCTAGTACAATTCAAGGACTAGAGTTTGTTGGGCTTGACTTGCCTGATTCAATTGGTGAATTCATTGTGTGTGGTGTTCTGGTTCTTCAAGGTGAAAGGCTGCTGCAGATAATCTCACGCTTCATGCAGGCCAGAGCTCAAAAGGGTAAATATTCACATCTAATTAGAACTCTGCTCTACAAGCAAGAAGAATGGACGATTTCCATGTTTCATTTCGTGTTTTTCTGTCTTTAATTTCCTTTTGGTTTTGTCTCTACAATAATAGGAAGTGATCATGGAGTGAAAGCACAAGGGAATGGATGGTTACTAACAGTTGCCTTGATTGAGGGAAGTAATTTAGCAACTGTAGATTCAAGTGGGTACTGTGATCCGTATGTGGTGTTCACTTGCAATGGGAAATCTAGAACCAGTTCAATCAAGTTCCAGAAATCTAGTCCCCAGTGGAATGGTGAAAAATGGATTGCCCTTTGTCTATGTTTGAATTCAGTTTGCTTGTTTGCACTAGCATACTATATAATAATGATTCTTACAGTTTCTTTAGATCAAAACCTTTCAAAATTTGTCCAAGAATTATTTAAATCTTACTTCAATCAATTGTTTAAATGAGCTCTTATCTTTGCAGAAATATTTGAATTTGATGCAATGGAAGAGCCTCCTTCCGTACTGGATATAGAAGTATTTGATTTTGATGGACTTTTTGATGAAGCTACATCCTTGGGACAAGCTGAGATTAACTTTTTAAAATCTAATATATCAGATTTAGCTGATGTGTGGATTCCTCTGCAAGGTAAGCCAGCTCAAGCATGTCAATCTAAATTGCACTTGAGAATTTTCTTGGACAATACAAGAGGTGGACATGTAGTTAAAGAATACTTAAGTAAGATGGAGAAAGAAGTGGGGAAGAAGGTAAATAGATGGCTATTCTTCTATTTAGTTTCACATGGCCATGAATAAAATGTTATTGTCCATTCTTGTTATCCACTTACAAGCAAATGATATATATTTGCAGATAAATCTTAGGTCTCCTCAAACGAATTCAGCCTTTCAGAAACTCTTTGGCCTTCCACCTGAGGAATTTCTTATCAATGACTTTACCTGTCACCTGAAACGGAAAATGCCTCTTCAGGTTCTGTTTGTTGGGCTATGTAATCTTTTGTAAAGCTCCCTTATTTTGTGATGTTTGCTCTGAGTAATTAATGTATTGCATTTGTCCCTTTTTGTTAATCTGCAGTTGCATCTATGCAGGGCCGCCTGTTTCTGTCAGCTAGAATACTTGGGTTTCATGCCAATATATTTGGGCACAAGACAAAATTCTACTTCCTTTGGGAAGACATTGAGGACATTCAAGTTTCTCCTCCTACTTTGGCATCAATGGGCAGTCCAATTATTGTGATAACTCTCCGTCTAGGAAGAGGACTTGATGCTAGACATGGTGCAAGGACACAAGATCGTGAAGGCAGGCTGAAGTTCAATTTCCAGTCATTTGTATCTTTCAGTGTAGCTCATAGGTACTTATATTAACTGTGGTTCGTAGGCAATCAAATGATGAAACTAGTTCCAAATGGGGATTTAAACTGCAGTCGCAATGTATATTCAGCCATGATGTGTTTATTGCGATTGCAGATGTATCATATGCTATTACAGTTGACTGCGGTGAATACTGGTAATAAATATAGGCGGTGGAGAGCATGAAACCGCTAAATGACTGTAACGTTGCTTTGCAGCCTTTTTAAATCCCCAGTCCCATGTATTAAAGATCTACAATGAGAAAGAGGAGGGTTGTGAAATCCTTGTTGTCATTTCTTTGACTTGCAAATTTTTTGTTCACTAGGACAATCATGGCACTGTGGAAAGCCAGGTCCTTGAGTCCAGAGCAGAAAGTGCAAATAGTTGAAGAAGAGTCCAAAACCAAATGCCTCCAAATCGAAGAGAGTGGATCCTTCTTAGGCCTTGAGGATGTTAGCATGTCTGAGATTTATTCAACTACTCTCTCTGTTCCTGTAAGTTCCCCTTTCTCTCCCTCTATGTGACTAGTTTTGCTGCAGTATGCATCCTGCTAAGAACCTTCTTTTTATACCCATCTTGTGTCTGAGGTACTTCAAGTTTACCCGTTATAGCTTTATCTTTAGGATTCTTCACATCTAAATGTAGTACATTTATGGATGTGTTGCATCTGATGATGGTAAATTACTTTGTTGGTGATTCAGATTAGTACCTTCATAGAGATATTCGGTGGCGGTGAAATGGATCGTAAAGCTATGGAGAGAGCTGGCTGTCTTAACTATTCTTGCAGTCCGTGGGATTCAGAAAGTGCTGATGTATATGAGCGGCAAATATATTTCAGATTCGATAAGCGTGTGTCCCGTTTTAGAGGAGAAGTGACTAGTACTCAACAGAAATCCCCGCTTCCCGATAAAAAGGGTTGGCTTATTGAAGAAGTAATGACTCTCCATGGAGTTCCACTTGGGGACTATTTTAATGTATGAATGCAATCGAAACCAAGGATTTTCTTTGCATTCTCAGTTACCTTGAGTATTAAACTTTTCAATTTTTTGCAGCTTCACCTAAGATACCAAATCGAGGATTTAAAAGCAAAGGGATGTTCGGTGCGAGTGCTTACGGGAATTGCATGGTTGAAAAGCACAAAGCATCGGAAAAGGATTGCTAAAAACATCCTCTCAAACCTAGAAGATCGCTTAAAGGAGTTTTTTAGATTTTAGTATAGACAGCATTCGCAGATGAATGTCGATATCTCATTACTGTAGTTTACATGATTTTCTTTAGTGCTTGTTAAGTTTGCATGTTTGAGATCTATCCAGAATTGCATAATAGCCGCAATCAGGATGAGTATCTCGATCAAGTCAACCCCAAATTTTTCTCAAAAGCGAATTTGACAACCGGTGGCGGGCAGGTTCCTTGGCTTTGGAACCTAGCAGTGAATGTAACCCTTCATTGAAGCAGACCTACCAAAGGTTTAGTTTATGAAAATGGAGGTCTGTTGAGGCTCTTTGTTTTTTTCTTTCCCATTTCTGGATGAACATATTCATTGTTGCTCTTTTTAGCAACACTTCAACCTGTATTTTCTGTTGTACTTTGGATGGAATTGTTAAGAGCAACTGTTGTTTCTTTGACAAAACTGCTCTGTAATCATACTTTAAATGCAAAAAAGAACATACATATTTAATAAAACTTGTGCTGCTGCTGATATGCTGATATTTAGAGGATCTTAAGAGGAGCAGACATCCATTTATGTATTTCTATAGTGCAATGGAGCTCTAGTATATTTTTATTCAACATAAACTTAGCATTTGATGTTTATATCTTTTGTCGATTTGAATTTTATTTTTATTATAGTTAAATTTAATTTTCAATCTTTAAAAAAAGATAAATTATTATTTTTTAATGAAAATATTAACTAAAATATTAAAATTTTAAACTCGGTAATAAAATATGGTTTAAAATTAGCTAAAAAATAGAGGAAGAATAAAATTATAAAAGATATATATGTTGAGGTATAAATTATCTTTTGTTAATAGAATAAAGATAGATAATAAATAAATTCAAAAATCTCCGTCCCTTCATCATCCTTCACAGCAGGAAAAGTAAAAATGCAAGCTTGCAGATTCCAACTCCATTATCCTCAACCTCTGCTTAAACATCCGACCACCACCCCACCCATACCCAAAGACGGCGGTCTTCTTTTCCGCCAAAAGCTCCTGTACCTCCAATCCTTAAACATCAATCCCCACAAAGCTCTCAACTTAAACCCTTCCCTCCGTTCCACCCCACTTTCATCTCTCATTTCCCTCGAACGCTCCCTCTCTTCCGTCGGCCTCTCTCGCCCTTCCATCGGCCGTATTCTCGACATGTGCCCCCTCCTCCTTACCTCCGACCCTCTCCCTCCCATTAACTTCCTCCTCCACGAAGTCTCCCTCCCTTTCCCTCACCTCCCTCTCTCCCTCACCCGTTGCCCTCGCCTCTTAGTCTCCTCCGTCCCCACCCAACTCCGCCCAACTCTCCTTTTCCTCACTTCCCTCGGCCTCGTTCTGAATCCCCATACTACCCTTCTCTTAGTTTCCGACGTGGAAAACACCTTGAAACCCAAAATTAACTTCCTTCAATCTCTGGGTTTTGACGAGCCGGAGGTGAACCGGATGGTGGTGAGATCACCCGGGCTGTTGACTTTGAGTGTGGAGAATAATATGAGGCCTAAAGCTGAGTTTTTCTTGGAGGAAATGGAAGGTGACTTGGAGGAATTGAAAAGATTTCCTCAGTATTTTTCGTTTAGTTTGGAGAAAAAAATTAAGCCGAGGCATAGAGCTTTGGTGGAATATGGGTTCAAATTGCCATTGTCAAAGATGTTAAAGATTAGCGATGGAGAATTTAATGCTAGATTGATTGAGATGCGATTGCAAAGAGTTCATAAGAGATAGCTTTTTCTTTTTTTTTTTTTGGTTTAATTTTGAGCCATTGTTGATATTTACTAGGTTTCCCATTGAAGAATATGTATCTGTAACATAGTGAGTTTAATTTTAAGCAGCCATGTGCAATTTAAAGATATTTCAATCATTTGCTGATATGTGGTCTTTTTACTTCGTTTATGGTACACTGTCAATCACTCGTCTCTTGTAGAGATTGCTCAGCCTAATATGTCCTAGGTCCCTTGGAATGAGATTGAAATGGTGGTTTACTTTGGTTCCAAAGGAATGCTGCTGCCATTTAGGAGACTCAAGTTTTTTATTTGTTTCAATGGAGTGCCAATAAATACAATGGTTTTGAGTCTCAGAATTCTACTTTGATCATTTCCTTATCTGCTCTGTGTGTCTTTAAATTCCACTGTTACTTGATCTTTGTTTAATGATGGTTGAAGCTAGCTATTAACACTCATAAAAAGTGTGAGCTTAGATAAGTATGGCTCATTGTTTGGTTTCTGCTTCTTCATTTTATCATTGCTTGGAATTTTGGTTCATACCATTGCACTTCTTCCAATAGCATTGAATCTGTTTGTGGTAAGGTGGCTTATGCTTTAAATTATCAACTTGAGGAATTTAGCCTGCTGGAAATACTCTGCTGTGATGATTCTTAGACTTGAGGGATTACAAGGAAGCAAGTTTGTGAATAGGGATTGAAAGTGCTGCTAGTTATTTTCTGAAGTCTACAAGATCATGCTTGATACGGTAATGACAAATCAGGACTTGCCTGTGCTTGTTACCCTCCAATGGAAGATCAATCAACCTTTACTATGTCTCCTATATGTCATGATAGCAAATAATTTAAAATTTTTAAAAATATAAAAATTCATGAAAATTAAAAAAAAAGAAGCATGAAGTACATATAAATTATCATACAGACAATGTTTAAATATCTAAAGTTTTAGTTAGTATTTTTATTAAAAAAAAAGATTTAAATCGATAACAATGTAAATGATGAGATTATGTCTTAATAATTAGCTCAATAGTTTGTAAATGAGGCCAAGGTTGGCAAATTGGGGATACAAAATGGGCTGAGCCCAACAGCATTACTGTGGCAAAAGACATATTATTGTAGAGGTATCTTTTAACATTAACACAAAGTAGTGCAAATAATACCAAGTTTTTGGGTCATTCAGTTTCAGTGTTGGTGACCCAAAGCTTGATAGAAAGAAAGACGGTGAATGGCATAGCATAATCTGCACAGAGGCATCGAAAGACGGAAAGAGTGTGAAGCTTGTTGTTGTTGTTTGCGGTTGATTAGGCCTTTTGGTTTGGGGTTTCATGATGGATGGTGACAGATACAGTGTTGAATTGATTGCGATGGAATGTTTTTTTGTGCCCTTCCTGCTTCACTCCCTCAGCGTTTCCTGCCTTATGGCTTATGAACCCTAATTACTAACCAAGGTCAGTCAATTAGTCTCTGCTATTGTTTAACTTTAGTAGATTATTGAATCAATTCTTGTACAACACTTTCTGGGCATGTGAATCTCATATGTTATTGGTTTTTTTTTTTGGTTTCCTATCGATTTTCTGGAAAGACCTAAGCTCTATTTTACAAACCTTAAATTCTGCTATTAATCCCTGTAATTTAAAGTTGTAGATTTAATCATCTTTTTTAAATTTTAAAATTTCATAAATTAAGTTTTGCTATTTTCAAAATATGCCGCGGTGAACATATTATCCTATCTCTAATATCGTGTTAGCTTGTTATTTCCACATAGTATTCACTTAAAAATCCGGTTAATGGGTTAACTATGGCATTTATGTCAAGATTGAAATTTCAAAATTTAAAAGTACAGGGATTTGCAGTAATTCAATTGGAGAATATGGTTTTATGGTTTCCTATCAATTTTACAAAATTTTTGTTTGTCCTGATGTGTTCTTTTGGTGCTATTACATTATTCCAATGTTTTTATTGGTTACTTTTTTTTGTTGTTGTTCAAGGGTTGCTGTTGCGGTCTACGCATGAACTGGAGGATTACTTGCTAAAATTGTTGGCTGCTGAGTGGTGACATAATAATATTAGCAGCTAATTGTTAAATATACATGCTTTGATTTTACTTTGTTGAGTAATATCATATTAATAAAGAAAGAAAAAAGGAAAATGTATGGGAGAGGTGGTCTTGATAGATTCAAAAAAGCTCAATCCTTGGAACCTTTCTCGGTTTCCCTGAATTCTTCTTCTCCCAAAACCGCACCCAAAGCTGGTCAAGTTGAACAACATTCACATATTCAAAATGCAGTTGCTCAGCCTCAGCAAGAGGAGGATGTTCAATCCAAGCCAGCCACTCAGGTTGGGGCCGGTCAATCCACTTGGCAACCTCCTGATTGGGCTATCGAGCCTCGCCCTGGTGTCTACTATCTTCAAGTTGTCAAGGAAGGACAAGTGCTCGAAACCATTAATATCGATAGACGCAGACTCATCTTTGGCAGGCAATATCATACTTGTGATTTCGTGCTTAATCATCTCTCCGTTTCACGTCAGCATGCTGCTGTTGTTCCTCACAAGAATGGCAGGTCATTTCTATTCCTATTGCTTTATTTATTTATTTATTTATGGTAATAGAAGATTTAAAACTAAAGTTGGTTCTGCTCAAGTTATTCTCTTGGATTTGTAGTAATTGGTAGACAACATAGTCTATTTCTCATTACATGAAATCTTTATCTTCACTCTTGCATTTATATGTGTGTATATAGTATTTATGTCTGAAGCTGGTAAAAATACCATAGAGGTCTCTATACTAGGAGTCAAATTGCATTTTGCTCCTTTTGCTTAAAAGATGGGTAAATTAGTCCTTATATGTTAGATCAAAGAGTAAACAAGTCCTTTCTGTTAAAGATTTCGTCCATTTTTACTATTAAAGACTGGCGTGGCTGACGCAATAACCAGACAACCTCATGTACATCATGCTGACATACAGGGACCAGTTTTTAATAGTAAAAATGGTTGAAATTTTTGACAGGACTGATTTGCTCTTATTATACGGATTAATTGGCCGATAGAGGAGGCAAAATGCAATCCGACTCCTAATACAAGGGCCTCCATGGTATTTTCACCATCTAAAGCTCCCAACTTATTTTAGAACCTCTTGTAATAATGAGTCATTCACCAGCTCTTATAATCTCAACAGCATATATGTCATTGATTTGGGATCAGCGCATGGAACCTTTGTTGCAAATGAGCGTCTGACCAAAGATACACCTGTTGAGCTTGAAGTAGGTCAATCTTTGCGTTTTGCTGCATCAACGAGAACTTATATCTTAAGGAAGAACAATGCAGCTCTATTTCCTCGTCCTCCACCCCCCACCGAGATAAATCTACCCCCACGGCCTGATCCTTCTGATGAAGAAGCTGTCGTAGCTTACAATACACTTATAAATCGTTACGGTCTGAGCAAATCTGACTTGCTGCCCAAATCCATCTCATTAGCTGAAAGTGAAGACAGCACACTGCCAGAGAGAGCCACTAAAAGAATGAGGAAACTAAAAGTTACCTTTAGGGATCAGGCTGGGGGAGAGCTGGTCGAAGTTGTTGGAATTTCAGATGGTGCAGATGTAGAAACCGAAACGGGACCCATAGGTGTAAAAGAAGGAAGTCTCGTTGGAAAATATGGATCTCTTGTACAAACAACAGTAATTCCTAAAGGTAAGGATGTATCGTCTGTAAAAGAAGACGGTGTTACTCAGAAAGGTGTGACTGATAAACTGCAAGAATTGTTGAACAAGGTAAAAAATACACCAAAAGGTGGGATTTATGACGATCTTTACGGAGAATCTTTATCCGAAAAAGTGGGTTCTTCTTCGTGGGCATACACTTGTGATAGTGCTCCTATAGGAGATGCTGTTGCTGGTGATGCCTCAAGTGGTAAACCTGGAACCAAGTCTGCCTCATATGATGATAGTGAAGATGATTTATTTGGTGATTGATTGAAATGCTCTTTGGCAACAATTTTCCCACATTGGGTTTTTGATTAAATGACACAAAAGTAAGTTCTTTCTGGCCTTGGTAGCAAAAGCTTATTATTAACTCTTTTTAAGATGGAGAAATTTTCGTTGTAATTTATTACTAAACTTTCTTTGTACAATGGATTGTCAACCTCTGATTGGGGATTTTAAAGTCCACGTTAGAGAATGTTTTCATTTCTTTTTAATCTACTCTTACTCTTGGCATGAACTAGAAAGTGGCTATGGTTAACGATAAAAAAGTACTAAGAGGTGGTTGTAGGAGTCATATTGTACATTAAATCAAAGAGTAAATTGAGTTTTCTGTTATAAATTTTATGATAAAAGCATTAAAGAGGTCCTTGTATTAGGAGTTAGATTGTATTTTGTCTCATTTTGTACATTAAATTAAAAAGTGAATTAATCTTTTCAGTTAAAATTTTCATCCATTTATGCTGTTAAAACTTTTATCAAATTTCATCTATTTTTATGGTTAAAAATTTGACATTTCTAAAATCAGATTTCAACAAAAAAAATTAATTAACAATTTAATCTAATATATATTAACTAACTCATTTATTTAAAGAAAAATACAAAATATAATTGAAGTTTTAATATTTCAACCTATCATTAACACCAACATATCTGTTATGGTTTGATTGGATCATACAGACACTGATCTCAAAGTGAAATCATTATTCCTTGTATCAGTGATTTTGGGTGTGGATGAGCAGTCAAATGTGGGTTATTAAGTTACGTGCCACATGAGATTTGAAGTAAAAGTGTGGTGATGGTTTCTTTAGGTGATTTACATCACAACATTAAAAGTCCCAACTTACAGAATTTTCTTTATTCCTTAGTGGACTTTTAACTTTAGTGTTGTTTGGTGCCGTACAATTTAGGAGACTTTAAACAAACACCTTTTCCATGGTTAAAACTTACGATTGTAGTAGTAAAAGTACACAACTTCTGATTGGGTCCAAAGCTCAGCCCAGTGGGGTTTCTTCTTGCATCTCCACTCTACTTTTAAAACAAACAAACAAAAAAAAAAGTTCAACACTTAGATTGTAAAATTCTTTGTATTAAAAAATCTAATTGTATTTTATTTTATTTATTAAAAATAAATAAATTAGTGTTTGTATATTAAATTAGATAATAAATTAATCTTTTATGTTAAAAATTTTATCAATTTTTACTATTAAAAATTAGCATGATTAATGGAATAATTTGAAATGTGTACATCATGTTGATTTATAAGGGCCAATCTTTAACAGTAAAAACTGATAAATTTTTTAACACAATAATTAATTTACTCTTTAATCTAACATACAAAGATTGATTAGAATATTTTTTTAAGTAGAAAAAATAAAATGTAATTAGTTTTTTGGTTAAACAGTACACAATTGAATTAAGTTAAGCCGTCTATTTTATCTTTCACACAAGTGACTGAAAAGATGTGGAGGACCCTCCCCTTCGACATCCACCTTATACCAACGGACGAGTGTGACCCCCACAACTAAATTTTCTTTATTTACTATTTATTTTAATATTGATAATATATTAATATTTAAATTTGATAATTAAGTTTATTTTAATATTTTTATTTTTATTTGTTGATTTTAATATTTAAATTTGATAATTAAGTTTATTTTGATACGCTTTAATCTTTAAAATTAGATTTTGTCAAGATTTGACGATTGCAACATAACTAGATTGGTTAGTTGGATTAATTGGACTGAAAATTAATTGGTATAGTAGTTTAAAGATAGGAGTTGGAACTAGTTGAATTCAAAACGGCTCGAAATCAGTAAAAATAAAAAATTAAGACAAAAACCAGTTTTTGAATAGGTTGAACCAATTTAATAATTTTTTAATTTTAGTTATTATTAATCTAGTAATCGAATCAAGAATTTGTAATTTGATTGGTTCAACTACTGATTTGGTTATTAGAAACATTCTAAGATAATATAAAATTTATAAATTTTATGTAATATAATCTCATAGTGCCACATCATCAAAATTTTAAAATATTCGATATCTTATACAGCCATAAGCATACGCCAATCAGGACATGAACAGAGAACAAAATGGTAGAGACGTATGTAAAGGTCGTTGCCTTAATAAATACAAGTAGACTGAGATGGGGAAAATATATAAAACGTGAAGAAAAGAAAAGAAAATGGGAAATGAGGGACAAGGGTGAAATAGATTGAAATGCTTTGTCTGAAGTTGGCCCGCGAAACAACCAACAGGCAAGGGGTCAGACGGCATCCCATCAACACTGATTTTCGGAGGAGTGATATCAACGGTACAGGCCATGACACGTGGTGGCCATGCAAATCGTGTAATGGCAATGATGGCCTAAGGGACAGGGGTCTAAATGAGATGGGAGAATATACCTACATAGTGGGGGGTTCCATGATGACTAATGTACACAACCATCTTTTTGTTTAATTAGCCCCCTCTTTAATTTTAAGTCTTCAACCCACTAGTCGTCCCTTTGCTTTGGCCTTTTTTCTTTTTGGGTAAATTTCATTTATAGTCATCCGAGTTTCTTTTTCGGTCACTCATTTATAAAAAAATAACAAAATAGCCACCTAACTATTTAATTGTCTTTTTTGGTCACCAATGAACTAATGATGGCAACTTTTAAAATTGACATAGTAACAACTTTAACCTCAATATTTATACATTGTATCAATTTAGTCTTGATTTTAAAAAATCTAACCCTCAATATTTACACATTATGTAATTTGATCTTTTTTTTATAATTTTGCTTTTCTTTGTGACCGTTTCACCTAAAAGATAAAAAAATTAAATTTATTAGCTAAATTTGATTGAAAATATACAAAAAGTAAAAACACCTAGAAATCTAAGATAATAATTTTTTATCTTTTCTCATTCTTTTAAAACTAACCCTCAATGTCATAAAGAAAAGCAAAACTGCAAAAAAAAAGGGACCAAATTACACGATGTGTAAATGTTGAGGATTAGGTTTTTGTAGAATAAAGACTAAATTGACATAATTTATAAATATTAAGGATTAAAGTTGGTACTATACCAATGTTAAAAGTTGCCACCTTTCAAAAGCTGATGATAAAAAAAAAAGACAAAATTGAATAGTTGAGTAACCAAAAAAGAATTTACTAATAGTTAAGTGACCATTTTGTAACTTTTCATAGTTAGATGGCTAAAAAAGAAACATACTGATAGTTAGGTGAGCACAAGTGTAATTTACCCTTTTATTTTCCTATAATATCAAAATCTATCTTCCCTATCTTACGGTTTTGATTCCTTAGGTTTTTTTAAACATACAAAGGGAGACCCTTCCCCTCCCCACAAAGAGAAGATGGATGTTAGAAGATGAAAAAGAAGGGACTACACCTTAAAATCCTACTTTCTTTTTTTCTTTTAGGATTCGATTCAAAGAAGGTAATGATGGCGAGCACACAAAGCATTGATGATACATTACCATGTTGACTAATCCCAACAAACCACTTTCTCTGTCTTATTGGTAAGACATTAGGGACACCCCCTCCCCACCATTTTCCCTTTACTTGTGTCTAATTGAAACCCCATAAGCTAACCTAACCCTCCCTCTTTCTCTCTATTTCTTTTAGCTCCCCATTTACAAGGTATTACATGCATGAAGCAATTCATATATCCCTTTCATGCCTCATCATCATCATCATCATCTTGTATGCAACTGCAATTGCATGATGTAAACTTGTTAGCTTTCTTACTTTACCATACACACACAAAAAACAGTCTCTCTCTCTCTCTCTACATATATATATATATATAGAAAGTACAGGTTCTTTCTTGTTCTGCTGCACTCAAGGGTAAAATATTAGTATCTAATTGCAGCTTTTTGGCATATCTTTTTAAGTCGATAACAGCTAGTTGCTGCTATGTTTGGAATAAGCTACTTTAAACTTCCACAAGCATATGATTAAGGGTATGTCTTTTGAGTTTTGATTTTTCTTTTTTTTATCATTCCTAGTGATGATATACTGCAGATTCTGTTATTACAATGCCTTCAAAGGGAATGATTTGATTGATAGAAATCTCTCATTACTTGTTATTATTGGTTTCCCACTCCAACTAAAAGCAATCTCTCAAGTATATGCATATATTATGGATTACCACATATATAGTTTTTGCTTTCCTACAATATTGAAATTTAAAAAAAAAAAATACTTTCAAAAGTTATAAAAAAATCATTGTTATTTGTTATATGGCCTCCTTCATTTTCACCGTCAGTGTCTGCACTATTGAAAACTTTTCTTTCATTTCCTTTTTTTATAAAATAATTTTAAATGTTACGAATATATACTAATCTCCAACATTAATCATCGGATCAATTTGAACTTAAAGTATATTTTTTATTCTTTAATGAGTATTGTCATTGTCTTGAGCTCACTAGCCAAACTTAGAAAAAAAGAAATTTAATAGTTCAATAATTTAAATAAAAATTTTCTAATAGTTAAATGATTATTTTATAACTTTTAAAGTTGAGTGATCCAAAATGTAAATTTTGGTTAATTAATTAAAAAAAAGGAAAAAAGAAGAATAAAAAAACGATACAAAGCTTTTTCAAATTTCTGGGCAGATCTCTTTATAACTTTTTGAAAAGACTGCAGATATATAAGTTGAAAAGCTTTGGAAGCCATTTGAGCAACGCCTGCCATGAACAAGCATGCAATGGAATCTTCATGTTCATAGGGTAAGCTTTTCTTGTTTTGCTTTTAAAAACAGTTGTGGGTCATTTTCGTATTAGTCTAGACTGCCATACTTGAACCTCTTAGGTTTAAATAATGGTTGAATATGGATATCGAAATATTAAAAAAATTTAAAAGGTGATGATGTTGGATGAAGTGTCGGTCAACCAAGCTGTAGGATATTCATTTTGGGTTGGCAATTGTGTCTGAATGCACTCAATGACAACCACGAAAGCAAAAACCTCAGCCACTTATTTTTTATTGTATCCTTTTCAAAGTATAAAAGAGAGCATAAAAATATTATTAGTCACAACCCATTTTCCTTTGTATTAAATGAGTGTATCCAAATGTTAACTCATGCCATGCTATTTATAATTTCAAAGATTAATTAATATCCATCATTTCATCCGAACAACAATATCAAAACTCTAAAAAAAGAAAATTAACTCATAATTACTGTCCACCAGATATTACTTCCATGGAAAAAAAAACACCATTAGTATAACTGCATGCGCTAGAGCAGTGATGTATGTTCTTCGACTATCCACCAAAATTAATGTAAGTGAGCTACCTTGCTATAATTCTGTATATGCTTTTATACAATAATTTGAGCTCTTTTGGCACTGTTTTTAAGCTTCATGCTCTGGTCTTTGTGTCAATTATGAGTTTATTATATTAAAGTATTTAAATAATATATATATAGGCTTTTCGTTTTCCTAGTATGGTATATGGAAATTGCTTTATCTTATCAAATATATAAATAGAATAGCAGTAGATACATATAAGGCCAAGTTTCATTCATTAAGTGGGAACCAGGTTCTGGGGGTTTTCAGTTTCATGTAGTAACATGTGTCTGGTAATAAGCAAAAAAAGCTGAAAAAACTTAAGCACTAACTTCAATGGAAACTGCCAAAGATTGAAAGGGTATTAGCTCATATATTATTACAGCAAGGTTGGGGTTGTTTTGTTTCTTCAAGACTCTTCTATGTCAGTGCATGACAGCAAAGAAATATAAGTGATTTTATCTTTTTTGATTTTGCAGGTAAAAGACATATTACAGGCTAAAGGGTCTTGTAGGGTTGTAAACAGGGAACAGGTGAAGTTGATGGGACCTTTGTGTTGAATAAAAGTTAAGGTAAAATTTTTTCTCTTTCTTTTTTGACGAACTTCACAATGTAAAACAAATACATTGATTGCATTTGTCTGTAACAGTTCAAATACTGATTACTGAAAGCTCTAGTTTCATAGAACCCTTTTTTAATAATTTTACTTTACTCTTCTATACATTCTATATTCCTTCAGCTTCTTTTTTTTTCTCTCACTTTCCTCTTTTCATCTTCTTTTTGCCATGTTTATGAGCTTCATAGGGTGTTTACTGGAGACTAGTTAAGGCGATATGTTTCAGTTTCTTACATGTCTTTTTCAGTATATATCTGCCAAAGACCAAAATCCAATATGTTGAAAAGAACCAAAAGGGTTAAGTCTGATTCAACTGTGCTTGTCAGATTATGCATGTGCACGTGTTTATGACTTTGGGTTTTTTTGCTGTTTGTATTAAATTAATACATATTTTCAGCTACTTCATTTTCATGTGTTTACTGTGTTTCAATCAAATGTTGCAGTGTTGCAAAGGGAAAAATTAATCAGAAGAAACATGAAGTTTATGAAAATTGGGACAAAACCAGACACCTTCTACACAGAAGAGGCTACCAGGTATAACAAGTGTGACCATGTTTATTATTACAGGATAAATCTAATAGTTCTGGTCATTTGGTAATGTAGGACTGTGATTTCTGACATACCAAGTGATCTTACAATAAGGATTAACAATGTTTGTTTCCTTCTACACAAGGTATACTTTACTGACTTCATGTATTCTTGCCTTATTTCAATGGTTTCTACTTTCTAGCATATATATATGCATCATATTCTTAGCTGCAGATTCCACTTGTTCCGAAGTGTGGTCTCTTACAACGGCTCTGTTCCGACGCTGATGATTCCGACATTGTTACGATCGATCTTCACGATGTTCCGGGGGGTGAAGATGCTTTCGAACTCTGTGCTAAATTTTGCTATGGGATAACGATCAATCTCGGTGCACATAACTTTGTTCCTGCATTTTGTGCTGCTAAGTTCCTTAGAATGACTGAATCTATTGAGAAAGGGAATTTTGTTCTGAAACTTGAAGCTTTCTTCAATTCATGCATTCTTGAAGGTTGGAAAGACTCCATCGTCGCACTTCAAACCACGATCAAGTTACCTGAATGGTCTGAAAACCTTGGAATCATTAGAAGGTGCATTGATTCTATTGTAGAGAAAATCTTGACTCCAACATCAAAGGTTTTTTTTTTCTTTTTACATTTATTTTGCTACTTGCGAAAAAAGTATAATGAGACTCCTGTACGAGGAGGTAAATTTAGAAGTCAAATTAGATTTTGACTCATTTATTAAAAAAAGTAGGCAATTTAATCCTTATACGTTAGATTAAAGAATAAATATTTCATCGGTTTGTACTGTTAAAAACTAGCGTGACTGATAGAGTAAACAGACAATGGCACAGCACCATGCCACATGTACATGGACTAGTTTTTAACGATACAAATAGATAAAATTTTTAGCTTAACATCTAGTTTGCTCTTTGATCTAATATATAAAGATTAATTTATCTATTTTTTGAGTATACGAAGCAAAATGCAATACTTTTACTTGCAAAAAAACATATGATACGTTAGGCTGAATTATATGAATTCATGCAGGTTTCATGGTCCTACACTTATACTAGACCAGGGTACATAAAAAAACAACACCAGTCTGTTCCGAAAGATTGGTGGACGGAAGATGTATCGGATCTCGATATAGACCTTTTCCGATGCATAATAACAGCGGTAAGATCGACATATATACCACCGCCACAGCTCATTGGTGAAGCTTTGCATGTGTATGCATGTCGTTGGCTACCGGACACTACAAAGTCTAGACCTCTCCATAGTTCAGGGTCACAAACTGAAGAATCCAGGGAAAAAAGTAGACGGATCCTCGAATCTATCGTGAGCATGATTCCGTCGGATCGAGGCTCGGTTTCGATAGGTTTCTTGTTAAAGCTTCTTAGCATTGCAAATTATTTAGGAGCATCCCCTGTAACAAAGACTGAACTGATAAGGAAAGCTGGCCTGCAATTTGAGGAAGCAACACATAATGATATGTTGTTTCCTTCACAGTTGCCCACTGATCAACACTTTTATGATATTGATTTGGTTGCGGCTGTATTGGAAAGTTATTTGGTGTTATGGAGAAGACAATCCCCTTTGCCTACAGAAAATAGCCACATGGTTAGATCGATTAGAAAGATTGGGAAGCTTATTGATTCGTATCTTCAAGTTGTTGCAAGGGATGTGAATATGCCAATATCAAAACTAGTTTCTTTAGCTGAAGCATTGCCAGATGTTGCTAGGGAAGATCATGATGGTCTTTATAAAGCCATTAATATTTATCTCAGGGTAAGACCAATTTACTAATCAACTGCATGTTATGGATAGGGTTAAATTACCTTTTGGGCATCAACTTTGTAACTATTCTCACATTGGGTTTGAAATTTTTTTTCAAGGTTTTGAACTTGGCAATTGTCAAGTTTAGGGGTCGACTTGGGAAAAAAATTTAAACCCTAATGTGAAAATATATTTCTAATTTAGGGTCTAACTCGGGGAAAAATTTTAAACCCTAATACGAGGATAGTTACCAAGTAGTGACCTCAAATAGTGAATTGACCCTTATGGATAAGCATATACATACACACATAAATCAGTCTGTTTTATATGTTCATTCATTGATATAAACAGGAGCACCCGGACGTAAGTAAAGCAGACAAGAAAAGGATGTGCCGAATGCTGGACTGCCAGAAACTGTCCCCAGAGGTACGTGCTCATGCGGTGAAGAACGAGCGGCTACCACTGAGAACAGTGGTCCAAGTCCTGTTTTTCGACCAAGAGAGTGGTTCCAGGTCCACAACTCATAAACCAGAGTCAATCACCAGAGCAAGACAAGCACCAATTGAAGCAGAAGCCAAAGAAGAGTGTGACAAAAAGGCGCAACATGAAGGGACAAAGAGTAGCAGCAGGGTAACTGAAACCAGTGAAAGAGAAATTCAGAAGAGAATGGAAGCCAAAATGGTGAGAGGAGATTCAGAGAAAGGAAAAGAAAGGAAAGGGGAAACCAATTCAACTGCCAAAATGATGGAAACTAAACAGGTATCTCAAAGGAGAAGTAGTAGATGAAGAATTATTGATTTGAAAGATATAATATATGTAGTGTTGAATAATTGTCTTTGTTATTGTGTTTTTCATGTACACTTTTTTTTTTTTTTTTTTTTGCATACATATGATATTAAATTGCAGCAAGCAATGCACCATTTGTAATAGCTTAGGAAAGAGATTTCTTTTAAGCTGTAAAGACCAATAAATTATAAGCTTAGTATTTTATTTATTATGAGTTTAATACAATAAAAAGGTTTGTATTTGAATTGAACCATTTGTTCACTAGTCTTGTTTCTATATGGTAGGATTCTTGTTCATCATAATGGAGCCTAAACCTATACTCTTCGGCTAAAGATGCGACACTTCTAAGTTTAGTAATTACAATCCCATTTGTTGATTTATGATTTCAGTCTCTTTATTATGGTAATTTTTTAAAAACATATTTTTATATGATTTTTTTATATCATAATTAAGAAGTGTTTTTAAGAAAATATATTTTTGTGAATTGAGTCTTAGTTTGATTGGTAATGATATTGTTGCCATTACAGGAAGACGTAGATTTAAATGCACTGAAACACATTATCCTTCTATTTATGAGTTTGGAGGAGGAGTATGAGTAGTTTTAGTCATTGTGTAAAAATGAATAGATATGGCAAATTAAGCATTATTACTCAGTTTTTAAATTGACAACAGACTAAATTACTTAATTTTTAGAAGAATCAATTTATTCAATTTTAAAATTAAGAGAGAGTTTGGACTTTGAGCCCAATTAGCCCAATATATAAGTATTGAACTTAGCAATTTGCAGACAAAAATTCATTATCTGAATCAAAAGAGACATGGCAATGCCTAGATATCGTCCCCTTCATCTCTGTCTACTCATCTTGCTCATCTACACCACTCCTTCCATAGGACTCCTCAATGGCACCGAGCTCCTCAAGGCGGCCTGCAACCAAACGTCCGACTACGCATTCTGCTATGCTACTTTAACTGCCGACCCCAACGCAGGTGGCCCACAAGCCCTTGCCGGCGACCTTGCTAATGCTGCTTTACGTTTAGCTCAAACCAAGGCCACCCACGCGCAATCCCTCATACCTCTCCTCCTTCAAAATGCCACCACCTCTTTGGACCACAACCGTCTCCAAATGTGCCAAAGTAGCAACAACAGGGCCATTTCTCAGCTCTCATCGGCTAACAATGACTTCAACTCCGACTCACTCGACACTATGGTGGAAGAGATAAACACTGCCGCTCGTGCTACTAGTGACTGCTTGAATGAGATCCAAGACAAAGGCACCCACTTTTCACTTTTGGCAACCATCAATGCAGATTTGATTAAACTCTATGAAATCTGTATTGTATCCACTAGATATTTTACTGTTGAAGACTTGTACTAGTTTGATCTTTGATGCAGTGTTTTTAACCCAATTCATCTTTGTAGTATACATATGGATGCATGATTAGTGATTTAGACAAATAAATTATATGGTTAATGAACCTTTTATACAATATGTATAATACAAATAGGTAGTGCCAAAGTTGATGATGGGACCATAAGCAGATGCATGTATACCTTCATGGTCACGGGTTAAACAGTTTGGTTTTTTGTTTTGTTTTGTTTTGATCATCCATGGCGTTGGTGTTGGGTCTACTTCAATAAGTCTAAACCCTAAATATGTGTCCCGCTCCTATGTATTAACAACAAATTATAAAGCACTAATAATGCAAATCTTTTGAGTTCCATCAACTGATAGGGTGAGACTTCAAATTAAAAAAAAAAAAAAAACAATAGGCTCCGATGCTTTCCATATTCATTTAATTGGTTAAATCATGAAAGTAGTGTACTATTCATTAATCATTGTTTTCAATTGTCACCATTATTCAATATATTGTTTTATAGATGCGGATAATAGCAATAGGATGTTCGTAAAAATGAACAAAAATAAGAACACATAAATTTTTACATAGAAATCTTTTCGAGAAAAAATTTCTGTAAAAATCTCGATCAGAGGACAATAAATTCATTGATGTTGAAAATGGATGATACAATAGAAGTTTCAACTACATCTATTTAAAAGTTGAAAAATCTTATTCTAGTCAATGTCAAATAGAAGAAGGAGTTTCGACCCTCAGCCTCAGATCCCCTTATTTTGCCACTATATTTTTTTTAATAAGAATTTAGATCACACAACTCTATAATCTTGCTTATTTTAACTTCTCTTTTAAGTCTATAACTTTCAACTTCCCTAATTTATATGCCTAGTCTTTTTTAGAGTGAAGAAGTTGAGTGGAAAATTATTTTTTATTCCTTTTAAAATTTATAAAATTTTATGTTTTTTATAGTAAAATTATATTTTAGCACTTCTTAAATTTTAAAATTCAATTTTAACCCCTCCAAAGTAAAAAGTTTATAATTTGATCTCTCAAAAAAATTGTAAAAAAATTTACATTAATACACTAATAAATTTGTATTTTAACACTTTAAAAATTATAATTCAATTTTTACCTCTCAAAAAATATTTCTGACTTCATTATTTGGTTCAATAGAAAAAGTTGAAGTATAGAAATAGAAAAGTGAAAACTTAAAAAAATAATAATAATAAAGGAAAGATAAATGAACATTTTTTATTTAATGTACAAAAATAAATCAATTCATTTTGAATGATAAGAGGAGACAAAACGAAAGAGATGTGCATATTTGTAAGATTTTCATTTTCTTTCTTCCAATGTATCTTTTATACACATTTCATAGTTCATGAAGATCGATTTTTTTAAAATTAGTAGATTTCCTTTTCAACGATATTGTCTCTAAAATTTAAACTCGAATTCTCCCATTAAAAATATAATATATCTTACTACTCTTCCATATGTATATATGTAAGTCAAATTAAAGAAGGCATGAATTTTTTTATTTAATTTTCTTTTCCTACTAAGTACACTAACAATATATATATAATGTTTTTCCTCTCTCTGTTTTTTTCTTTTCTCTAATTTCCTTTCTTAAAAGTAGAGTCTAAAATTTGCTAGGAGGAAAAAAGAAATGACCCCACAATCTGTTGATGGAGGACAAGAAGAAAAGTGGTAAAGCAAATCATGTAGGCTTAATTTCATTCAAACAATTTCCCCATTAGAATTGAGTATTGAATTGTAAAATATATTGTATTTTTTTTAAGCGAGTCCATTAATTAATCTTTCATATTTTGTAAGTCTATTAAAAAAGTAAATGATGACAAAAATATATATTGAATTTAAAGAGAAAAACTTAATATGAACTCTAAAAATAATATTAATGAGAAAAACAGTCACAAATTTTAAAAAAAATTATTTTTTATAGATCATAAATCAGACATAAGATATAATTTGATTATATCAAATTTATATAAAAAGGCATAAATATTAAATTTATAAGTGAATTTATATTTAATGTGTAATTTAGTATATGAATTTTGATTTGGTACAATTATATATATGAAACTTGAATTATGGTTTATATATATACATAAAACTTTCATTTTGATTCAATTGTATACATTTAATGAAATTAATACATACATTTAAATTTCATGTATAAAATTACACAAAATTAAAATTCATGTATGATATTACATATCAGATTAAAATATTTTTATAAAAAAATTAATACGATAAATGATAGTTTTAAATTTTAAATACTTGAGAGGATGAGAAATGAAGCCAAATGAAGAGGATAGCAACAACGGGTAAACAATGTATACAATTAGGGATGATAAAATCCGAACCTTTAATGGATTTCAAATCAATTTTTTTATTTGAAAAGTGGATGTAGGGGTAGGTGGTATTTTTTTTTTAGGTAATGGGTATGAAGCGATTATTGTAATTACTCGTCTCGGTTTGACCCGCTCTACCATATAAAATTATATTAAAAGAGTAAAAATATAATAACATAATATAAAAAATGTATATCTTATATTTAACACTTTTTTGAAGAAATATGTTTAAATATTTATTTAATTTTAAAAATATTGAAAAAAATTAAATTGAAACATAAGTTGGGATGAGGTGAGAATAAATATATCCAACGTGGATAAAAGTAAGTCACGATGATTTTCAATATTATATATCAACGACGAAACAAGAAAAATATAGAATTATAAAACGGTAATAAAATTAGTAATATCGGGCAGCCCACTGGATTCGGATTCTTATATTTAATGTAGGGCAGGGAAATTTGAATAAAAAAGGCCAATGACTAGAAGCCAAGCCATGATGAGTCATGGCAAATCGTGACAGTCAATTCACATTGACCATACACACCCCACACAGAGATGTTCCATCCCGGTCCATCGCCACTTGAAATTCAAATCTAACGCCTAACCTAACGGTTCTTTTACTTTTTACTTTTCTTTACTTTTGGTCCCTACCTGAATTAAAATGTTAGAAATTTAATTAAAAAAAAGTGAAATCAAATTGAACAAAAATAATTTTGTTATACTTTGATTTGAATTGGCGGTTCCAAAAGGTAGTAAGCTTGGCCGTTTCCTTAGTCGAGGTGTCAGAGGACTTGGTCCGGGACTAATGGCCTCTGCTCACTTCATTTTTAAGCTAATCCATGTAATCTAACCATATAATCTCTAGAGTTGCGTGAATTTTATTATATGATTTTAATTTCAATATAAAAATAAAAAAGAATAAATTTTATTTAATTACAATACATATATTTTTGAAAATTCATATTTATAAATTATTACAAAGGTGCGTTAATGATTTTCACATCCAAACATATGGCTAGTATTAATAATGATTTCAAACACCAAAAAGCATGTGATTTGTTAGTGGAGTACTAGACTCTTAATTCCAATAAACAAAGATCAAACTTTGGCCAAATGAGATGTAATTATTTAATTCAAAATAAATTAATTGCATCAATAAATTAAAAGTACAACGTTTTAAAGTAATTTAGCTTTCTTTATTACATTTAATTTCCAATTATGATTTCCTTTAGCCAAAAAAAAAAAAAAATTTGTCCCACAAAGCATAAATATTAGTAAAATAATAAAGTTAGGGTCTAAGATTTGAGTTGTATTATTACATGTAATGTGATCTAAATTATATTATTTTGATATTTTTGCAGATAGAAATTTAAATGTGATATTAATTTTTTTTTCTAATGTTGGATATAGCATATTGAATAGATTAGTTAAGGCTAATAAAAAATAAATTAAAATGTAAATTAAAAAAATAAATGTAAATAAAATAGAGGGAGAATCATGAAATTCTTGAGAAATTAACATCTAACGGACTTCACACTTATGAGTGTCGAGATAGTCTAAAAATTTTGAGAAATGATTTAAAATAGTTGTGATAATATCAATATTAATATAAATCAAGGTGATACTAATTGGATAATAAATTTGTGTGAATCTCAAGTTGATTGTCAGTAACACTATCTATAATTACTTATTATTAATAATACATAAGTTGATTGAGTATTAGTTTGATTGACATGGACATTATTGTCAAAGCAAGAGAACACGAGTTTAATTGCACTGAAGTAGGGGTGTTCAATCGGGTTAACCGAACCGAATTATCATTAACCGAATTAACTGATCCTTTTAAACCCTTAACCGTTAACCACACCGATTTTTTTTTTTAAATTAACCGAACCAAACTTTTTCGATTAATTCGGTCTATTAACTGAATTAACCGAAATTTATATATTTTTTTATTTTTGGTTAAAACAAATATAAAACATACAAAAAATTAACCGACTTAACCGACCAATTAATTTATATTTCCAAAAAATTAACTGAACCGATCGAATACTTGTATATTATAATATTATTTATTAAATTCGGTTAACCAACCAATTTAAAAAACCGAATTAACCGTTAACCGAACTTTCAAAAAAATTATTAACCAACCCCGACCGAATTAATTCGGTTAACTGATCGATTAATCGAATTCAATCAGTCAACTGAATTAATTCATTTTACCCAAATTTTGTATACTTCTACGTTGAAACGTATCATCTTCCTATTTATTAATCTTAAAATTTTGATAAAGAGTTGTTTAATTCTTCATTTTTTATAAACAAATAGCGGTAACATCTACAACTATGTTCATAATGCTATGAATAATACTGTTAATTTAATATTATTTAGGAATAGGTTGAGGCTGTTAAGATACAAAGCACATACTCTCATCCTTCACAAACCTCGTATAGTCAGATAAATTGGATAAAAAAAGTATAGTCAGAGATAATAGTTTAATATTATAGTATGAAATCCACCATCAAACAAGTCCCTGTTCTTTTTAAAAATTAGGAATTTGGTCTCTATACTTATATTTCATGAAATTTAATTTTTTTCTTTTTCATATTTCAAAATTCAGGTTCAATTGTTAGTATTGTTACAATTTTTTTGTCAAATAAAAAAAATAATCACTTGGTAGACATGTAATTTAGAAAACGACTTTGTAATTAACTTGAATTTAACAAAAAAATGTTAACAGTGTTAACAATTAGACTTAAATTTTGAAATTTGAAAAGTAGAGAGATTAAGTTCCATAAAATATAAGTACAATGACTAAATGCCTAATTTTTGAATAGTACATAGACTTGTGACATTTTTTAACCATTAAATAAATATATCCTTTGCTAGTGGTTCTAGTTTACCTCAAGCGAATTTAACAAATGCTAAACAGCACTCAAGGTCACAAACAATTAGTAAGTTTTAGTTTTAGTTACTTAATTTTAAAAAAGTTACAAAATGATTACAGAATTACCTAGAAGTTTTTATTTAAGTCACTGTATTGTTAAAACCGATGCTGTATAGGCTTCTCTACTCACACCGCCTGTACCAATCGAAAGCTCTTATTCCCTTTATTTTCTACAATTTAGCTATTTTTTTCTTAAATAACTTTAAATATCATGAATTTACGAAACAAAATCCAATTCTTCTTAGATCTTTGACATTGACCGTCAAATCTACTTATATCTCAATTCGTTGATGGATATTAATCTATTGTAACAATCTAATGATTTAAATAAAAATTTTAGAATACTTCAATGACAGCTTTGTAAATTTTTTTTAATTGAGTAATCAAAATGTAAATTTATCGATAAAAGAAATTGAAGGCAGATGGATAGATTAGAAGGCAAAATGACCATCCAATCCATCTTTTACTTTAGGAGGTAAGAGTGAAATTGAGAGAAAAAGGGAAAGGCCCAATCCCCAATAACAAAAGAGTGCTCTGAACAAAGAAAAAAAGGTGCAATCTTACTATTATTATATTAGTGTCCAAGTGGTCCCTCCCAAGAAGCATCCTGTTGTTTTCTTTCTATGCGCCTCTAGTCTACCACTTTATATAATACAATATTATTGTGAAATATTTAGGTTTGTTGAATAGTCGTGATCTTTTTACATAAAAAAAGGGAAACGATGGCGTGTACTGTGCAGTATACAATGATATATGGCTCTACAAATGCACATTGAAATCAGAGAGAGAAAATTATATTATAAAAAAAAAGTGGAGGTGACACCAAACACTCATTCAACAAACAGCAAACAAAGGGGCTGGTTAAGACCTTAGAGAGTGGTAGACATTTTTGCAGATTTTGCAGATTTTGCAGAGCTTTGTCCCCGTTTCTCTCTTTCTTTCTTTCTTTTACTCTTTTTCTTTTTCACATCCTTCTGTTATCTTCAGTACCATCACCAAAATTTGAACGCTTGAAGAAGAAGAAGAAAGAGGGCAATGGGTGTAGGTTCAACTGCATCTTCTAAGCTCAAAAAAGCTGCTAAAAAAATGGTGGTCGCTGCATGTGGTTCTTTCTCAAAGAATACTCCTCCTCCTCCTACTGCTGCTGCTGCTGCTGTAAGCCCCTTTTTTTTTTTAGCTTCAATATTTTAGATTAAAGACCCCTTTTTCTTTTGGGGGTATGGAATGTGGAAGATTGGGTTAATCTTTTTTTTTTTGCTATGGATTGTTGTCCATAATGTTAAAAGCATTGAATGATTCAAAGAGAACCCAGTTCCTTATTTTTGCAACAATTTCAATTGCTTTTGTATGGCAGCTAATGTTATTATGTTAATGAATGTAGATGTCAATGTCGCCATTGAAACCAAAGAATAAGTTGGAAGCAGTATCAGATGGAATTGAAGCAGAATCCATCACCAACCATAATGACCTTGCATCTAAGGTAACCCCTTTTGGATAAGCTAAAAAACACCCAATTTTCTGAAAGAAATTTCATATGATACTAGGAGAGATTATACAGCAGTTAAAGAGATTAGGAAGGCAGTGTTTTAGCTCGGTTATTTCGTGTAGCCGATCTTAAGAAGTGGCGGTCGGTTGTCTAGGTTTCGAATCTCATCATCTGTGATCCTTTCCTTTCTCCCCAGGCAAAGGCTTTGAACATTTTAGAGCTCAAAAGGCTAGGAATTTGTGACTTTAAAGTAGAAAAAGGTAGAGTAATACACACTCTTAGAATCCGAATTCCGATATCCCTCGCCTCTCATCGTTGAGAAGGGAATGTGTGAGAGATATCTTATTTAGAAAGTTATTCGAGCTGTACAAACTCGCTACTTTACCTTCAATTCTACGAAGTTCCCTTTTTCTCTAGATTCATGATCTGGACATTTGTCGCTGTGAATCTAATTGGAACCGCACAAAACATTAGAATATTTACATGTTAATCACAAATGTTTGCTGAAATTCCTACTATGATATTTACTTATACCTTTGTCGTGATATTTATATAGTATTTTTAGCTTTTGGTAACACAGGAAAAATTACATTCTCTAGCTATTTTGATCCTTGAGAATGATGGCAACATTCAATCGATTTCATTTCGTGATTGTTTAACATGGATTTTCTTTTACTATTTGTGGATTGCTGCAGAATATATGTGCAATATGTTTGGAGGTTCTGAGTTACAATACTGGTAGCAGTCCAGGGCAAGCAATATTTACAGCTCAGTGTTCTCATGCATTCCACTTTTCCTGCATATCCTCGAATGTTCGCCATGGTAGCATCACCTGCCCTATTTGTCGTGCTCATTGGACCCAGTTGCCACGCAACTTAAATCCACCTGCATGTTCACTCTCTTGCAACCAAAATGACCCTGTTTTTCGTATCCTGGATGATTCTATTGCTACTTTCCGGGTTCATAGACGCTCCTTCCTTAGATCAGCACGCTATGATGATGACGACCCTATTGAGCCTGATCACACACAAAATCATCCCCGTATTAATTTAGCTTTGGTTCCCCTCCAACCAACAGTTTTGACTCACCCTTGCTGCTTTCGGCATCAACCCGGTTCACATCCATCTTTTCAGATGCCGGGAGTTGGGCACGTCTCAAACCATCATCACCATCATCATCACTTCAGCAGCTCCTCCTCATCAACTTTACAGTTGCAACCACCAAGTGGACAAACACCTTCCTACATGTGCTCCCCCACAAACAGTAGACCAGCCTATCTCAGCATAAAATTAGCACATCCACGAGCTACGGACATGGTCTTGATTGCAAGCCCCAACGGACCGCACTTGAGGCTTCTAAAACAGTCCATGGCATTAGTGGTATTCTCCCTCCGACCAATTGATCGTTTGGCCATCGTTACATACTCATCTGCTGCAGCACGTGTGTTCCCTCTCCGGCGCATGACATCCTACGGAAAGAGAACGGCCTTACAAGTTATCGATCGCCTTTTCTACATGGGTCAAGCTGATCCAATAGAAGGGCTCAAGAAAGGGATAAAGATACTTGAAGATCGTGCACATAAGAATCCACAGTCATGCATCTTGCATTTGTCTGATAGTCCAACGAGATCATACCACGCCACGAACCTTCAATTCCCTATTCCTATACATCGGTTTCATGTCGGATTTGGCTTTGGCACCTCTAATGGGTTTGTGATGCATGAATTTGAAGAGTTCTTAACACAATTATTGGGAGGTGTAGTTAGAGAAGTTCAATTGAGAATTGGGGAGGAAGGGCGGATCATAAGGCTTGGAGATCTACGAGGTGGTGAAGAGAGAAGGATATTAATGGACTTAGGTGAGTGTGTACATGTATCTGTAGGGTATAGCTATGTGGAAGGAGGAAGTGAAGAATGCATGAAAACAGGGGAAACAATGGTGAGTGTAGAGGATAAGAGGGAAACAGAAGATGGGAACAGAGAGAATGGTATTAACATTGTTGGTGGAAGGACAAGCAGTGTTGAGAATTGGGATTACCATGATCCTTACATGGCTAGAAGATGGGCTAAGCATTTGCATGGATACAGGTTCTGAACCTGAAATCAAGCGACCCCAAAATCCCACTGTAGATATATGGCTTCACATTTCATTCATTTTCCACAGGGATTTTGGTCATTCAATCCAATGGCTTATCCTCTATAATATATACTCCAAAATCTTTCAAGATATCTAATTTTATTGGTGCAGCACTTGAACTTCATTGTTCATTTGAGTCAATTATTCCATCAGTTAGGATAAAGTTTAGGACTTTGTTGATTGTGTTGTTGGTTGGGATTGGAAAAATCACACCATTAATTAATACTATATATATATATATATTATAAGGTGATTATCTTGGTAGTTTGGGACTACAAATTTATTTCTTTGATTGAAATGACTTTTATGTTGAAATGATTAAAAAAGAATCTAATATGAAAAATATTTAATCAAGAAGTTATGCAATTTTCCATAAAAAAAATGGTTGTGCAGTTCTATTTTTGGCCAGCAACCACCCTTGGTGAATGCTCTCTATTATAACAATATGATTAAA
This sequence comes from Gossypium stocksii, assembly GCA_020496765.1. Classification (NCBI taxonomy): domain Eukaryota; kingdom Viridiplantae; phylum Streptophyta; class Magnoliopsida; order Malvales; family Malvaceae; genus Gossypium; species Gossypium stocksii. The sequence goes on from CM035629.1 coordinate 118,252,332, forward strand.
TTAGTCCCAGTCCCTATTATTAAAAGGATTGTTTAAAAAAAATCATTTATTATTTAGTAAAATATATTTATTTATAACAGTACATATAGATGAAATTTTTAATAGAAATAATCGATTTATTTTTTAAATTTAACGTATAGAGATTAGTTTAACTATTTATTTAAATTAAAAAAAAAGACAAAACACAACTTTACTCTAAATATTGGAATTTCGTCATATTTTACTCACTTGTTTGTTTGTATATTTGGCCATCAACCACATTTTATTTGATCACAATGGCAAAGCAAATTATGTTTTAAAAAATGGAGAAAAAAGAAAAAGAAAAGATGACAATATTGTTAGTAATTTAACTTAATTAATGAATTATTAAAAAATTAAAAAGTTAATATTTTAATATTATAATGAGTAATTACTTTGGTTTTAATAAATAAAATGGTAAACTATAAAAATAGTCACTTTTGTTTGCTTCAATTTATATTTTAGTCACTTATGTTTTAAATGTTATATTTTAGTCATTTACGTCATCGTTTTGTTACGAAGTAGTCACTCTACCATTAAGCTCCGTTACCTCCCTAACGACAGTCCTACGTGGACAGTCCAAATAGATTTTAAATGTCAACTTAAATGTCCAGTTGCTGAGATAAAAATAAGTTTTTAATTAAATAAAATTAATTTGGATTGCCACATAGGACATTCAAGTTGGCATTTAAAACTCATTTAGATTGTCACGTAGGATTGCCGTTAGAGAGGTAATGGAGGTTAACGGTAGAATGACTACTTCGTAACAAAATGATAATATAAATTACTAAAACGTAACATTTTAAATATAAATAACTAAAGTGTAATTTGAAATAAATAAAAATGACTATTTTTATAGTTTAATTTAAATAGCAAAAGTTTAGAGCCTATTTTCACCCATAAATATATATATATTTTTATTTGTAGGTAAATAGATATTTATAATAATTATTTACCAATCAACTTAATTCCTAAACTATACTGTATACAGCATAAAAATAGAAAGAAAAATGGAGATTATTGAGCAGTAGAACAAGTATGGAAGTAGAAGGTTGAAAATGGATAAATTAAATTGTAAAGGGCGTGGGAGCAACAGCAAGAGCCCAGTCCCAGCCCCAGCCCCAGCCCCAGCCCCAGCCCCAGGGGTTTGAGTGGCTTGTTTTTTGCTTTTAACCATTTGCGGTTCAATTCCTTTGTTCGATTGTTCCTCTTGCAGCTTGGCCATCAGCAGCAGGGTGGATGTGAGATTTGTTACAGTGAAACAACAAAAATGGATATGTATCATCCAAGTTCAAGGCTCTCATCACAAGAAGAAATGCTTAATAATCTCAATCGCAAAGGTATAGGGGAGCCTTACCTCGTCTTGACTTCCGATCCTAAGCCTCGTCTCCGTTGGACTGCTGACCTCCATGACCGATTCGTCGACGCCGTCACTCAACTTGGTGGCCCTAACAGTAGGATTTCCTTTTTCTTCTTTGAATTTCTTTCTTTCTTTTTTACTAGTTCTTTCTGGGTTTTTGTTCATCGCCTCTAATTTTACAATTCGAACCACCTTTATTTATGCTACATTAAGAAATAAGCATTAACTGCCTGGTTATTTTCATGATGCCCGACATTTTTGAAAATAAAAACTCTTTAACTGGCTGTAAAGATGTGATTTTCTGCTATTAGTTTACTTGTGGGCGAATTGCCTTCAAAGCTGACCAAAAAAAAAAAACTTAATTTGCCATTGTAATTAGGTAGTTAAATGATAGCTGATTTTGCTGAAACCAAGTGAAACTTGATTTGATCTTAAACTTAATTTGGCATTGCACAGCTTATTCTAGTCTAAGATCCAAGTTCCTAGCAGTATGTGCGGCAAAACCAGGAAGCATAGAGTTAGAAATGAGTACATCCAACTGTAAATTGGGATAGCTCTTATAGAGGTTAAGTTAGTAGAAATTTGTTTGTGTTGGTTCGGTCGCATAAGCAGATGGAGTGATGCATCTATTAGAAGGATGGAGCAAATTGATGTTGCACAGGTTAAAAGGTTTAAGGAGTGGAAAGAAAAAAGACAGAGAACTTAAAGAGAGGATGATAGTTGCTAGGATGATAAGGATTTATATGTGTTCAATGTAATTTTTTGTCTTTATTTTGTAGCCAACCCTAAATATATTAGAATTAGGGCTTATTGGTTGGGTTTGGTTTGATTTTAAGGAACAACTTAAACTTATGAATTATAAGTTGTGCGCTATTTCTTACGAGGTTGCTAATTAAAATAATAATTACTAGAATAGTGATAAGAGTAACTCTTCCAATTTTACAACCAATCTGTCAGTCATGCCATTATTCCAAAGGAACATAATTCATTTAATGGTTGTCACTATCTTGCTTCCCAACATAGGCATATTTCCCCTGAAATTGAGAAGTTTGCCTGTTTGTACCATAATGGGTTTTTGCAGGCCATTACCAGTACTTGTTAGTCTTATGTACGTTGTCCTTGTCAAATTATTTTCTTACATGCATTATAATGTTGGAATATTCCTTTCTTAGCTATGTGATAAACTGTTGGTCTTCTTGAGTATCTGATTCAGCCTGTGTTTTTATGTTAAGTCTATTTTTGGCTAATCATAATTATAATGAATTCTGTATTTTATGTTATTTCTTCTGATAATGCATAGCATAACTACTGCAGAAGCTACACCAAAGGCTATCATGCGGACAATGAATGTGAAAGGATTGACTCTTTTTCACTTAAAGAGTCACCTGCAGGTTTCTTCATTCTTTTCAATTTTTACCTCGTCAATTTTTTTTACAAACTCATAGTTTTTGTTAGAAATGATTCTCTTATGGACATATTATACTGTGTGATATTTTCATTGTCGTACAGAAATACAGGTTAGGTAAGCAGTCAGGGAAGGATATGGGTGAGGGACCGAAAGATGGTTGGTTCAGCTCTCACTCTTTTTGTTTCTTAGTATATACTTTCTATGCTACTATAAATGAATCTGGCTAATTTGAATTTGAATTTTATGTTTCTTTCACCAAAATGATTTACTTGTCTATCTTTTCAGATTTATAAAGTGAACTAAAATATTTTGGTGACTGATTTGAATTGGATGGATGTGTATTTGGGTATTAATTTATAAGGTAATCTGTGATAAGTATTTAAAACTTGAGACTGAATTTTCTTTTTCTGATTTTCATAAAGGGATGTCAGCTTCATATCTTTTAGAAAGCCCTGGAACCAATAATTCTACCATTAACTTGTCAACTGCCAACGTGAATGAGTGAGAATTTTCATCTTTTGTGTGAAAAGTATGATTTTGTTGCTAGTATGTCAAATTTTAAGCTAAGTTCCGGATGTAAATGAGTTTTACGTGTAGGGGTTATGAGGTAAGGGAGGCATTAAGGGCACAGATGGAAGTACAGAGTAAATTACATTTGCAACTTGAGGTAATCTTTTTCATCCTTATCTAGTACATTCTCTTTTGTGAATGTGGCTGTGAAGTAACCGAATATTTTGCAGTTCATCTTGAATGTATCTGGGGTTTTATGCAATTCAATAACTTCTATGAGCTTGTGAATGTTGTCTGGAGAAACTTGTAATGAGGCTCATACATGCTCGCAACACAGTAATTGATTGATAGTGGAAAAGCCTACCAAATATGTTTGATAGAACCCTCTGGATCAGTGTCAAGTTGGTTCTCAAGCTGGGTAATGTCATTATGTTTTTCCTGTACAGGCTGAAAAGCACTTGCAGATTCGCCAGGATGCAGAACGAAAATATATGGCCATGCTTGAGAGAGCTTGTAAGATGCTTGCCGATCATTTTATTGGAAGTGGTGCAGTTACCGAAACAGATAACCTGGAATTTGGTTGTAAGATGCTGAGAAATTATTCTGTTGATCCGCTGGGATTTTACTCCTCCCAATCCGCTGAGGTGGAGAATGCATGCGGCCAGGAAGAAGAAATGCCATCCGGTCTGCATTCACAGAGGGGCGATGGTTCTACTGAAAGCTGCCTAACTTCACAGGAGAGTCCAGGAGGATTAACAATGGAGGGATCACCTGTCGAAGGGAAGAAAAAGATGGTCAACATGGAGGCAACAACAGGATCCGTGATATGGGGTGATACCAGGGTTAATCCCCAAGGGCTAACTGGATATGGAATGTAGAGATGTAAAATGAGTGCTACTCTTTTATGTTTGCTCAAGTTATTATTATAGTATCAAGTGAAAAAAGATAGTGATATATCTATTGGTTATTAGTGAGAGTTTGTCTCAAAATTGTAAATCCAAAGTTGCTTATGCAGTGCTCTAAAATATCAAAAACATGTAGTCAGTCTCTTAGAATATATTGACGTATGCTGATTTTATTGGAAATTTATGGAATCTCTGAATTCCAAACTAGGAATGAACTTTGTGTATTCTTGGTTTTAACCCTTCGGTCTTAACTTTTGGTGTTGCAGGCATTAAGGTTATGATTCAATGGAGGTTGGACCGGGGGTATTGGTCTAGACTGCATTGAATTGATTGATCGGTTGAAGTGAAAAAAAATCAGTTAAACCGGACGATTGAATTGATAGAATAAAATTTTTAATAAATTTATAAATTTTTTAATAATTTATGTGATCGAATATGATCCAATTGAGGAAACCAATTTAACCATCAAGTTGGTTTGGTCCACTCTGTATTTCCACTTGACGGGCGGAAATGGAAAGGCCACATAAAATAAAAAAAAATAAGATATAATAATTAATTAACGTAACAATCAAGACGAGAAAAGACAGAAATTACCGGAATCATTGAGGAATGGACGGAATATAACAGGGTAGATTCCGTGGAAGGCCGGTCGCTACAGGCCAATATTTAATTTCTTTATTATTTTACAAATACTAAATAGAAATATTAATTAAATACTTCTTTATCACTTCTATGATACTTTTGTTTTCGACTCATAATGATAACCTTGATAAATAAAAACAATTTATTTATTTTTATTATATATTTTTTAAGAATATTTTATTGATATTTAAACATTATGATTTTATAATTAATTGTTTCTAAAATTAAAAAAAATTATTATCAAGTATATAATGAGAACCAAGTAATATTTTAAATAATCACCCCATAATAAATACTTGAAAATAATTTTGTTTGATATAATAATAAATTTAGCTATTAATTTTTATATATTTTATCTAAATATTGAAAGAATGTGTAAATTTTACATACTAAATTTGTTAAATCAAAGACTTAATTGGAAAAATATGTAAAATTTAAGAGCTAAATTTTTATTATGCTAATAAAAATATGTATAGATGAATAATATTTATATTATGATTAATTTTCTTTAGTTGTTCACTTTCGAAATTGAGATTGGTTAATTGTTTTGAATTTTTTTTAAAAAGGATCAATTTGATCAATATTGAAATTTAAAGGGATCAAAGAGGCTTTTTACCGAAAAATTAATTGTCTGGCCGAAAAGCAAATTGCTTTAAAGAATGCTAAAATAAAACGAAAATGTGAAGAAAAAAAAAAAAAAGGAAAGCAGAAATAAGCGTCTGGTCTGCGTCTTTGGACTTTTTCGTTGGCTACTTGGCTTTGATTTTGGGGTCCAAAAAATTGGTAATTCTGTTTTTTTGCTGAAAAACACTAAAGAAGATTTAAATTATAGTTAAGCAAGCCATCGTGACATTGAAGTTATGGTGGGATGCTCATAGATCTGTTTCTGGTATGCTTTGCTTTGCTTTCCTCTTTCTCCTCTCTCCATATTCCAAACTTTTAACTGCTCTGTACCTTTCTTTTCAGTTTTCTTTTTCGATTTTGGAGTTCAATGAATGGAGTAGAATTAGGAATTATGTTTGTTTATCCTGTAATTTGTTCCTAATTTAGGGTTTTATATGATGGAGGATTGCATCACATATCTCTTTTTTGACCTAAGAAAAAACAAGCAAACAAAAAAATTTCATCTCTTTCTTCACCTTTCTTGTATTGTGTTGTATGCTAAGAATATTCATATTTTCGAGTATACAATAACAATCAGCTGGACGCCCTTTTCCTGCTTGTATAAACTTACGCACTTCATTTTTTTGTGTGTTTCTGCCTCTTTTAACTTAAAATTTTCCTAGTTCTAATACCCATTTCAGGGATAGTGGGGATAATGAAGAAATTATATTTCTTATTTAATTAGTATGTACGTCAGAGGGCTTTTATAAGACTTAAAGAAACATGAATTCTCAACTCTAAAAACTAGGAAAACAATCAAACCTGAATATTTATTCTTGTAATTAGGGAACAAATTAGGAACAGAATAAAACTAATTTCCTCCAACAACTCAGCAGGTTTTAGGAAATATATTTTTTAGAAGCAGAAATCAGGTAAATATGTGAAAGACTGAAGCAGTCAATGTGTATAACTAATATTTGCTTACAATGGATAAAACTTAGATTTTCTTTTCTATTTTACATCTTCACTTCCTTGATCTCTTTAAACTTTTAAGACTGTTTTACGGGTTGTATTACATATGTTATGGTGGTTTAGTTCAATGGTTGGAGAAAGGGTAGAAGTTTTAGGCTTGAGATGCAGTGTTCTCAGTTGCATCGAGACAGGCAAAAATGGGGAGTTATATGCAATGTTAGTGCGTAACAGGAAAATTCAGTAGTTGTGGAAATGGTTTAGGGTTGTTTATGATTGCAAGGAGATATGGTTGATGATTCTTCCCCTGCTCTGTTGTTTATTTTTGAAGGATATATTTTGACCAATTAGAAACTTGTGACTTTTCACGGCTCGCTATAGTCTGCCTTTATGATTACATTTGACTTCAATCACGGTCTTCCTTATTATGAATTCTTTGGTTTTGTTCATTATCACATGAATTACATTGATAATAAAAGTTTTTCTAGCAACTTCTATTAAGGTGATATCATGGAAATATTTCCTTGTTAACTGCAAAAGTTGACAGATAATTTGATGGTTATAAATGCATTTAGTGATGACATTTATTAAAACAGTAACCTTGAAAAGCGTAATTAGGTGCTTGAGGAAAATGCTAAAATAATAAAAAGAGAAGAGGAAACATTATGGGGTTGGTTGGCTAATGGTGCTAATAATCCTTCTATTCATGCTTTCTTCACCAGCCTCTGGGAGACTCTGAAAATTGCTTCTATGATACATTTAATTCTTTCTTAGTATGGAATCTAGCTGTGCTTTGCATTTATTATGGTCTTTATGTATCTTTTATTCCCCATCGTTTGTAGATGAACGGCAAATGTATCATCCAAAGACTGTTCCAGGTTCAAGTTTAGTTCGCAGTAACTCTTTAGTTCATGGTCAGCATTTAGATTGTGGTGCTAGCTCAATGGACCCTGTAAGTGGAGGAAACTCCAGCAACCCTAATCTTGCATCGAAGCAACGATTGCGCTGGACACATGAGCTCCATGACCGCTTTGTCGATGCTGTCGCTCAACTTGGTGGGCCAGATCGTGAGTCTTGTTAATGATCACCCTTGCTGATAATTAATTCTTATCCTGAATTTGTATGTGCTTGTAATGACTAGGTTGGCCATAAAAAAAGGGGTGCAAAAGGTTGGAAATTATGATGCCTTTATTTTGCTGCAAGATTGATGAAGTAAGATATTTTAGAAAGAAGGAAAACCAGTTCTCTAATTCCTGGAAACTTAAATGGTTAAAAGTGATTTCATAACTTGAGCATCTCTGTTTCATCTAGTCTCCTGTTTTTTGAGAATTATCCATAAAACATTTCCTGTTAAGTTGCATGAGAAACCATTATGTACCATGGTGGCTTTTATTTTTACATGGACGTGCTTATGCAGAAATTTTAATTACCATAAAATTTTCATGTTTATATATGGCAATAGTATATAACGGTGAAACAAGTTTCCTTCTTTTTACCCTCTCAGGAGCCACACCAAAAGGAGTTCTTAGAGTCATGGGTGTGCAGGGTTTGACAATATACCATGTCAAAAGCCATTTACAGGTATAATTCTTTTTTCAACCTAATGAAGAAATATACTTATTTATGTGCATAATTTTGGAGCTCCCCAGGAAGTGAGGTTTTTGTTGAATGGTTCATGTATGATCTATGACTTTTGTTAACCCTACTGTTCTGATCCATCCAGAAATATCGACTTGCGAAATATCTCCCTGATTCTTCTTCTGATGGTAAGTTTCTTTTATCAATTTTTATTTTTTATGTAGATGTAAATTGATGTTAAAATTGTTGTTTTCTTGAAGTTTATATTTTTCATGCTTAATTATAACTCAGGTTGTTTTGTACAAAACTTTTCTTCTTGATATTGCTTGTTTATTCTATTTGTTAATGAAGGTAAAAAGCCTGACAAGAAAGAAACTGGAGATATGCTATCCAATTTGGATGGTTCATCGTAAGTGAAGCTGCTGCTTTTTTAGTAATTTTTAGTTTTTGAAAATATCCGTTTTCATATATATTCACCAGTTTTCAGAAGAGTAATTGTTAGTTTCAACTTGTTTCTTGAAGTTTAGGATGGTAGATTTTATATTTACATGCATATGAAAACCTTAAGGTGTGCTGGAATAAAGATAACATTCTGGAAATTGTCAATTATATCAAAATGGCTGATTAAATAGGTTTTTGCTACCTGTAAAAAGGTAAAGCAAAATTTTAATCCAAATTGGGTTTGTGTAGAGACACCTTTGGTTCCTGTTGTTCTGACCTGATATTATTGTGGTGAACATTGTAAGCAAATTTTAATTGTAACATTATACTTTTATTTCCTTTTATCCTCAAGTTAGTGGATTACTTTTTAAGGTGTTAAATTCTTCAACATAATCAAATAATTTTAGTTATTGAATTGGTTGTTATTAATGATTAAAAAATGGACAGAGCTAATCTTCATTTAAATTATAGTTTTTGAAGTTGGGTGTGCAAATCATTCTCATCAAAATATGAGGTGCAGGTATTTTGTTGAATATTAGCTTCAGTTCTTTAGTTCAATATTGGTTGTTGGCTAGGACACCTCAAGTCTTGTTTTGTTTTAAAGAGTCGATGTAGGAGGCAGGTTACATGTTATCACCCCTAGTTATTATGCCTTGTGTCTAGAATCAAATGGATTTTTTAGTAATTTCCTTTTTTATGCCACTATCTATAAAACACAGTATTATACATCTGAGTTGAAGGATTTTTTTCCTTTCCCTGATTGCAGTGGCATGCAAATTACTGAAGCTCTAAAGTTGCAGATGGAGGTGCAGAAGCGCTTACATGAACAACTGGAGGCATGTATTTTCAATGCAAATTTAATATTAATTTCGTTATTATGTTTGTTTGGCTCTACTTGCTATTTGGAGTAGCATGGTATTGAGTGTCAACAACATTCGGACTAAGTATTTTTCTCTGTATTTATTATGAAACTGGTGCAATTTGCTATATTACTGTGCATGTGACACATGCTTTAAGTTTTTGGTGTTTCATTTACTTGTCTTCTCAAAACACAGATTTCACACCTCTGATATACAACAGGTGCAGAGACAGCTACAATTACGGATAGAGGCTCAAGGAAAGTATTTAAAGAAGATTATTGAAGAGCAGCGCCTTGGTGGAGTCCTTGCAGAGGAACCTGGCACAGGAGCTTCAGTCCCAGCGTTGGGTGACAATGGCCTGGAATCTGACAAGAAGACTGACCCTGCAACTCCAGCCCCAACTTCAGAATCTCCTTTGCAGGATAAGGTTGCCAAAGAAGGAACTTCTGCGAAGAGCCACTCTGTAGATGAGTCTTTCTCATCTCATCATGAGCCTTTGACCCCGGATTCTGGTTGCCATGTGGGTTCTCCAGCAGGGAGTCCTAAAGGGGAGATGTTGAAGAAGAAGCAACGGGTGAGCATGGCTGGAGCATTTGCTAAACCAGATATGGTACTTCCACACCAGATACTAGATTCGAGCATAAATGCCTCCTATCAACAATCGCAGTCAGTTTTCATGGGAGAGCAATTTAATCCTTCATCTGGAATATCAATCAGAAATGAGAATCAATCAGGGAAGGGTTCAGGAACGGAGCTGTAGTTTATGTGCTACATGGTAAATGTTGTTGGTTTCATTTTGGCCATGTATTCCTGATGAGATTTCTGATTAGGTCAAAAAGAAAAAAAAAAGAACTTGTCAATGTCTGTTGTATGAGATAATTAGACTGAAGTAAATGTGTCTCTTTGTCCTAATATATGTAGCATCCATACAGTGTAGTGGAATTAATTACAGTGAACTGTGCTGGGGACTTGGCTCGAGTGCCATGTCTATCAGTATTAGAGTACTGTGATTGTTGTGTATTTTGGTTAAAGGTCTTAGAAAGACTTTGATGGCCGGTTTTAATTGGGTAACGTGGATTAGCACTGTTACTGTTGTTTTTAATCCTTTAATAACTTAGTAATTCGACTTTGTTCATGGGATAAACTGCAGGTAGTCATGATGTCTACTTGCAGGCCTTCTACATCATATTTGCAAATAGGATTTTATTTTTTTAGGCAAGACCTATCATTCAAATTAGTTCTAACCCTTTAGGGATTATTTACATATTAAAATGGTGATTAAGGCTTTAAAAGAAATAATAAAAGGTTAAATTAAGTGACTATTGACGTGTTTAGAATAAAACATATGGTAGTTGAAGTAGATATCGCTCGAAAAGAAAAAAAATGAAAACATAATTTGAAATGTTAGGCTTTTTGTATATCTATTTTCTAAAAATGGAACTTAATTTGGAGATTTAACGAATTACAGTGTAAGTATATATAGCAAATTATATTGCAAATATGCATCATTTAAAGGGAAAATAATTGGCAAATTATATTGCAAATATGTATCATCAAAGAGAAAATAATGAGTGGCCAAAATCCAATATAGCCATTCAAGATGAAAATGGAAATTAACTAAGATTTAAAAAAATAAATTATTTTTTTAATTATTGGATTTTATTATATAAATTGTTTGGTGTATTATTAAAAATTAAGTATTAGCTTTTTTAAGAGAACCATATTTTTTTTATATAAATTTTTATTCAAATTTAAATTATTCTTAAAATACGTAAACTTCTAATTAAAATTTAAAGCCGTAATATCACATTTGTAAGGAAAAATAATTTAATTTAGGCCGGTGTAGCATATAATAATAATTTGATTCGATATAAGGATAAAAGATACTTATAAATATTCTTTATAGTTTAAAAATTATTAACATATCTCTAAAATAGCATTAACAAGTCATCTCTAAAATTGTATTAACTTGTTAAGGTCTATTTATTAAATAAATTTTAAATAAAAATATTATTATTTTTCTATTATTTATATTTATTTACTTTTCTTTATTTTTAATTACAAAATCCATTATATTTCACATATATTTATACAAAAATATAATGCAATTTAAAATTTAATTTAATAATTCTATATTTTTAATATTTTATTGAATAAAAAAGTAAATAGAATAATTAATAAAAAATAACATTTATATTTAAAATTCATTTAATAAATAAACTTGAGTTGGTATAGTTTTCATGACTACAGTTAACATATCTCACGAAAATAAATTGAGATTCAAATATTTCATCAAAAAAATAAATAATTATAAATTAATTATTAAATTAACAAAAAATTCATGATTATTGTGTTCTGTTTTTTTTTCCCCCACTTTTCTATCAACATAACTTTTTATTTTATGTTAGTTTCTTTGCGTTTAAATTTTAATTTTATCCCCAACATACGGAATCGGCATAAAATTAAATCAAAGTCGTAAAAATTAAACAAAGTCCAATCCAATCAAACACAATTCATAGGTAGTAAAACACCGACGCCATGTCCAGCTCCGATCCCAACAAGCTCATCTCCAAAGCCGACAAACTGTTAGCCTCCTCTCTCTCTCTCTCTCTCTCTAAAGCTCTTACTTGTATGAATATTTAGAGGTTGTCTTGTAATTTACTTAGCTTAAGATTCTTAGATTTGCACTTTTTGGTTTTTGATATCCGATCCCATCGCTTGTAGAGTTAAAATGATCAAATTGATTTGATGTGCATAAGGGGGGAAAATGGCAAAATGAATCAATAAGCATCACCCAACTTGTATCGAAAAATATTAGCTAATGTCTTAATCTGTTTATATTTGTAGAACAAAGCTAAGTCTTACAAGGTGGAGTGCAGATTGGAAAAGTGCTACTCTTTTATATGAACAAGCTGGTATGCTATCAACTTATTATTCGACATCTAGGATTTTATCTAAAATATTTAGTTGATTTTTTAAAAGAATTTTCTACTACAAAATTGATCATGTAAATGTCATGGTTCTAATGGCTTTTCTCATTGATGCTCATGCTGTATATAGCAAATGGATTTCGAGTTTCAAAGGATTATGAGAAAGCAAAGTTGGCATTCGAGAAAGCTTCCAAAGGACAAGAGATGCTAGCTTCGTATCCTTAATTCTTTTCTTTCACTTTATATTATACATTTTTTTTAATGCTATTCTTTTTATTTCATATCCAGTGTGTATATACTTAAAGACTTCAACTTGGAGCTCTAACGTTTGAATCTTGAGACAGGGATGGTATAATAGAGGGTTCATGTCCCCATTTTGTGTCAAGAGCCCTAGTGAATATGCATAGGTACCAAAAATAGAAGGCAAATATATCTCCTTTGTTCCATCCTTTATAAGCTAATCAGTCCCTGGGATGCTGCTAAACACATGGAGTCTGCTGCTGCTTTAGCAAAGGAACTACGCAACTGGACTGAGGTTATCGACTTCTATAGAAGGGCATCTGAGCTATACATGCAGTGTGACAGACCACAACCTGCATCTGATTCACTTGCCAAGGCTGCCCGGTATGGACATTGCTTGAACCTTATGTTGTCTGCATTCTGATTTACATCATTTCAACTCTACTAATCTCCAATTCAGGTTTTTCAATTACAGCTAGTACTCTTGCATATACACATTTATTTTTATTTAGATGGAACTTGACATGATGTTCTTAAGTTCAATTGAAGTTGAACTTGCTCCATTAAGTGTTTTTTCTTGATCTTATATGGTCAACTTTTTTATTTAGATGGAACTTGACATAATGTTCTTAAGTTCAAAAGAAGTTGAACTTGCGCCATTAAGTGTTTTTGCTTGATCTTATATGGTCAACTGAAGTCTATCTTGTAAAGCTTTTGATATGACTTCACCATTCTCCTCCACTGTTGACTTATTCTAGGAGATGGTGGAGTTTTATCAGCTTTCCAATGTCATTATAGTTTCTTTTTACTGTCACATCTGTGAATATGTTATTTGATTCGAATTGGCTGTCAAACACTATTATTTACAACATGCAAGAAAATATCATGAATTAATCTTATTTTCATGAAATTTGAAAAAGCATAGCCCAAATGTCATGGATGTGCAATATTCTGAAATTTCAAATTCAAAGATTCCAGTTTCACTCATTCTTTTTTCCCCTTTAATGTTTATGGAATTATTATTGATCCCTTGAAGAAGATTGATTTCCAATGCCAATATGCATTCAAATGAATATTCATGCAGGATGTAATTGTTTTTGTTTGTACTATACTTGTATTTATTTCCTAGTGCTTTTCTGCTTAATGTTGTCAATTAATTGGTGTAATCAATAATCATTTCAAGAAACCTTTAAAAGAAAGAAAAAATCTCTTTGTTTCACATGCAACAATATAGTTGCAACATCACAGACTGAATCACAACTGCAATTTCCTCTTTAATCTCTTAGTACTTTTTCTTTGTAGTGCTTTGGAGGATGCTTTGCCTGATGATGCTGTTCAACTATATACCGATGCTTGTGTTATTCTTGAAGATGATGGAAAGGAACAGATGGCCTTTGATCTTTATCGAGCTGCTGCTAGTATTTATGTAAAACTTGAGAAGTAAGGCTTTGCTTCTTAATCTTTTGAGAGGCAATGTATTAAATCCTCGTTCGTAGGATTGATAAATGAAAGTTACACCCTTGTGGTGTATTACATTCCTAAAATTAGAATACTGCTGTTTCTTTAAATAAAAGAAAAAACCAAAACTGGAGGGTAGTTTTTTATTTTACTACCATATGATCATTAATTCATAGTTAAATACGGGCCAATTTTCGGCTAAAGGATTTCAAATGCTTTTACGTGTCTTTGTCCTTGGTCTGGAACTATGGAGTTCGGGTTGAGTAGACTGGAGTGTGTGAATTGTAATTCCTTTTTTAAGCCAATTTTTGTCTTTGTTTAGCTGCACATCTGGTAAGTATTTTTTTTCTTTCATTAAGCCACTATCCATGTTAACTCCTGGCAGCATGCACTGCTTCATGACTGAATGTCAAATGTGTTAGAATGCTTGTAAATTTAGAGAATCTGGTCATAGGCAACTACATTGTTTGCATATATAAGCAAACCTTATATGAGTAGGCATTATTTATGTTTTTGTTATCCTCAGGTTCACTGATGCTGCTACTTTCCTATTGAGGTTGGGCTTAGCAGCTGACAAGTGCAATGCTAGAAATAGTCAGTGCAAGGTGCAACTTTATATTTTGCAGCCCAATTATTTCTGTTATTACTAAATATCCATTCGTTGCCATTCCATTCCTTTGTTTGTCAGTCAGATGATAATTTTTTCCTGAGAAGTATAATGTGGTTTGCTAATTTCTCTCTAAATCTATGTATGCTTTTAGAAGTTGTGGTGTTGAACTGCTTTATGACTTAATTAACTTGCAGTTTAGTTCCATTACACATCTTTTTGGTACTTTCTGCAGAACATTTCATGTTTCCAACCCTTTATCTCTTTCTTATTGTGGCTGGTAGGAGATAAAACAAAACTTTCTTTTTTGTTAACATTTCTTGCTATCATCTGAAGGCTGTTGTTCTTTTTGCTTGTTTGACACTAACATTTTCTTCTTTTGTTCATTTACTAGAAGGAACTTTGTTGGTAACAATATGCTAACCCTAATATATATAATTTCAGGCGTATCTTAGTGCAATTATTGTGTATCTTTATGCTCATGACTTAAAGCAAGCAGAGAAGTGCTACAATGATTGTTCACAGTAAGTGCAGTTATTTTTGAGCTACCTTTCAAACCAAATGTGGTTAGCGGCTCTGGACTAGCTGATCTTGTTAGTGCACTGTCATTTTAATTTTGATTGATATCTAGTTACTCATCACTATCATACGAGACATTGCATGAAAAAGTGATTCTCCAGCAACTGAAAACAACCGTAAAAAATATCTTCATTCTTCAACACCTAGACAAAATTGAACTAAAGGCATGTTGGGTGTTTGTTTTCTATGTGAATTTTCTCAAAAATTGTCAATATATATATCTACCAAATGCATCAAAACACTAGCATTGATTCTCTGCCCTGCAGTCTTACTGTATTGTAAATTGTGTTTTTTCCCCTTATTTTAAAAAGTTCTGTCCTCTCGCCTTAAGTGTAAAAAAAATGTGGATCCAATTCACAATTTTCTTTACGCTGATGACTTTGGAAACTTTTGTGTTTATTATTACAATATTATGTCCCCCTCCGCCGCCCCCACCCCCCCCCCCCAAAAAAAAAAGGATGTTATTAAGCATTTTCATGCATATTAAAGGCATCAAACAATAGAATGGTGATAGTTAAACTTCCTGCTACTCTAATCAGATATGAACTTGTTTTTTGATTGTTATTGTGAAAATCACATCATATATTTCTACCATTTCAACGTTTGGTTTTTAAGGCATAATGTTGTCTCCCCTGCCACATAAAGGAAAACCAGTTATGTTACGTATCCTTAAGATTAATGCTGTAGCTGAAAGCATCTAGAAGAAACCAACAATACTGTCTACCCATTTGTTTTTGTTTCCTGTTTTATCTTTTATACTTAAAAATAATGACATTTTCTTACAGAAAAGTTGATCTAAACTACTATTGTCTATGGATATTTTCAGAATCGATGCTTTCTTAAGAAGTGATCAGAACCGTTGTGCTAGTAAACTTCTTTCTGCTTATACAGAAGGTGATGTAGAAGAAATCAAACGTGTGGCTCAGTCGAGTACTATTTCCAATCTTGAGAATGTGGTATGTTTTTTTGACCATTTACACCTTTGTTTTTGGAAACACATGTGCCACTCTTACAATAAAGTGAATGATTTTGTGGGGATATTTCATCTTCTGCATGCTATAGTTGGATTAAATCACTTAACCTAAGATTTGACCTATGCAACCATGGAAGATTCTAATTGGCCTAAAACCATGCAGTTTATGCGATACTTGGCTTATAGTTGCCTTTTGGCTTAGAGGTTCTTCTAAAGAACTAACATGGGAATAAAGGAATTCAAAATTTAAAGCACATGTCCATGCACACCTGGGCCACAGATATAATAATTACATGCGTTTTGAACCTTTTTATATAACCAATTAAAAAACTGAGATCATAAAGTTGACCATGCTAGGAAAAGGGAAAATATCATTGAAGTTGGAAGATTTTGGTTTTTGTTATAAACTGTCATTTGAGTTTCTTCTTCTCCCGAAAAAGGGCTAAGTGGAGCATACTTCTATTTTGTTGGTGTTTTTATTGTGTTATAGTTGATTTATTTTGGCATTTTCCAATTGAACTCTTTGTATATTAAATATATAATAAAAAGTGTACGATTTCCATTTTCTACAATGTGAAATGGGATGGTGGGATACACAGCAGTGTAGCTCTCATCTTCTAGTTGATGCTGTTCTCCTTTGCTTATCATCTAGCTTTCAGTGGTCAAACTAGATATTAGAATATGATTTTCATTCTGCATATCATCTTGGCTAAGAGAAGAAGGCATTAAACTAAAAAACATAAGGTGGTGTTAGTGGGGACTCCTGAAATTCTTGGTTGCCTTTGAATGTACCGGTCTATATTTCATGTTAATCTTACAAAGTGAATAGACAGTGATTCGGGACATGGAATGCTATTCATTCAATTGCAGACAATTTGAGTGAGAAATGAAATTGTGTGTGCAGATCATAAAGCTTGCAAGGAAGTTGCCTACGGGTGATGTGGCTGAACTAAAGGAAGAAGCTGCTAAAGGTGAGGAAGAAGCACTGGATGAAAATGACCTGACATGAGTTTTACCTGTAAGGAATTGTTTCATCCTCTGCATCCATGGGTTTTGTGTGTGCTGCTCATCCCGTCCTTTCATTTCATGTAATTACATAGGCATAGAAACTTGTTCCGTTTAAGTTTGCTTTAACTCTTGTTGTGCTTTGCCTACTTGAAAAAGAATGATGTTTAATCATTTTTGAACTGTTGCTTGTTTATACGAGTGGGCTTCAAAATGCAATTGCCCTTATTGGAACTTTCTTCTTTCAAACTAAGTTGCACGTTTTACAAATTTATGCTTTGGGGAGTAAATTCAAGGGTCATTAGTTCCTTTTGTAAGGTGGTTTTAATCTCAGCAAGACGATGGCAAGCTTTTTGCTTTTTTTTTTTTTTTTTGATAAAAACCCGAACGTCAATCCTCAATTTATTGCCTCATTTAAAACCAGCTCATGGATTTCCGAAGGATAATCCCTTTTAAACTCTTTAGTACAATCATTTGTTTTGGCCCTACTACAAAGAAAGTCAGCTATTTTATTACAACAGCGTGGAGCCCACTTAAAGCTAAAAAAATTAAACAAATGAATTTGCCTCTGGATTTCCCGCATGCGGTGGCCCAGCATAGTCAATTCAGAATCTCTTTTGTTGAATCGGTTAACCAGGCTGGCACAATCTGACTCCAACTCCAAGTGACTCCAGTTGTTTGACCGTGCAATCCTTACGCTTTCTTCCATAGCTTGCAATTCGGCCCACTCAATTTGCATTTCCTTATCCACACCTCCCATTCGCCCACCAAGGACAAAACCATCAGCATCCCTAGGGATCAGCCCATAGTACGCTTTCTTCTCATGGACAGTGGCGTCAAAGTTAATCTTAACAGCCCCCTGAGTCGGTTTCTGCCAGACTTTTTCCTCAGCTTTTTTAGGCACCATCGGGTCCTTCAGCAGATTAAAAATCCGGAAATCCTTGCTTAAGGCCGCTGCTCTCTCCCAGGTCACTTTGGCATTATCCTCAACTCCCCTAAAAATATGATTATTTCTGCTGTTCCAAACATTCCAAAGGACGGTGATGAGATCCGAGATCGCCGTATTATCCAACTCCCTCGCCATATCTTCGATCCAATCAATGCACTGGGAATAATTTCCGGTCAGAAACTTATTATGTAGCCCACCATACTTAAGAACTTCACTAGCCATCGGACAATCCTTCATAGCGTGAATAAGCGTTTCCCTAGCTTTACCACATCTCGGACAGGTATCGTTAAAACCACTACGAATGCTGGAGATTTTATCGTATGTGGGCATAATATTATGACCCAATCTCCAACAAAAAATTTTGATTTTCGGTAAGGTTTTTAATTTCCAGATTATTCTCCATAAAATCCTGTGAGGACCGAAACCAATTTATTTAAGAATCAACCAGGAGTAAGCAGACTCTGAAGAAAACACACCGTGAGGATTATGGAACCAAGTACGTCGTCTTCAGGGCCATTATGAATAATGGGGATATTCCAGATTTGGTCCCTTAAGTTTTCACCGTAGATATCCAGGACCCTTTTCTTATTCCAGCCATCCTTGCTTTCGTTAAATAAATCACAAACATTTTCCTCTTTGACTATCCCTTTGTCCAGACAAATAGAACTGCTCGACAAACCTTCAAAACCCCAGTTGTCGTGCCATAGTTTAATGCTTTTACCGTTACCCACCGTCCAACCAAATCCCTCGTAAAGGACCTTAGCAGCCTTTGCTATGTTCTGCCACGTAAATGAGGGCTTATCCATACCTTTAGGGTTGAAACATCTCCATCCGGAAAATACTTCGCACTTAAGACTTTATAGCACAAAGTATCCCTACAGTTTATGAGGCGCCAAACTTGTCTACCCAAAAGAGCAATGTTGAACAGCCTTAGCTCCCTAAACCCAAGGCCACCCATTCCTTTCGGGTGACACATTAGATCCCAAGGAAGCATGTTCCTGCCCCTTTTCTATTCACCACCACCCCACCAAACACGGCTCGTCAAAGATTGAAGCAGGGACCGCTTGGATAATGGACTTAATAAAAATCTCCTTGCCTCCGTATGACTCTGTTCGCAATACGATCCAATATATTTTGAAAACTGCTCGATCTCTTTTTAGCAACAGGCATTGGAAGGCCAAGGTAACGACGATGGCACGCTTTTAAGTTGTAGTAATGTGTGCTAGAATTGCACATATATCTTGCAATAAGAAAAATGTATTTGTATGAATATTAAATATTTGTTCATTGAGCAATAATAAATTCATCCAAAATGCATGGCAGTGATGGCAAGTTGTTCACAGTTGAAATGCATTTAAGAGTTTAAACAAGGCATAAAAACTAAAAACTAGAAGCATTTTGCTAGTAAATTTGTAAAGATGATGATGCACAGTTTATTAGGATGAGATTTAATGGTAAAGAATTCGATAAATGGATAAATTTAAATTATTTGTGAAATTTTTCCTTGAAATTTCGCAATTTAAGTGCTATTTTGAAAAGAATGGCAAAGTCTCATTTTTATTTTGTTCACATAGCTGGCGTGATTGGGGCATGTATTTATTGCTTCTAAAGGTAGGTAGTTCACCAGACATGCATGTTTAGCAATAAACTGCATAACACTATTAACTCATATCATGTTGTAAGGTTACTCTATCAATCTATAAATAGAGGCTCATGCATGTTAGTACTGAATTGCAGAAAACTATTAATTCATGTGGCGTTCCAAAATTACTCTACCATTGGAGGCTCGGTAAGTAATCGAGTTTCCATTTCGTCATATTCAAATAACAGAAATTGGGTACTCCTATGGATGCTACAAATAAGTTTCATCAAATTCTTTGATTCAAATCAAAGAAATGTTGCAAATAGACTTCGCCAAATTCGAATTAAAGAAATTGAGTATGCAGGCTTTTATCATATTCAAATCAAAGAAATTGAGTGCAACTGCAAAATGAAATTCCAGAGCACCGTAAAGTGCTAAACTTCAAAAAGTGTTGGAACAATAGATCCTGCAAGGAAAGAAAAGCGCATTCATGCTACTAGAGAGCACATAGAGGGTTTGGAGGAGAGGCAGCAAGCGCTCATTATTCGGTCGCTTGGGAGACTAGAAGAAATTAACAAAAAGAGAAGTCACCTTCAGTTTTCTTATTCCTGGATAGTATTTAATTGAAAAAAAAAATAGTATGAATTCTGCAAATAGGCTTCCTCTACTACGATGCTCCAAACAGGTTTTTTGCAAATTTAAACCAAAGAAATTGAGTACTATTATGAATTCTACAAATAGGCTTTGTCTACTACAATGCTCCACATAGGCTTTTTGCAATTTCTATCGAAATGGGGACATCTGCAAAATTAAATTCAAAACCACCGTGGAGTGCTAAACTTCTTTTTGAGATCGTGTTAGAACAATGGATCTTGCAAGGAAAGAAGCATACACTCACCCTATTAGAGCATGCATTGAGGGATTGTTTTGGAGGAGAGATAGCTGATCTATAAGCAAAATAGCAAGCGCTCATTGTTACGAAGCACTCGAA
Organism: Gossypium stocksii; assembly: GCA_020496765.1. Classification (NCBI taxonomy): domain Eukaryota; kingdom Viridiplantae; phylum Streptophyta; class Magnoliopsida; order Malvales; family Malvaceae; genus Gossypium; species Gossypium stocksii. Next base: position 118,272,940 of record CM035629.1, read on the forward strand.
CGTTGTTTGAAAGATTAGAAGAAATTAACATAAAACAATTAAATTATCTTTAACCCTTCTTACTCAAAAGAAGTATGTATTTGCAAGATTAGAAGAATTAACAAAAAAAAAAAAAAAATCATATTTAAGCTTTCTTATTTCAAGAAATTTTATAATTGCAAAAAAAAAAAAAAATTAAGGGTTTAAATGATCATTATTTAATGATTGGTCTGGTGTAATGTATTCATTATGATTTTAAGAGTTTAAATGACTTTTTTAATTATAATTTCTAATTTTTTAAAAACAATTGATATGATGTTATAAGTTCATGATTATTTTAGGGATTTAAATGATTTTTTTTATAATTTCTAATTTTTCCAAAATTTTTATATATTTTTATAATTTTTATATATTTTTTTAATTTGTAATTTTTTATAATATATTAGACTTTATTAGATTTTTTTATAATTTTTATAATATTTATAAGTTTTTTGAAAACATATAAAAATTATAAAAAAATTTATAAGTATCTTTTTATAATTTATTAGAATTTATTATAAGTTTTTAATGAATTCTTATAATTTTTATTTATAATTTTTATGAGAAAAATAGAAGATTAAATTAGAACCTGTTACATTTTGTCATTTCATTGTTTTGTAGTTTGACTTTAACGATCAACGTGGTTAAAGATGAAAATCATTAACAAAAAGGATTAATTGATTTTTTTATTAACGATGAAGACTCAATTAAGTGTGAATTAATGTAAGAGCTTATTGATTTTTTTAGTATTTTATTAAGGTTTTTTTATGCCTATAAGCTATTTAAAAAAAAATCAATACTATTAGTTGTTGTAGGTTACGAGCTTACTTGAATTTATGTTTAACTCTTTCCAATAGTTTTTAATTTCAAACTCTTTAACTTTTAATTACTCATAGAAATAAAATTACGAGTATATTTAACGTTGAAAGAAAGTATATAATTGTAAAAGTTAAAAAGAATAATTCCAAAATAAAAGATTCACTCTATTAGATGCAGTAGCTTATGAACTTACCTTTTTTCGATAATTCAGTAGTTTTAATAGGGTAGAAAGAAACAGAAAAAGGGAGGAAATGAGGCTCAAGATGCTACACTACCAGAGAGAGAGAGAGGATACCCCTTTTTTGTTTGCAGCTTCTCTTCCAATCCCTCGGTATACCTTTCTTCCACTATTTCTATACAACAAATTTCAATCCTTCCTGAGCAGTCTTCCTCCTCTTCACCCCACCAAAGCCACATTCATTTCTTCTTATAACAATGCATTATGTATATTGGACGACCACAAGCCGCTGCCTCTCCCTCCTTGTGACAACTTTTTTCTTTCAAAAAATTTATGGTTTTACTCCACAAACTTAGAACCCCTAAACATGAACCAGGATTCCTAGCCTTCTGAGCAGGGACATTATCAGTACTCAAAATAGCACTTGACTTGGCCAAATTAATAATGTCCCGACTTTGCAAGATGGACTTTTAAGGCATCAATAGTATTCATCTACAAACGACAAATGTGACAAAAATAGGAAACGCATTCCATAATCCATTCAATCCATTTATCATCAAAACCCATCTTCTCCATAACAACCCCATATGTCCCATCTCAAATTTCTTCCCCTTCTTTAAGTGATGTGATGAAAAACTTCATTTGCAATGAGTCTGTCTATTTTCAATGAATGCACTCTGCTCTTGGGTTATGAACTTCTCCATATATTAGTCATAACCTTGGACATTATCTTATAGCCAGAGTTACAACAATTAATAGGCCTAAACTGGATGACCTCTTATTAACATTTAACTTTCATATAAACATCACATTTATGGAGTTTAGATCTTTCTCCAAACACACTTTCTGAAAAAAATTCTTGCATTGCCTCCACAACCCCTTTAGCTATCTCCCAGTTATTCTGGTAGAAGAACCCACAGTAACCATCAGGCCCTGGTGCCTTCACTGCACCTAGCTGATATGCAGCTTGCATGATTTCAATCTATCGGCCTCTCTACTTAAATCTTTATTAGTATCAGCATTGACCACCCTTTCATTCTCAATCCACTGATCATCATCCCCTTTCACCCTAAGCCCCTTATTTTTCCTCACTCTGCAATGTAGCCATGTGAAAAGAAATAGTATTCCTATCCCCAAACTCTAACCACTTCACCCTACATCTTTGAAACCAAATATTTTCCTCCCTTTCCCATATCTCTTTCAATTCCCCATTCAGCTTCCTAGTTTCCTGTTATCATTGCACCTACTATTTTAAATCTCCCCGATTCTTTCTAGAATCTCATCAATCAGCTTTCTATTATTAGGGAACATCTTTCTGCTCCATTTTTTGCCATCAGTTCACCTTAGTTCTTGATTTAGCCACTATCCTCCATCCAACTTGCCCACATAACTTCAAATTTAAACTGCTTCGGCCCTTTCTTATCCTTCACTTCAGTATCAACCAGCATAGGAGGATGATCAGATCCTACCATTAGCAGATTAAAAACTTGAGCACTAGGGTACCGGCCCATCCATGATAAAGTTCCCAAAGCCCTGTCAATCCTTTCCTCAATAAGACCATCCTCCCTTGTATTAAACCGTGCAAACCTCAAACCCTTAAAATTCAAATCAATGCAACTTAAATTCTCAATCATCTCCCTAAAAGCCTGAATATCTCTCATTCCTCATTCCCTCTCCCTCCTTATCATAGATAGCTTTCTGATAATTTTTAAAAGAAGTAATTCTAAATTTTTTTAAAAAGTACTAAAATAAACGGTTGGCCTATTAGATGTAGTTACGAGCATGTTACTAGTTTTGAATTTATCTTTATTTTATTAACTCTTACCAATAATTTTTAATTCTAAAAATAAAAACCCTTTTTAATAATTTTTAATTTCAAAACTCCTTTTATTTTTAATTAGTTATTTTCACTAAAAAATAAAAATATAAGATTATCATTTGTCTATATGTCTAGCAAGAGTTCAATACTCAGCTACCGAATATCTTAGAAAAAAAAGCAAGAGAAAACAAACAATGTATAGATTTATTTTTGTTGGTTTCATCGCCCACAAGAGTTCAATACTCAGCTACCAAATATTGGAATATCTCAGATAAAAAAGCAGGGAAAATAACAATATAGCAGATAAGATGAAAGTACACATTCGGTATTATTAATTTCACTTTAAAAATCATATAAATGAGACCTTCCATCTCCATCAATTCGTACACTAATAAATGTACATCACACATTATCCCGTCGAATACAATGCTAAGGGTTTTGCCAGTTTCAACTTGATATACAACAATCAAACTCAAGTATCACACTGGATTATTCATTTTTTGCCAGTTGTTATGCCAACCACAACATTGCTCACCTGCAAATGCATAATTTTATCACTATCCACCTTCACCATGTGGAATAACTTTGAAAAAAATGAATAGCACATATTAATGCTTAAACATATGCCGTTAAATCTATATTTACCAATTTCCCACTCTCGTCAACAGACATGGGGTTCTCAACAACAACAGTTTGGCTCTGATGAATACAATATTTAAAGCCAAAGGTTAGATTCAGTAAACAGTTGACTACTCAAAATCATCTACCTTTCCTCATAATAAACCCAACAAATAAGTAAAGCTTCAGAACTTACTGGCGAAGCAGATAGCGTAGCCATAGACCCTGTGACAGCTTTCCCATTAGGTCTGTTTACGGGAAGGGGAACCCTTACATTGCCCATCTGAATGATAAGAGAGTAAGGAATGGGTGAACCTCCAATTACAGTTCTAACTTTTTTCCTATAAACATACTCATGCATATACAGTGTCTCACAAAGGTTCTCAAAAAATTATTTATTGGATGGGCAAAAGAGGATAATAAGCTCTAACACTTCCGATTAAATATAGAAAACTTAGCAAAGAAAAAGCCTTTTGACTGATATTTGACCAGGGGCAATCGATAACATTAAACCATTGATGTCTAATATATTGCAATTTAAGAAAAACTATACCCCAGCATGAAAGGCTGCATAAATTTTGAATATTTGATAAGTGAATGGCCAGTAAGACCAAATTTCAGAGGTATGTCCCCGGAGGAAAGAGGGAGACCCCGGGGTAGCAAAAATAGAAGGCACAAAAAACAAGAAAATATAATTATATTTTTGAATCTCACTACGGAAAAGGGTTTGCAGCAACACTAAATGCTGCACACAAAAACGGATAATGCTAAAGAAATTAAAGATTTTGAAAAACTGAAACTCATTTCAGGTGAATTCATAGATCAGAAAACAAGAAATAAGATATGAAGGGAAATAATGACTACTATCAACCAAATTATGAAATAATATGGCCCTCTCTTAGCCTCTTGTGAAATGAAAGCAAACCTTTGAATCTCTACAAATTCTTTTATATATATTTATATGTTAACGAAAGATAAGCTAATTGAAAGTTGTATCAATTCAATCATACTTACACCAACATTAGTAACATATTGACAGACAGCACATTTGACTGATGGAGCTCCATATGGATACATTAAAGTTGTACGGCAGTGCCCGCAAGTGATGTGAGAAATCTGGTTGGATGCTACTCCATTTTCAGAAAAACTCAGTAAACAAGCTGGGAATCACAAAGGTGAAAAAAGAGAGAAAAAACTGACAAAACATAAGATAACCTATTAATCGCATTGCTAGGCAACCTGGAAAACCAATGGTATGAGATGAATGAAGAAACAAAACAGAAAATACTGTATGGTTTGTACTCACTCCCAAATTAGATTAGAACAGCCATTATCCACCAGTGATATCTTGAACTAAAGTAGCTCAGAAGACTACCAAAAGAAGATGACAATGACAATAGAAACAAAGAATATAAAGGTAATAAAAGACATCCATGCTCGACCCATTGTAACGCTGGAAAACCAAATACAGCACAAAGAAGCACTGATCAGGAAATGGAATCACATTCCCCCTTTTTTAAAAAAGAAAAATGAACAAGATTCCTTAAACTCGTTTACAGTGCAGAAACAAATGGAAGAAATAGATCTTCAACCCATAAGCATAATATTTTCTTAAGAGCACAAAAATAACTTTCCATTCTTCTTTAACAGAATCATTTCTGCAATTCCAAACATTACAACCACAAATTTATATCACATGCACAGAATCATTAAATTGTACCTGGTGCAACATTAATGGTGTGACAGCAAGAGCATCTTATACTTGCTGCTCCACGTGTATACATTAGCAATGTTCGACAACCTCCACATATGAGTTGAGCCATTTCCATCCCTGCATGCTTATTTACAAACTTGGTGATCAAGCCATAATAATTGGATTCAACTTATTTACATATCTAAACACAAGGAATCTTACTGACCAACCCATGTTTAATTTTTCTTTCACTTAAATTTTCTTATTTCTCTCAAAAATTCAGGAACTATCTATCAACAAAGGAAACCAACATGAAAAAGGAAAAAGAAGATTCATCTAAAAATACAATAGAGTGGAAGTATCGAATGTCTGTTTAAAGGATTGGAAAAAACTCTACCTAGAGCATTGTTGGCAGGTTAACCCTGCAATTAATGAAAGCCATCAATAATCTTGTCAAGATAACGACCTTTTTTTTTTTTTTTTTTGGAGGGGTTTGGAAGCACAAGCAAGCCAACTTAGGTGGTAGATTTCAGCTGTTGGCAAGATGGAGTCATATTTCCAACAGTTCAAATGGAGCATGGTTTATGGACCAAAAAAATTGTTTATGATTTGTTTGGACTGCTCATATAATTTGAACTCAGTCATTATCTATCTTATACAATCAAGTTCACATAAAGAAGCAAGTATAAAAGCAAGAAATTCCACTATAAAACAGACTATGTCTAACGAAGAATATATTCAACAATCAGCCAAGAACATAACATCCAAATCTCTAACACAAGCAGCATTAAGCTGATACAAGAAAATTGCCATGAATTTGATTTCACTGTTTATTTATTACGCCATGGACTAAAAATTGATTAGGCCACTTAGAACATCAAGACAAAATAACAACTTTATGAACTATATCTCTTGATTTTCAAGCAGAAATGGTCACCAATTGTCCATTATACTAAAAGCCAGCAATTGCTCTCAACTTCAAAAAACCAATGAATGGTTTTACATTTGTAAATGATAAGAAAGAGAAATAAAGTGTACCAGGGGGAGTAATTGTATTGCATAATGCACAGCAAACACTGGTAGCACCTCTAGGGTAAAGAAGAATGCTCCTACACCCACTACAGATAAGCTGGCTCTGCATATCTGCAATCATTGAAAAGGGCCATAATAAAGATGATTTTTCCAAAGTGCTAGTTGTAATGGATAATGTTGGTTTGAAAATTCAATATGAAACAGATGATAGTAAAATCCATAACATTCCAAATTCCTGAAATTACAAGCGGAAAAAAAAAAGAAAAGGAAACTAATAGTGAAAACATGTGACTGAAAGAAGGCGCAAACTCATTCAACAACTAGCCCTCAGCGGGAACTTGATGAGAATGCTATCTCTTAAGACAACTATTAGATATACAGAAATCGTATGTAACATTCACAATAAAACAACAACAGCAGGGAATGAGAATTCGAAATTCCAAAATTCGGGAAGGAAAAATCATTAAAACAGAATATTAGTATCTAATGCTAAGTCTTTTTTTTTCAATCACTTTCACCCTTTTAATGACATTTGGCAACACCTCAGCACAATTAAGACTTCTCTTTCTAAAATCCCTTGGTTTTCAAGTAAATCCTTGGCTATTAAAATAGTTAAAGCGGGATTGGGATCATCATCTAATTTTATTTGAAATCAAATTTACAAAGAGAATTACGAATAGTTTCAGGAAAGACAATTACAAGTCTAAAAAGAACTAAAATTGACGAACATAGATAAGATCGGAATTAAAAACCCCCAAAATAAAGAAGTACCCGATTTCACCACCTTCAACTAGGAACCAATTCCAATTCTTTGATGAGCTATCGAATTGAGAGTTAAAATTCCTATAAAACAGATGACAGAAAAGGGGGGATTAATCGTGATTAAGAGATGAAAATTAAGAAAAAAGAATACACAGAAAGTTCGTTTTACCTTGAAGAAGGCGGAGGAATTGAATATAAGAAAAATAAATTATGTTATTCAAAAGGAAATTAGATGCTGTGATATTTTTGCAAAATACGATGCGATGAGATCCGCGTAATTCGAAAATATGCTCCCTTTTTTTTTTTTTTTTCTTTTTGAAATATGGTTTTTGTTTTCGGGATAAATAAAAAAAAAAGTTGGAACTATCTAATGATTCTAAAGTAACCTATTTGTTTTTTTTTTCATTTAATTTTAAAAGGTTATTCGAAAGCTTTCATTATTTGAAATATGGTTTTTTTGTCATTTAAACTATTAGGATTGTTCAAAAGCTCTTATTCCTCTTTTTTTAATAGATTTTTTTTCACGAAATAACTTTTTTTTAAAGATACGACTAGATCTTATATTCATATAAAAAGAAGCCCAAAAATAAGAACACCCATACTGACCCCCTGATGCCCCATCCCAAATACTAAAATTGACGAAATAACTTTTAACGTTAAGAATTTGTGAATCAAAATCTAAGCAACTTTTTTCTCCAATTTCTGACGCAGACTGTCAAATTAGATCTAAAGGACACGGGCGTGTACTACAACATGGCTTGATCACACGGGCGTGTCCTTGACCCACACGGGCATGTGAGCCCTGCACTTAGGAAAGATTTTAGAATTTCATAAAAAGTTTCCCGAGCACTGAATGTGGTCCCGATTCACTTCTAACATATATTTTGGGCCTCGAGAGTCCTTTAAAGGACATTATGAATATTTTATAACATGTATGCTATATGTTTGTAATTGATCGGAAATGTCCAGTAATGCTCCGTAACCCTGTTCCAGCGAGCAGATTGGGGTTAAGGGGTGTTACACCTTATTCGGCCTGCGATGTTAATATCCACAAACATCAACCTTTTGTGCTTACAATCCTTTTCACTTTAGCTGAATTAAGTATTATTGATCCAAGACTTAATACTTTTTCCTCATCACGCTCCACCTTGTTTTTTTTACTGGTCACGAATAGCATAAATCATTGTGGGTAGTGTTGCACCCTATGTAGATCACTACATAAGAAGCACTATATTGGCTTCTTTTCATTCTCTTTGTCCTGTGGATAACTGTTGGGTTTTCTCTTCCTATTATGTGGTTTTCCATTGCCTCGACAAAGGATTCTACCCTGATCATAGCTTTGGTAAGTTCATTGGCCCCTAGTCAACATAATTCTTGTTTCGCTCAAGGCTTCAACCCATCCTTTAACTAATAAAATGCCTCATTCTCACTCAAATAAGGGATTTGGAATAACAACATAGTGAAATGCCGAACATACTTGTTGGATCGCCAGTACGTTCCGTGATGCAACGAAAAAATTATTTCGGTGATCATCAACCAAGGATCCAAGTATGATGAATGAATCGGGTTGAAATAAGGTTAAAAAATATATCTTTTCAATTTGATTTCCTTCAGAATGTCAATTCGAAGTCACTATAGAATCATCTCGGCTGCTACATAGTCAACCAAACCAAGCACAAACAACAAAACTCTTTTAACTTTTTAGAGAGAATTTAAAAAATATTGGTTGTTAGACCTTTTTGAAATTTTCTTACTTCTTTCCATACATCATTAGAGATCTTATTCCTTTTATTAATCACCTGTATAATAAAAATGGAATAATTCCCTTTTACTCCTAGAGAAAATTATGGAAGATATTAAAATTTTATATTCTTTCCAAAAGAATATTAAGTCTAGGAAAGTAGTTGCAAATTGTGTCCGCCAAGCGATACTATCCGCCATTGATATATGCCGGATAGTATACGTGCATTTTATTTTGCGTGAAATCTGTTGGCTTTAAGTATAGTGTGTGACCCTATAGGCTTTTGTAACATTAGTAGTAATACTAGAACATTTCTAATGTTACAAGCAACGAGTGGCATTTAGCAATTTATTGCTACATAAGTTACAAGAAGTTGTGATTTGACATAACGTTTCTGTGATAAATTTTTTCCTTTTATCGTTTATATTTAGATTGGACACAAGTCATGGAATAGTCACACTTGTAGCCCAATCTCATATTTTTTGATATTTTGAGTAGACTACAATAAACAAATAAATGTTATATATCATATAAACTTATTTGAGCATGACCATGCATTTCTAGTCTCACTCTATCAAGTAGCCTAAGATATCACTCTCATTATGTAGGAAGGACAACTTCTATCTTCGTCAATCATATCCCATTACATGGATTGTGGTATATCCAACATCGGTCTTTATAGTATAACCTGTTACGGTAGACATTTGACTACATCAAAATATACAACTTACGATGTTAGGACAATGATAATCTCAAGTCTGAGGATCATATACATACTTATCACTATGAGTAATGTTGTGACTATTACATAATAATCCAAGAAACATACTCACAGTGGGTCACTTCAATATGTTGTTCTCTAACACATACTTATGTATAGATTTTAACATCCCTATGTCAATGGCAACACTTTGCCATCAATCAACTGCACATTAGTCTCGATGCATTCTTACTATCCAAACCTACAATAATACCTGATTAAGGACTTTTTAAGAATAATCATATTATTCTCATGACTTTATTATTAATCAGTTTATTTATGCACACATAAAAATAAACTGAAATAATAATGACAATGCCTTATATTAACAACAAGGTAAAATGAGTATATAATTACAATCATATCATGATTGATCTTTGGGCATACTCTAACAATACTCTTGAATAGTGCTTTGTTGCGTAAATCGATGCAACTTAGCTCAAGCTCCTTCTCGACATATTATGGGTGAAATTGCTTTCTAAATTCATTCTGAAACACCACATAAGTCCTAATAGTGGTACTACCCCGTCTCTCATTCGTGAACCTAGGATGTCACCATAACAGAGTGACATCAGTAAAATAAATTGGAGTATTGTTTACCTTAGTGGCATCATTCTCAATTCCCATTGCAAGGAAGTATTGTTCCTTCCTCTAAAGAAAGTTGTCGACATTCCTTGCAAACCTCTTCCCTTTAAACTCTTTTGGTTTGGAAACATCCATCTTTTGTTACTTTGGTCCCCAAGCTAACATCCCATTGCCCAAAGTAACCTTGTAGACGATGAGCTCCTTATTGAACTCCTCAACCTGTTCTGTAACGACCTCAAAAGTACGTGTAACGGAAAATAAATTATTGGGTCTCTGTTTTTAGTAAATAGACTCGTAAATATTTATTAAAAATATTTACAAAGTTAGTTATGTGTTTAATTAGGTTTTAATTAAGTAAATTTAATCTGATTAAGAGAAATTAGGAAAAAGATTAATTATAAATTAAAAGGATATAATAAGGACCAAATAGGCAATAAAGTCTTATTTGGAATTTGAGGCGGCAAATTGAAGAAAAATCTAAGATTTTTCTTATATTTTATTATTATTACTAATTGATTTATATTATAAAATTTTATATAATGAATAAATGATGATTTTGACAAATTTTTGGTAAAGAATAAATATATGTGTATTTATAGTATTGGTACAAATGTATATTAAATATATATTTACTTATAATTTAAATTAAAAGATATTTATTGCTTATTATTATTTTATTAAATTATAATTTATACTAATTATTTTGTGAAATAAATTAAAATAAAACAAGTGTATGATATTGATAAAATGCATGTGTAATAAAATGTGTGTGTACAAGTGTAATATAATTATTTGTTATTAAATAGATTTTTATAACAATAATTATTAATATAAACTAATATATATATGTATATAAGATAATAAAGAAGAAGAAACAAAAGAGGGGAAAGAAACAGAATAGCAAACGGGAAAGAATGGAAGAAAAAGAGAAGGAAAAAGAAAAAGGAGAAATTCAGGATTTAAAGCTTGGATGTTTAATAGGTAAGTCAATTAAGTCTTTTTCTTTTAATTTTGATGTTTTAAAAGCTTTAAAACAAAGTCTTGTTAAGATTAAGTTGATATTTTGATAGTTCATAGATTTCTAAGAGTAGTTCATGTTGAGCAAGAAGATGAAATAGCGGTTTAATTGATAGAATTTTAAGTCAGAATGAAAAAGAGGATTAAATTGTAAAAGAGGCCATAAGTTTTATATAGTAGGGATTGAATTGGAAGAAGTTTTAAATTAGGGTTCTAATATGAACATTGGATAGTTAAGTTAAATATGGGAAGAGATTAAGTAGAGATGAAGTATGAATTGAGTTGTAAAAGTAAGTAAAGTCAGTTAGGAATAAATTGAAAATAAAATAGAAGGTAAATAGAAATCCAATTATTATTATAAATTGGTATTATATTAATAGTGAAAATGATTTAATTTTCGTAGCAAGAAAAGAACTCGAGACATCAAGCAAGGAAGGAAAAAGAGAAAAATAAACGAGGAGTAAGAACGAGAAATTCAAGTTAGTATTACTATAATTCGAATTTAATTATTAATTGTTAAATTTTAGATTAATATGTATGATAGGTAAATTGAGGTAAGTATCAAGATTTTAATTGAATGATAATTACGTATTAGTATTAAATTTATTATTAGTAATTGTTGAATTTTGAAGAATATGTTTATTAAATAAAAATAAGGTGAATAATTGATAATAAATTAAATAATATTGAATTATATGTGAAGTGAATGGAAATTACTAGTGATATGATTTGAATTATTGAATTATTATTTAGTATTAAATTATGAATATATTTGAGTATTTAAAATGCAAATTAATTGGAAAAGTGAAACAAATAGAATATGTAAGAAATTATTATTGGAATTCAATTAAAAGAATTAATGTGGTATTGAAACGCATATTGGATTGAGGAACTGATTTGAATTGTGAATTGAATGAAATTGAAATAAAGAATAACTATGTATGGGCATTTGATGGTATATTGATTGGAATTAGATTAATTTGAATTAAATGTGATTATTTGAAATGTATATGGATTGAAACTATGATAAATTGATTGAGTTGAAATGTGAATTGAAGTGAAAATATGTAATTATGTGAATTTGAAACAATTTGTGATTGCATTGAGAAATACGTGAGAAATTGTGATTAAAGTGGAATTGATGTGAATTCGGTTGAAATGTGAAAGTGTATCTGAAATTGAAAAAGTGATTTGGAAACCCTATTAACTAGTCGGGCTTAGTCAGATGTAGTTGGCATGCCATAGGATTGGAAGAGTTCAGGGATTCTTCGACCTCGAGTCGATAAAACAAGAAAATTTGAAAAAATATGATTGATTGTGCATGAAAAGAAATGAGGAATGAAATTGTGAATTGATATGTGAATTGGAAATTGAGATATGAGATTTGAACGTGTGAACCCAAAGTTCATAATTTGATTAAGATTAAATTTTGACATATGATATTGGTAGATGCAAAGTACAATAGATTTGATATTGAAAAAGTGATAAGTTATATGAATTGTATATGATTCAGAATAAGCTATTTAAAAGAGAAAAATTAGTTAAATAACTATTGATACGAAATAAATGTTAAATTGAATGATTTTGTATAAGAAATGGAATAAGTCGTGGAATGAGATTTGAAAATCAAATAAGGTTGAGGTAATGAAAAAGTGCAAAAATTCAATTGAATACAATTATTGAGATAGTTAATATTATTATTGAAAAATATATAAATTGATTTAATACATGAAACAGAGTCAAGGACTATTTATTTCTTGAAAATATGTTATTACGTCCTTTAAATGAGTCATCAAATTTCAAAACATGTGTTAGAATCAATTCAGGACTAAATAGGGATCATAGGGAATTTTTTCGCAAAATCCCAAAATTTTTCTCATTTACAAGGGTCACACACCCGTATGGCTAGGGACAAGCCCACGTGTCATTTTGACACGCCCATGCTAGCAAACCGTGTGGTTTACACGACCAGGACACGCCCGTGTTGTCAGGCCATGTGGAAAAATTAATTTTTCACATTATGTATTCATATATCATATAACAATCATATCTCGATATATCATATACATTTTCATAACGATTTATCTTGGTTTCAAACTACTTCATTTTTTAGTTCCACTCATTAAAATATTTGAAACATCATCTTTATACAAATAGTGCACTGGGGAAGCACAATTCTATAATTATGAATGAACACACTTATCAAACATATTTTATGTGCATGTATCAAAGTCTTATGTCTCAATGTATCAATAACTATCATTTTCTTGTGTTCCAGATTAATACATGTAACCATTCATACTTATGCAATTTATAATCTTTCATTTTCTCGTTATATGAATTTATCAAATATCACTTACTTGTCAAACTCATATTAATCAATATTATTACTTATCCTCGTATTATCATATTTTTCTATTGAATCAATACAAATATATTGAATACTCATTATCTCGCACATTAAGTTCCACATATGTAATTAAACCACTTCTATTACATCTTATATTCATTATACATTTCATAACTTAATATAACATAATTAAAGCAGTTTATCGTTTCACATTGTAACTCGTAAAGATTCACTAATCCATCCCATGTTCTTTCACATAATTTACTACACAATTCACAATTCTTATTAATTCAATGCTCATAAGGCTCATGTACATGTCTGTACTAACTCGTATTAGTCTCATACTCATGCATATGTTAGATTTATCTGTTGAATCATTTCAACATCGAAGAATACACATATATCAGAATCAATACTAATAATAAACATATATCACTTATCAAATTTAAATATGAATTCACAAACATGTAATTCACTAATTATTATTGCCAATCACAATTTAAAATGACAAATCACTTATTGAGCTCAATTTCAATGTTCAATTAAAATCTATCATATAAATACAAATGATACTTACCAAAACTTTATCAATTTGGAAACTGTCATTTTTCACTGGTGCCATAGTCTCATTCAACTATGGTCTTTCACTTATTCACTTACTGTACGGTACAATCATAGTCTCACGTTCATTGGTGTGCACATGTATGTACTGAATTTCACTGATAATCACTGATGTCATAGCATAGTTATGGTCTTTTCACTTATCCGTCAATTCATCACTTTCCGATAGAACGCCATAGCTCAGCTATGGTCTTACATCTTCACTATCATTATGCCATGGTGAAACCATGGACTTATCCGTCAATTCATCACTTTTCATTAGAATGTCATATCTATGTTTCACAACTCAGTATGGTTAATACCATACCTACGTTTCACAACTCAGTATGGTTAATACCAACTCAGTATGGTTAATACCATACCTACGTCTCAGTATGGTTAATACCATACCTACGTTCACAACTCAGTATGGTTAATACTATACTTACGTTTCACACTTTGCCATGGATCAACCATGGTTTTATCCAGAAATTGCTTGTCACTTATAGCTGAAGATACTACTTATCACTTGTAGCCGAAGCTACCATTTATCACTTGTTGCCATGGTCCAACCATGGTCTTTCTCCGTCAATTCGTCGATTATCACCAGATAAAAGTACTCAATTTTGAGCATTTATTAAATTTTCATGCTTTTACATTGGTCACAATTTTATCAACAATACATATGAAATAACACATCATGAAATTCACAAGATTAACAAATGATCACTAAAATTTTGTCATTTAAACTTACAAATTATATTTTTATACCATAGCAGTAAACATAATTTCATAATAAATATTCAAAATAAAACATTATATCATTTTGTAATTCAACATTTATTGTTTATAATCGGGTATGTAATCAATTTATGCATGAGTCATTCATATACATTTTTCCTCCTCCTCATCTCCATCCACATCCTTAGTATAAAAATCACACTTGTAAGTAACACCCTTAGTATGAATATTCAAGCTGTCCATTCGTGCATAGTCACTAAATTATTTTTATCTTAAGCTACAGAACTTCAAATTAAGATCTGTTAATTTTCTTAAAACTAGACTCGCATATCTTCTTACTATAATTTTTCCAGAATTTTTGGTATGGCCAATTAGTACAGTTTATTAGTTAAATTCTCCCCTATTATACAGTCTGATGGCTCTGACCTCTCTTTACTAAATATCAATTATCTCATAGTACAATTTTCATATAGTGTTTCTGATTGTTTCTAATGAAATTAGACTCACTAAGGAACCTAAATGATGGCTGTCGATTCCACCAATATAACCTACGCCTAATTCCACAAATTTAAGCAGTATAGAGAGTAGGGTCGATCCCACAGAGACTGGAATTACTGGAAATTGTTTGTGTCTTGACCAGATTAGTGTCTGGGCAGTTGTTGTGCCCGCGACGTTTAGGGGGGATGAAATACGAAACCTGAAATTAAAACAAGAAAATGTAAAAAGTCAAAAGCAAAAGATTAAATGAAAATAGACAATGAAATAATTCAAGAAAAAAAAAATCAATAAAACTTAGCTCAGCCTTAAGCACGGGTTTTTCCGTCTTTGACCCGATCCTCGAAATTGGATGAACTCCTCCTTTTCAATAAGCTAGTTATAGCTACCAAGGACGCCTCGGACACCAACTCTTCCTTGTGTAAATTAGTTATGGAACGTCCTATAACTAACCCTTGCCGATCGAACAACCTACGAAACGTTCGTGATTTAGAACTCCGGCAGCTTTGCGTTCTAGAAGAGCCTAGCTCGAACCAATGTCCTCAAACGTTCGGGACATTTAAATCCGGTTATTGCTTCCCTTGACGGAACCAAGCAGCAGTCCCCACTTGGCACGCCAATGTGTTCACGGAAAACCAATTAGACAATCGATCCTCTCGGAATTCCAACTGTACGTCTAGCCATACTAACTCAAACGTCGTCTTTTTTGACTTAGTATCGGCTTGACTTTGTGAGTTAACGAAGTCATACTCTTAATCCGGAGAAGTAATAAGCATCGAAAATTGGGAGTTAGATAGCTCGGGTTCGTAACTCACGGGTTTTTGACGGGGTTAACACCGGCTTAAAGCTGAAAGGGATTTTAGTGATGCATGAATTTAATCATGCTTGAAGTTTGTGGGAAATGATAGAAATTATATGAAAAAGGTGGTGTAAATGGATGGGAAAAATATTTGAAAAGGGAATTAGACAAATTTTGTAAAAAAAAAAGACAAACAATACAACTCTTAATTTGAATTAGGAAAAGAAAGACAAAGAGGATAATTGTATTTCCAAATAGGAGTAGGAATACAAAGACAAATGGATGAGGAATGATTTTCTAAGAACTAAAACCCCCTATTTATATAGATAGGGTTTACTAAAAATAGCATGATTAATAAAATAAAATAAAAATAATTAAAATAAAAATAAAATCACAAAATATCTTCCTATTAATAGTATTTTTACAAAGTCAAAATTGCAATTAGTCCTTGGCTTGCTCCATCTTTCTGCTTTGGCCCCATTCCCATAATTTGTTTTCTAATTCGGCCACTTTTTCCTTGTTTCCGCCCAATTATGTCCCTGAAAATTATTGAGTCATAAAAACACTTAATTAGTGGGGTTCAATTCATCAATAAATCAAATTAAGCACAGAAAAATATGCAATTTTACATGCCTATCAAATCCCCCCTACTTAGCGCATGCTTGCCCTCAAGCATGTTGTTCTTTCAAACATTAGAATTAGTCCCACAATTTATCAAAAATCGAGCCCTTTTTCAAATCCCCAATCAACTCAAACAATATAGGCAAAAATTAAATAAAAGTTCAAAATATATACTTTAGTCAACAAGAGTCATAAAATTGAAATATGTTAACTAAAACAACTTCGCTAAATTGATTTTTGAATCCAATAATTTACATGGCATCATTAATTAATTACGCATCAAAATTTATAGACAAGATCGAACCTTTTTACGCGAACTAGGATGACAACCCAAGCACCCTATTCCGGTTACTCAGTTCAAACAGTCTTTATTTATTTATTTATCTCATTTTTTTTTTTTAATTAGAAAAAGATTCAGCTAGCGGAATGTTTGTAAGTTATCGACTTGTCACTCGAACCTTTTTACGCGAGACAAGATGACAACCCAAGCACCTTGTCCCGGTTACTCAATTCGGTCACGTTTTCGAACTTCATTCATAGCTTGAACATTTATTTATTTAATATGCATAAGTAAATATATTTATTCAACCAACCAATTCATGCGAAAAGAATTCTAGCTACATACATCAATTTTAAATCCTAACTGTCGACCAATTTATATACTTGAACATTTAATTCAAAATTTGCCTAATTGCTCTAATTGACTAAGTATCAGATTTTAAGGCTCAATGTTTAATAATTTGTCGAAAGATTTTAATGTCAGTTTGAACACATGCAAAGGAAAAGACATGCAGCAAAATAGCATATTAATCCAACCCCCCCACTTAAACTATGCTTGTCCCCAAGCATGTAAAACAAAGTCATCAGCTCAAATGAATTGAAATTGAAAAAGTTTAGAGCACTCCCCGTGTATTTAAATGACATCATTGGTGTCGAGAGTCGCGACTTTGTAGGATAGTGAGGATGGTGGCGATATTTGTTTCTATCGTCTCAAGTCTAGCCTCGACTCGACTTAAACGGGCCTCCATAGTCAAAGGGTGTTCCTCTTGCTCTCTTGTAGCGATGTGTAGATGTTTACGAAAAACTCTATTTTCCCGAGCAGTCCGTGTACCTGGAGGAACAAAATAACACGAAGTAGGGGTGCCGGCAAGCAATCCCATAGAATCCAAGCAGTGTTTATCTAGGTGGTCCATACGATATGCACATGTGAAGGTTGCGAAATCAATTTCAGTTTGAAAAAGTCGAGAGGCTAAATTTGAAATAAATGATCCAAGTATAAGTGGACGATTGTAACTCAAAACGGCATGAAAATTGCGTGCAAACCAATATCCTAAATTAACTTTAAAACCCGAATGCATGCACCACAAAAAGAATAGTTCAGTTTTAGTCAAAGCAGCGGATGCGTCATTTCTACCTGAAAAACAAAATGCTAAAAATCGGTGTATGTATCTCAAAGCAGGCTCATGCACCCATAAATCTTTCGTGGTTTTTGGATTATAAAGCTGGTCAGAATTAGTTAAAACACGATAAACATGCTGAGCATCAAAGTCATTAGGAACATCCAAAAGAGCAGAATGATAGGCATCAGATTGAATGTCAGCAGGGTCGACGAAACCTATGGCAATATTAAAATCAGAAATGGACATCCGAAAGTCCTTTCCAAGCAAACGAAAGCACACTATATTTTGTGTTTCAACAGTTTGCAATGCATTGATGTCGAAGCTAAATGTGGCATAAAACTCATATACTAATTCATAATATGCATCACAAGTAATATGAGCAAATAAAGTCCAACCAATAGCATCGAAATAATGGAGCACAGCATCATGTATATCTAAAAATTCGAGAGTGGGGAAATCGATTTGCTTACAGACTGGAAGCGGGCGTTGTCGGATGGCGTCGTATCGTGTCTGCTGCTCCGATGTCGAAAAGTCTAGAAATCCTCGCAAACGACTATCGGTAGGAATGGTATTCGCGCGACGACGTCTGTTACGTTGATTTGCTCGAGGTGGTCGAATGGGCTCGTTAGGCGAGTCGGGTGTAGGATTTCGTGCAGCAGCTTCCGTACTACTGTGCGGGGGTGTCGATGGCTCACGTGTCGACCGTCGTCGACTTTGGGTTTGGCGTGGAGAGACTTGTTCGACAACGGTGGGTGTAGGCTTGACATTGACGTTAGAATTTTCGACTGCTTCTGGGCTGCCCGAGGTGCTTATGTCGGCCGGGGTCGGACTTCGTCGTCGGCGGGCTCTTGGTTGCGCGGCCGTTCGTCGTGGGGGAGGTGAAGGAGAGTCGTCGTCGGCTAACTCGACGAGGGGAGGTGCTGAGAACCGGTGTCGATTTCTGTTAAGAGAAACCGGGATGTTATCGGCCGTTTGGTTTCGAGTACGAACCATCGTACTGTTTCGGCGTCACGAAGGAGCGGCTTGGGACGTGTTCGTCGGCGGCGAGTACGGTGGCGCACGGCGGCGGACGCGGCGGCGGTCGGCGGGAAAGTGGGTTTTTGGGCCGATTTTTGAAAAGGTAACGTGGGGGTTTCGGTTTTGTGGTCGGTGAAGGCTATAGGAGAGTGGTTTATGAGTGTATGGTGTTATGGAGAAACAAGAAAAATGATGAAGGAAGGTTGGGTTTCGTTTGGGAAAAGGGGTGGCGGTGGTGACGTGCGGCGGCAAGAGACGTGCGACGGTTGTGTCTGGGTGTCGGTCGGCGGTGGTGTGGTGGTAGTGAGGTGCGGCGGTGGTGGTTTTAGGTGGAGGAAAACAAGAAAATAAAGAGAAGAAAATAATGGTGAAGTAACGATAGTGGTGGCCGATCGGCGACGGGTCGAGACAGCGCCGGCACAAGGTTGGTCGGCGGTGGATGTCGGCGTTGGCAGCGGCGGCGTGGGCGGTTTGGGTTGAGGGTTTTGTGTTGAAGAAAAATAGAGAAGATGAAGAAGATGAAGATGGGGGTTGTGGGATTTTGGGTGTTTGAATTTTTTATTTTTTATTTTTTTTATTTGGTTTATTTTGATATGGTTTTGGGTTTTAGGGAAATGGGTTATATGTTTGGGTTATATGGGTAAGAAAATGGGTTGAATGATTGGGTTGGTTTATTTTTTTTTTTTTTGGGTTATTTGTATGGGAATGGGTTTGTGTTTATTTGGTTTGGGTTTGGGTAGTTTTATGGATAGATGGGTTAAATGGGTAAATGGTGTTATTTGGATTTTGGGTTTTTTTTTCTTTTTTTCTTTTGGGTTTTGGGTAATTGGGTAATTTGGGTATAGAAATTCCATCAAGGTAGAAATTTTTGGGATTTTTGTTTGACGCGTGTCGTGCCCACGTCACCATCACCAGCCGTATTCACCAAATTTATGACCTTATTGCCCCTTAAAACACAAAATTGACTAAGTAAAAATAGGAATTAATTTATTTATTTACAACCTAAACTCTAAAAAAAAAAAATTAAATAGATAAAAATAGACAGAAATAAATTTGGGATGCCTCCCAAAAGCGCTTTTGTTTAACGTCGTTAGCTCGACGACCCGTTATTCAAATTCTGAGCTCATCGAGAACAATCTCCTCAATTGTGTGGGTTTGAAAATTCTCGAAAAAGGGCTTTAGTCGTTGACCATTCACCTTAAAGCGCTTCCGTGTCTCTGCACTTTGAATTTCCACTGCACCATTCGCAAATAAATTAGTAATAACAAATGGTCCTATCCATTTGGATCGAAGCTTACCAGCAAAGATTTTTAAGGTAGAGTCGTATAGGAGAACTTTTTGTCCAATTGAAAATTGCTTCCTTGCGATGAACTTGTCATGGAAAGCCTTCGTCTTTTCTTTATAAACTCGAGCATTCTCATATGTATCATTTCTGATTTCTTCGAGTTCCTGGATGTCTAATTTCCGAGATTTTCCTGCAGACTCCATCTCCATATTACATTGCTTAACTGCCCAAAAAGCCTTATGCTCTAATTCGACTGGTAGATGGCACGGTTTACCAAAAACGAGTCGGTAAGGCGACATGCCTATTGGTCCCTTGTAAGCTGTCCTATAAGCCCAAAGCGCGTCATTCAGTCTCAAACTCCAATCCTTCCTGTTCGGTTTAACCGTCTTTTCCAGAATAGATTTGATCTCTCGATTTGACACTTCGGCTTGCCCGTTTGTTTGTGGATGGTAGGCAGTGGCAATTCGTTGAGTTACTCCATATTTCTCCATAAGTGCACTTACGAGCTTATTGCAAAAATGCATCCCTCTGTCACTGATTAACGCTCGTGGAGTGCCATACCTGGAAAAAATAGAATTTTTAAGAAAATCAACGACGGTCTTAGCATTATCATTGCGAGTGGCTTTCGCCTCTATCCACTTAGAGACATAATCAACAGCTAGGAGTATGTAAAAATTACCGAAAGAAGAGATGAATGGACCCATAAAGTCGATGCCCCACACATCGAAGATTTCACAAATATGAATGGGAGTAAGAGGCATCTCATTTCGACGACTAAGGTTGCCAACTCTTTGGCACTTTTCACAAGTTTTACAAAATAAAAAGGCATCGCGAAATATGTGTGGCCAAAATAACCCACATTCGAGAATTTTATGTGCGGTGCGTTTAGGTCCAAAGTGCCCTCCGCATACATAAGTATGACAAAAAGTTAGGATAGATTGTACCTCTGTTTCTGCTACACACCGTCGTATTACCTGATCTGAGCAATGCTTCCAAAGGTAAGGATCATCCCAAATGTAATATCGTGCGTCCTTTTTTATCTTATCTTTTTTAGACCTTGGTAATTCTGAAGGAATAGTACCTGTGACGAGATAATTTACTATGTCTGCGTACCAAGGATGGACTGCATTTGCTGAAAATAGGTTTTCATCAGGAAAGTTGTCCTTCAATGGTGTGTCGTCTACTAGAATCGGCAATCGACTCAGATGGTCAGCTACTAAGTTTTCGCATCCTTTTTTATCCCGAATTTCAAAGTCGAACTCTTGTAGGAGTAGGATCCACCTGATCAGTCGGGGTTTTGCCTCCTTTTTCCCTATCAGATATTTCAAAGCTGCATGGTCAGAAAAGATAATTACCTTAGTTCCCAACAGGTAAGATCTAAACTTATCTAAAGCGAACACAACAGCTAATAGTTCCTTCTCGGTGGTTGTGTAATTGCTTTGGGCAGCATCCAAAGTTTTCGAGGCATAGTAGATAACATGAGGTTCTCTTCCTATTCTTTGGCCAAGAACAGCTCCCACACTTTGGTCGCTCGCATCACACATGATTTCGAACGGAAAGTTCCAATTTGGTGGCTGCACTATGGGAGCAGAGACCAATTTCTGCTTCAGCACATCAAATGCATCTTTACAAGTCTGGTCAAATTCAAATTCTTTATCCTTTTGTAGCAGACTGCAAAGAGGTCTCGCAATTTTCGAGAAGTCTTTCATGAATCGTCTGTAAAATCCTGCATGACCAAGAAACGAACGAACTTCCCTCACTGATGAGGGGTAAGGTAACGAGTTAATAATGTCCGTTTTTGCCTTATCGACCTCGATTCCTTTTGAGGAAACTATATGACCCAAAATTAATCCTTTGTCAACCATGAAATGACATTTCTCATAATTTAAAACAAGATTAAATTCTAGGCATCTTTGTAATATCTTAGCAAGATTATTAAGACATTCGTTAAAAGAGTTACCGTAAACCGTGAAGTCATCCATAAAGACTTCGATGATTTTCTCGACGTAATCGAAGAATATGCTCACCATGCATCTTTGGAAGTTGGCCGGAGCATTGCAGAGTCCAAACGGCATCCAACGATATGCAAACGTTCCAAAGGGGCACGTGAAAGTCGTTTTGTCTTGATCCTCTGGAGCCACTGGAATCTGGAAAAACCCTGAATATCCATCGAGACAACAATAATGAGTCTTACCGGCTAGTCGTTCGAGCATTTGATCGATGAAAGGGAGCGGAAAATGGTCTTTTCGGGAAGCTGCATTTAATTTTCGATAGTCGATGCAGACCCTCCATCCGTTCTGGACTCGCGTAGGAACCAGCTCTCCTAATGGGTTTTTCACCACTGTCACGCCAGATTTCTTGGGCACGACATGAACCGGGCTGACCCAATTACTGTCAGAAATCGGGTATATCATGCCAGCATCTAACAGCTTCTGGATCTCCTTTTTGACAACCTCCATCATGGGTGGATTGAGGCGCCTTTGAGCATCTCTCTTTAGTTTTGCGTCGTCTTCGATGGAAATTCTGTGCATACAAGTGGACGGACTTAGCCCTTTTATGTCAGCTATCGTCCAACCAATAGCTTCCTTGTAATTTCTCAGCACTCGAACTAGACTTTCCTCCTCATCTTTGGTTAACTTGTTTGACACTATCACCGGTAAGGTGTCTTTCTCTCCCAAAAAAACGTACTTAAGATGGTCCGGTAATGCTTTAAGCTCTAAAGTCGGTGGCTGCAAAATTGAAGGTAACATTTTGGTTTTGGAAGGTAATAATTCAAATTGGTTACCTCGGTTTGTCATCGAAGGTTGCATTTCCAAGTGATTGACAACTTCTTGCACCGAATCTTCAATGACTGCGAACTCCTTGAGATGGTGTAATACATCCACGTCAATGCTTCTGTAAAGGACAGTTTCCAATTCATCAAAGTCATGATATTCAGAATAAGCTTGAGTTAAACAATCTAAAATATCGATGCTAGAAATATTTAATAGTGAGTTAGGATGACTCATGGCCTCGTAGACGTTGAATTTCACAATTTCGCCGTCAAATTCCATGGTCAGCATTCCGCTTCGAACGTCGATTTTTGCGCTTGCGGTACTTAGAAATGGTCTTCCAAGTAAAATGTCAGACGAATTAGTTGAATTATCATCTTCCATATTGATAATGTAGAAATCTGCAGGGAAAACTAATTCGTTAACTTTAACAAGGACGTCTTCAAGCAGTCCTTCGGGATAGACGACTGACCTGTCCGCCAACTGGATTATTACTCCTGTCTCTTTTAAAGGACCAGCGTTAATCAGCTTATAAATAGAGTAAGGCATAACATTAATGGAAGCCCCTAAATCACACATGGCTTTCTTAATGCCTACATTGCCTATCTCACAAGAAATAGCAAACATACCTTGGTCCTTGTATTTGGGCGGAACTTTCTTTTGCAGCACTGCGGAGACATTTTCTCCTACATTTACTCTTTCGTTGCCGACTAACCTCCTTTTGCTAGTACACAACTCCTTGAGGAATTTTGCATAACGAGGTATTTGTTTGATAGCGTCAAGTAAAGGAATGTTTACCTCTACCTTCCTGAAAGTCTCGATGATTTCTTTTTCCTCCTTCTCCTTCTTATCCCTCGCAAGCCTCCCTGGAAAAGGTGGTGGCATCACTACTGGTCTTTGAATTTCTGATTCTGGCCTTACTGTTGGATCGGAGCTTTGCTTTTCACGTTCCTTGTCTTGCCCACGACCTTTGGCTGGAACTGTTTCCAGAACCTTTCCGCTACGAAGAGTTATTGCGCTAGCATTCTGCCGAGGGTTCGGCTCTGTCTGGGAAGGTAATTTCCCTTGAGACTCCAAACGATTAACTGCCATTGAAAGTTTACTAACCTGATTAGTTAATTCTTGTATTGATGCGTCTGTCCTCTGTTGATATTTTGCAGCATCAGCAGCAAGTCTCTCTACGATAGCTTCTAGAGATGTGCTCGGCTTGTGTTGTTGTTGAGGTGGTTGTAGAGGTCTCGGTTGGTATGGTGGATTATATCTGGGGTTAGGTCCGTAATTCAGGTTGGGATGATCCTTCCACCCGGGGTTGTAAGTGTTGGAAAAAGGATCATAGCGTCTTTGCGGAGGTCCTGGAAAACCTCCGACAGCATCAACATGTGCCGTTGAATTATCGTTAAGGATTGGGCACAAATCCGTCGGGTGTTCAGCCGTAGTGCAAATTCCACATAGTGGGGTCAAGCTCTTCTTTTCTGTAAGCAAAGATTGAACAACATTCGTGAGCTTATCCAATTTATCTTCTAAAGTTGAAACGTTTACCCCATGAACTCGTCTTGTTGGTTCCGAATTTGGCCGATATTGTTGAGAATTTGCCGCCATGGTGGCTATTAGTTCTCTTGCCCTTTGAGGGGTCATATTGACAAGCGCCCCTCCGCTAGCAGCGTCGATCATCTTCATTTCCATAGGGAGCAAACCCTCGTAGAAATATTGAAGGAGTGATTGTTCGGTCAACCCATGTTGGGGACAACTTGCACACAGTTTCTTGTACCGCTCCCAGTAGTCGTAGAGCGATTCACTCTCCAATTGGCGAATTCCCACTATGTCCCTCCTAAGCTCGGCTGCTCGTGACGCTGGGAAGAACCTGTCAAGAAATACACGAGATAAGTCATCCCACGTTGTGATAGAACCGGGAGGTAGGTAAAATAACCATTCTTTTGCAGTATCAACTAAAGAAAAAGGAAAAGCCCGAAGTTTGATTTCATCTTCGGGTACTCCCTGGGGTTTCATGCTTGAGCAGACCATGTGGAATTCTCTCAAGTGAGTGTGTGGATTTTCGTTCTTCAAGCCTCGAAAAGTGGGCAAAAGGTGAATCAAGCCCGACTTCAATTCGAAAAGAGTTCCTCCGGTTGGATAATTGATGCATAACGGTGTTTGCTCATTGGGAGCAGCGGCTAGTTGATGAATGGTTCGGTTCGCCATCCTTTCTTGCTCACCGAGGTTGCCTTTTGTTTCAAAAAGTTGTTCGGTCTCAGGTTCAACCTCTTCGACTTGTTTCCCACGTCGAATTGCTTCCGCACGAATTACTTCGCTCAACTTTTCAACGTCGGATTCTAGGATCCCTTGTCCTAGCTCAATTCCTGATTTACTTGCACGTTTAAGAGCTTCTGTCTCTTTTCGTCGTGCTCGCGCTGATTTCTCGATCTCTGGGTTGTATTCGAGATCTCCGGATGAAGACCTGGTCATGAAGACAATTTAAACAATTGAAAGTGTTGCCAATCCCCGGCAACGGCGCCAAAACTGATGGCTGTCGATTCCACCAATATAACCTACGCCTAATTCCACAAATTTAAGCAGTATAGGGAGTAGGGTCGATCCCACAGAGACTGGAATTACTGGAAATTGTTTGTGTCTTGACCAGATTAGTGTCTGGGCAGTTGTTGTGCCCGCGACGTTTAGGGGGGATGAAATACGAAACCTGAAATTAAAACAAGAAAATGTAAAAAGTCAAAAGCAAAAGATTAAATGAAAATAGACAATGAAATAATTCAAGAAAAAAAAATCAATAAAACTTAGCTCAGCCTTAAGCACGGGTTTTTCCGTCTTTGACCCGATCCTCGAAATTGGATGAACTCCTCCTTTTCAATAAGCTAGTTATAGCTACCAAGGACGCCTCGGACACCAACTCTTCCTTGTGTAAATTAGTTATGGAACGTCCTATAACTAACCCTTGCCGATCGAACAACCTACGAAACGTTCGTGATTTAGAACTCCGGCAGCTTTGCGTTCTAGAAGAGCCTAGCTCGAACCAATGTCCTCAAACGTTCGGGACATTTAAATCCGGTTATTGCTTCCCTTGACGGAACCAAGCAGCAGTCCCCACTTGGCACGCCAATGTGTTCACGGAAAACCAATTAGACAATCGATCCTCTCGGAATTCCAACTGTACGTCTAGCCATACTAACTCAAACGACGTCTTTTTTGACTTAGTATCGGCTTGACTTTGTGAGTTGACGAAGTCATACTCTTAATCCGGAGAAGTAATAAGCATCGAAAATTGGGAGTTAGATAGCTCGGGTTCGTAACTCACGGGTTTTTGACGGGGTTAACACCGGCTTAAAGCTGAAAGGGATTTTAGTGATGCATGAATTTAATCATGCTTGAAGTTTGTGGGAAATGATAGAAATTATATGAAAAAGGTGGTGTAAATGGATGGGAAAAATATTGAAAAGGGAATTAGACAAATTTTGTAAAAAAAAAAAGACAAACAATACAACTCTTAATTTGAATTAGGAAAAGAAAGACAAAGAGGATAATTGTATTCCCAAATAGGAGTAGGAATACAAAGACAAATGGATGAGGAATGATTTTCTAAGAACTAAAACCCCCTATTTATATAGATAGGGTTTACTAAAAATAGCATGATTAATAAAATAAAAATAAAAATAAAAATAAAATAAAAATAATTAAAATAAAAATAAAATCACAAAATATCTTCCTATTAATAGTATTTTTACAAAGTCAAAATTGCAATTAGTCCTTGGCTTGCTCCATCTTTCTGCTTTGGCCCCATTCTCATAATTTGTTTTCTAATTCGGCCACTTTTTCCTTGTTTCCGCCCAATTATGTCCCTGAAAATTATTGAGTCATAAAAACACTTAATTAGTGGGGTTCAATTCATCAATAAATCAAATTAAGCACAGAAAAATATGCAATTTTACATGCCTATCACTAAACATATAAATTATAACTCTTAATTATTTTTTTACAATTTTTAGTGAATTTATAAAGTAAGAACAGGGGATCACAAAGTTGTTCTAAACCAGTCTTACAAAAATTTAAATATCTCAATATATAGACTTCCTTTGCTTGCTCTGTTTCTTTTATGTGAAAATAGACTCAATAAGCTTTAATTCTATATCTCACTTCTAATTTAATTTCTGCTATTTTTGATGATTTTTCAAAGTTAGAAAACTGCTGTTGTCCAAAACTGCTTTAGTGTAACATGTTGGTTTCTATTTTGTCCCAAATTCCAC
The DNA here is from genome assembly GCA_020496765.1 of Gossypium stocksii. Classification (NCBI taxonomy): domain Eukaryota; kingdom Viridiplantae; phylum Streptophyta; class Magnoliopsida; order Malvales; family Malvaceae; genus Gossypium; species Gossypium stocksii. The sequence goes on from CM035629.1 coordinate 118,300,314, forward strand.
AATTCATACAATTTAGTCCTTGTTCAATTAACTCCTCAATTGAGCTAATTTTCTCATTTAATACTTTTCTATATCATTTTAAACTACTTCATAACCTTTGAAAATCAGAATTTTAATACTAAGCCTTAATTTCAACTCTTTCACAATTAGGTCTTAAAACCAATTTCCATCAATTTTACTTGATAAAATCATCATATAACAAAATTAAAGCTTCAATTAAATATTTATTCATCATATTATTCCAGCACTAATCCGCATCAACTTTAAAAATTAGCCATAGAATCAAAAACTAATGAATTAATAAGTTGAACCCAATTGTAAAAGTCCAAAAACATAAAAATTTCAAGGAGAGAGCAAGAATTAAACTTACATGAAGCTAGAGTTTGAAAACCAGCTTGAACCCTCTTCCATGGCTGTTTTTCAGCTGAAGAAAATGAAGAGAATTGAAGAGACTTCTAGATATTCCAATTTAGTCCCATTTTTATTTAACTAATTTTGGCAATTTTCCAATTTTGCCCTTATTTCACCCATTTCCTGATTTTTCTCACCTATTGCCGCCCAAAATATCTCCTTTGGGCTAATTTGCACTTTAGGTCCTTCCTTATTTAACAATTGAGCTATTTAATCCTTATAGCAACTTTTACACCTTTTTCAATTTAGTCCTTTTTATTTAATTAGCCACCCAAATGTCAAAATTTTCTAACAAAATTTTAATATTACCTTATTGACATCCGTAAATATTCATAAAAATATTTATGGCTCAGTTTATAACACCGAGATCTCGATACCTCTTTTTCTCAATTTCTTGACCAAATAAATCTTTATAAAATACAATTTATTATTTCAAAAATATTTTAAAAGCTACATTTGGCTCGTAAATATTAAATAATATAATCTACAAGTTCATTTGTCGGATTTGGTGGTCTTGAACCACTATTTTCGTCATTGTTGAAATTTGGGCTATTACAATTTAATTTAAACTGCATTATGTGTTACTTTAAATTATTATTATTATTATTATTATTATTATTATTATTATTTTTTAAAAATTGTTTTGTTGTTGTATATTTCAATTTTATTTATTTTTTATATGAATTATTCTAAATTATTTTTTTAAAAACTGTTTTGTTGTTGTATATTTCAATTTTATTTATTTTTATATGACTTATTCTAAATAAATGTACGTATTATCTATTTTTAGTTTCCTTTTTATAAACGGTTTGATTTTAAAATTTTTCTTTTACATATTTATTTTAAGTTTTTATATGATATTTTAAGTTGTTTTTCTTAAGTTTTTTATTTTAAATACTTTGTATATTATTTATTTTATGTTAAAATGTGTTATACATGTTAATTATTATAAATTGTTTTATACCATTTACTTTTAAATTATTATTTTTTTTATCTTTTAAATTCGTTCTATGTATTATTTACTTAAAATTGTTTTATTCTTTTAAAGGTTTTATGTATATTATTTTAAACTCTATTTATTTCTTTTAAAATGTTTTGTTATTATTTATATTAAGTTTTTTTATTATTATTTATTTTACTTTTTATATACATTATCTAATTAAATTTTTTATGTATATCGTCTATTTTTAAACTGTTTGTAATTATTAACTTCAAAGATCATTTTTTACATTATTTATTTTCAACCTAGTTATTATCATTTTAATAGTTTTTACATTTTCACTTATTTTAATTGGCTAAATATTTTAGATTGTTATATATGATATTTATTTTATTGCTATCTGATTATTAATGTTTTTATTTAATTGATGTATGTTGTGTGATTATTGTCATTGCATCTACCATAATCCATTTATTCGTACTTTCATATCATTATCGTTCACTTACATAATATTGTATTCATGTATTATTGTTCCATGCTCGTTACCATATTGTCGCTTCATGCCATTATATTGCAAATTAAATTCTAATGTATTTATCCAACATAGATCGTTTTATTCCAAACAAACAATAAGGCAATATTCTGTATATGGAAACTTAAGAAAATTGTGCCCTAACATACTGGGTTGTGATTTTTCTCGTGGGATCTGAATAATCAAATGCCCCTTTAATTTTAAAACACATACGTTTTAAATAAAAAGCTTATTCTTGAGAATTCAAGATGTCGTGTCCTAACGCATTGGATGTGACGTTTTGTTATCTCGAGATAAGATTTTCCAAATCAAGAAAATATTCTATATTTAGAAATTCGAGAAATCGTGCCCTAATGTATTGGGTTTCAATTTTCTCGTTTACTCTAAGTATCCGAATATCCTTTCAAAATTAAATACATGAGTTTCAAATAAAAGGCAATTTTAGCCTCAAAGGTCGAAATGTTGTGTCCTAACGTATTGGATATGACATTTCACTTTGAGACAAGACGGCCTCTTACACACATTTGCAATTTATCCAAATAATTTTTTAAGCATCACCATAAATGAGGGATTGTATTTTAAATTCTTTCAAATTTTCAAATCTTCGACACTAAGATACTAATTAATCAACTAGGTACCAATTTTGGGCGTATCGAGGGTGCTAATCCTTCCTCGTGCGTAACTGACTCCCGAACCCGTCTTTCTGATTTTTGTAGACCAAAATCATTGTTTTGATAAATCAAAATGTTTATTAAACACAACCACTTTTTGAGGTGACCCGATCACACCTTAGCAAAAAATGATTGGTGGCGACTCACGTTTTTTCGCTTTCAATTTTAAAATCAAAGTCGACCCCGTTTTCAAAAAAAATGTTCGACACAGTTGTTTTCTATGCGCAGGTTAATAATTTTTCAGAGTTACGGTCCAACATTCCAGTGTAATCCCGACTTCAACCGAAATTTGGTAATATATATTTCTTTAAGTAAAGTGGCATGTACTTCAGTTGAGTCTTTGGGTATTAGTGAGTTTGGTTGAGAATAGAATAATGTGAATTTGGAATTAAACTGTTATGTTGTAAGTTAGTTCCAAGAAAGGTTATTAAGATATGATAGTATGAATTAATAAAGTTCTTCGATTTAATTTAAATGTTCACTTAGTAAACCCTGTTACACATGATAAAATGTTTTAGATGTGTAAGTGTATGTATTGAATTGGTTATGTCATTGGTATTGAATTATATGTAGGAGGATTTGCAAGGAGATTAGTTTAGTGATTTAAGACTCATATAGAGTCTACACAGCCTGGAGACCGTGTGAGACACACGGGCGTGTGACCAGATCGTGTGAGACACACGGCTAGCACACGGGCGTGCAGCTTGGCCGTGTGAGAAACTCAGAATGCTCCACGGGTAAGAGACATGGGCGTGTCCCAAACCACCACGGCTATGTTGAGCCACACGGTTCACCAAAATGGGTATAATCTGGGGTCACACGGGTGTGTCCCCATTCCACACGGGTGTGTGAGCCCTGTACTTGAGCAAAATTTTTAAAAAGTTTGAAAATTTTTTTTAGTAACTGAATTAGTCCCGAATTATTCCTAACTTTTATTTTGGGCCTCGAAGGTCCAAATAAGGGACTATAAGATTATATTATAATATGTTTGATAATTATTTGTATATTATTTGTAAATTGTTTGATCGGTCCAGTAGCGCTTCGTAACCCTGTTCCGGCAATGGGTTGGAGTTAGGGGTGTTACATGTTCCTTCAAGGCCACCATCGTGGCCTTAAGAGTATCATCTATCACTTTCAACTTATCCGTGGTGGAATTGAAAAACCCTTGCATCACCTTCAAATTTGAATTGAGAGATAGCAACACAAATTTCCTAAGTTGCTCCTTTATTAACTTTAGCTCATCGGTGCGTCCCTCAACTTCTTCAAGTGTCTCCCTCATAGCTCTCTTAGATTCTTCGAGATTGACCACTCAACTTTCAAAAGACTACAGCATATCCCTCAATCGCCTAGCTTTCTTAGCCCTCCCATGGGTCTCCATTGGCTCAATCTAATCTTCTACTCCTTTCGTCACCAACTGACGCCTTCGAACCTTAGCTTGAATACCAATTGTCATGAGGTTAGAGCTTTAGCCTCACAATCTGTGCAACTTTAGGCAATTTTTTTTAAATCCACCTCAACTTAACTCCCATAAAATGAGAATTCCTGAAATTCTCTAATGTACCGAAAATAAAGTGGAAGCAACTTAAGGACAGAGAAGTAACAAGAGAACAAAAAGCCACAAGAAAGTAATGCTCACAAAGTGTTTGAGTAAATGATGTCAAAGTATTCTATTAGTCAAGTATGAAGTAATAAATATGATGAATACAAATAAAGGGAAAGACCTTTATTTATAGTTAAGCTCCTTCAGATCCAATGGTACAATTTACTTTACATCAATGATCAAGATCGAAACCCATCTACAATTGAGATTCTTAAGAGATTTACATGATCCCCTAAGATTACAAATATTCTAAGATTAGTTTCCATATCTACCATGGCAACATTAATTTTCTTAAGTGTTTCACTAGGCCACCAAGGCTTCAAGTAGATGGGCTTCTCTACATGTTCTACAAATTAGGCCTGTGACAGCCCAAAATAGGGTCTAATCGGAACAGTGGTTTTGTAACCACAAATTCGAATTAAAATAGTTAAATTCTAAAAAATTTTATGTTTCTGATTTGTTAAATATGCTCTGTGTGAAAATCGTTTAGAAAATTTACTGATTTAGTGTTTAATTTTATTTTTCGGCTAAATTGCATTAATTGCAAAGTGCGAGTTCTAATGTGTAAGTACCTATTTGGAATGGGGTTTTGAATTAGAGGTCTTTAAATGGCAAATAGACCATGAGTTAGTAGCATGGACATAAAAGGGTATTTCTAGAAATTTTTGTGTGTAATATGATTAAGGGCATTTTTGTCCAAAGCAATAAAAACAAAATAAAAAGATGAAAGAAAGATAAAAATCCTTCATCTTCTTCCTTAGTGTCTACTGATTTTTCTCTCCACCATAGCTCAAGGGTTTTGAGCTTTATCAAGCAAATTGTAAGTGCATTTTAGCCCTGTTTTTTATTATTTTCGTATTTTTGAGTTTCTTTAAGCTTCAATTTCATGATTTTACCATTTATTTGAAGAGATATTGAGTTTCAAAAATTGACCCATTCTTGAGAAATTTGTGCATTGTTGTGTAATGGTAGAAAATGAGTTCTTAAAGTGTTATTTACGGGTTTTTTCGAATAATTTCCGATAGAAACGTCCCTAAGGGACTAAAATGAGAAAAAAATTTGCTTATAAGTATATGAAAATAGGTGATTCTTGGATTATTTTTGTGAAAAAGGATTTGGTTAAGTCTAAAATGTACGAAAATAAAATGAAATTAAGTTTATGAGACTAAGGGCAAAATGGTCATTTAGCCTAAAAGTCTGAATTGTGATCGAATTTGAGTATGGAATTGATAAAATGTGTTAAATGTGTCTATCAAGAGAGAAGAGAAAGCGATCGAGATCGCGAAAAAAAAGGTAGTAGACTAATTCGAGATTTAGTCGTTTTGTTGTCAAGGTAAGTCATAAGTAAATAATAGCACATTTACCTCATTGATGTTTGTTTGATGATTTCTATGTGAAAGTATGTGGATATGAATTTCAAATTATGTAATTGTATGATTGTGAATATTTTGGTAAATCCCGTTTGAACAATAAGAATGATTCTGGATATGGGTGACATGTCACTTGAGGGCTTCTGATTTTGTCTGATTCCGTATCCTGGGTGCTAGGTGTACTTGCATGTGTTGCAGCCACCTGTCAACTTATGTGAGCAGGCCCATGGATTACATTTGTATTTTTGTGATCTAAGGTAGCTTCGGCTACATATTCTGGTAGTTTCGGCTACATATTCTGATGGCTTTTGCCATACTTCTGCATTGGCTTCGGCCACATATCTGTGAGGCACTTTGGTGCTAACCTCTGTATATCCGTTTCTGTTCTGAATGTTCAACGGGAATTAACTTGATATGTGAAGCAATTGTGTAGGTTAAGCGATTGAGAATGAATTGAATATGATATGTGTGTGAATGTCTATATTTGGACTTTTTGGTAAGAATGTACATGAGTAAGTATGTGAATGTTGCATGTTTGCTATGAGGAAGTTAAATGCCTTAACTAATTTATGTCTTTGCTATTAGTTTACCTATGACTTACTAAGCTACTTGTAGCTTACTCCCTTTCCTTTCCCTTTTTTTTTTAGATTATTGGGCAAGTGCATGCTCGGATTGGTGATCAAAGGAGGCTCATCTCACGCTATCAAGCTACCTTGGTATATGTATGCATGCTTTTGATATTTTGAGTTTGGCATAAATAGGTGGCTAGTCTTTGTATAAGTATTGTTTTGTAAGTCAAATAGCATGGGTTTATATGTGATATTCATTTTGTAAATGGTATTATGAGGTAGCCATGTTGAACTTATGTCAATGAAATTGGTTGAAATGATTGGTATGTATGTGGGAATGTGTTTTAGGGAGGTCAAGGCTTGGTAAATAGCCTGACACGGCCAGCATAGTAGGGCGCACGGGCGTGTGCCTAGGCATTGGGTGACACACGGTTTGTCCCTACGGGCGTATACTCAGACCGTGCCTCCCCTGCACCTTGATTTTAAATATTGGGGTACCACACGGACAAGAGACACGACCGTGTGTTTCGACCGTGTGGGGTATACGGCTCCAACACGACCGTGTAGGGCGACCGTGGCCAATTTGATACTTTCGACCACGGTCTCTGGACATGGGCGTGTGAAGGCCACACGACTTTATCACACGACCGTGCTACATGTCACAAGGGTGTGTGACGTTGTTTCAAAAGTGAAAAATTTTTCGGGTTTTCGACGCGATGAGATTCAAATCCTAAACATTCGATATGTTATTATTGTGATAGAAAACCCTCGATAAGGGTAAAGTTGTAATGATTTGGTTGTAAACATGAGTCTGTACTCTGGTAAGTTTGGTAACATTCACTACTCGATTCCGATGATGGTTTCGGGTAATGGGTGTTACAGGGCCAATCCAAGTGAGTGAAATGAGCCTCATTTAATTAACTGACCACTATGAGACATTCTTTGTGTCTCATGACATTTGGACACACCCAAGTAATTAGATGAAAGTCTAGTTATTATAAATCCTAAGAGATTAAGAGAACAAGATGATAACATTATCACAAGCTCAATTCCTAGGCAAGTTATTAGAATGTTATGTCATGGCCAATTCAAAGAAGGGAACTCAACATTCTGTATCGGGATATATCTTTCTTTGGAGGACTGTCCTAAGATAACAAAAGAAAGAGAACACATGAAAAAAGAAATCAATATTGGGTTGTGTCTTTGTCTTAGACGGCGGATCCAGAGTATGGAGAAGTGTCAAACAGAGTTGTATTGCTGGCTCCACTATGAAAGTCGAATATGTGGTTGCTTTAGAGAAAAAAAAAAAAGAAAAGAAAAGAAACATGGCTTCAAAAGTTCCTTAAGTTTATGAATAAACATAATATACAAAATTTATATTTATTATTAATTTTTTCCTAACAAATGTTTCTATTAAATCTTGAATATAATTTTTTTTGAATAATCTTATTATAGGTTTTGGTCATATCAATTCTTTTTAAGACAATGCCTAAAACTATCCATGGAATGCCTAGAACTACCCATAACCCCTCCCAACCCATAAATAGAAGGATAATGCACTTAAACGCACTCAGACCCATGTCCTATTGCGTTAACAATAATACCCATGCTAATCGAGCTAAGACTTAATCGACCATCTTGAATATAAAATTATGTTCATAACAAGTTATTAATATAAAATAATAATTATTTTATTAATAATGTTTTCATTGTTAATGTAATAATTATTATCGCTTAATTGGACTTTAGATCCATATTAAATTATAATTTTTATTTTAGATTAATTATCACTTAATTAGTATTATAGTAATATACCAATTAAAATTAATATTTAACACCATAAATATATGTATTAACAAGACATTTTCATTCAAAATAATATCTAAAGAAATACTAAAAAAATCATATTTTAGTATTATTTAATAGGTTTATTTCTATAAAAAAAATTGTATGATTTTTGTTATTATTTAATATGTTTAGTTATTATTAATTAATATTTGATAGTTTTACTATTATTTGATTCTAGTAATATTTACATAACATGTGGATGTTGTTTAGAGTTGTATTGTTAAATAAAATATTAAAGTAATGGTTTTTTTGTATTATAGGTGAAATTTTAACTTAATTCAAATGACAAGTTATTTTATCTAATTACTTAATATCTTATTGTAGGTTGTTTCCCATTTTTTATTTTAATTAATTTTAAAATGTTATTTTATACTCTTAATTAATTTTCAAAATTAATTAACTTTCATATAAATTAAATCAATTATCATTTAATTAGTAAATAAATATTTTTAAAGATATTCCACTTTTTATTATAGGTTGTTTCCAATTTTTGTTTTATTTACTTTAAATGTTATTTTGTTTTCTTAAATATTTTTGAAAATTAATAGATTTTTATTATAAATTAGATTAATTCTTATTTAAATAGTAAATATATTTTTAAAAATATATAAAAATATTATTTAATAAAGTTAAAAAATAAACATGTAAAATCAAGAGAATTATATGGAAATAAAAAATATTAATTAATTACTTAATTAGATCTTTAGGGATTCAATAAAAGACGGTAGGAACAACGTGTATATGCCAACACAGCTTAAGCTATGCGCATATTTATGTGTGTCGTAGGTGATCATAATGATATCTGGAAAGTCATGTCGGCCTATGGGCTACATTTTTAATCGGAGAAGAGGTTTTTTCCTGGACCCTGCAGGCGGCTCACGCTTGACTTTGACCAAATGGCGCAAAACTTTGGCGTAGCGACTCATAATTTCTTTGAGCTTCAGTCCATTATCATGTTGGTGCTTCGTAACCAGCTGAAGCTGTTTCTCTTCTTCCGTAAAGTGGTGACCTAGTGTCAGAGAAGTGCTACTCTTTGCTGATCTGCCCATCATCTCCTTCGAGTTTGCGTTTTCGTCCCCTTTGATGAGCTGCTTCAAGCTTTTACGATCACCACCTTCATGCTCACCTTTTCTTGGGGAGCTTTGATCCAAAATATGAGCAATACTTTTGAGAGGGATTATATCCCATTCAGAGGAATGATTTTGACTTTGACGATTAGCTTCTTGGAGATTTAATGGCTTCCTGGTTCTCTTGGACATTGTAATATCATAATGGCGCTTGCAATGGCTGCCCATTTTCTTCCAAAAACATTTAGGCATACACTGGGACTAATAGAAGGGATGTACTAGCTATGTGGTTGTGATCAGAGAGGTGCTTGCTTAATGTATGAGAAAATATATATAATTGGGGGGGTAGTTTAAAGGTAAAATGTCTGTTTTCTCTCCAACTGAAGGATTAACCTTCTCCCTCTAGAAGTAGCTGCAGAGGTTGAAATTTTACCAACCAACTCCTGCAATTCCCTTTGTTTCAAGTAAGTATGATGCTTCATGCTCTTGTTTAAAGCTTAATTAATTAAAAGGGAAGAAAGTTACATATTGAAATCCCCCCAAATCATTTTATTGTCAAAGACTTGACATTAATTATACCGAAAAGTTAGTACATGCTAAGCTTTTCTTTTGTTTTATTTTTTTTTTACTTGTGAATTAAGCATTAATCGATGTTATAGGCCAAAATAGGGGGGATATTTAGTATGCCACTAAATATGAATCACTGTGAAGACTTCACTTGTATTATCACTCAAAATGCTTGAGAACACGCATGCTTTGATTTCATCATCGATCCTCTCAACGGAGGCGGCATATTATAACTGATAATGGATGACAAAATCAATAATATATAAATATATTTTCTAATAAATGCCATCAATGAAAATTAATGAAAATGCAATAAGTACTAGGCCACAAACAAACATCACCCATGCATTAGTAGAAGATTTTGGAGAGAAAGAGATTTGTGCAATGACTAATTTAAAGCAACCCTTTAATGATGGTCGATCTACCCATTTAATACAGCTGCTCTCAACGGTTTCTTTGCCGGACTAGTTTTGAGTTATGTATGGCCACGTTTCACGTTGGTGTATTATAAAAAGGGGGAGTTGCCAATGCCATGCAGATGCAGACAAGGCAACTTGTGGTTGTGGTTTAATTATTTCCGTCTAATTGGCATCTTGTTTCTTTTTCAGTCTAAACAAAATGATTCACCCAATTCACGAAGCTAATGAAAGCTGCCCATATGGAGACCTCACAAGAGAGGAGTTCTACCAGAAGCATCAGATTCTTCATCAGGAGGGCTTTATGTTGAACAGTCGAAAAATGAGAATCTTCACTCAATCATGGCTACTGAATTCAACACACAATCTGAGAGGGGTAGTAGCAATGGTTCATGGCTATGCATCCGACAGCGGCTGGCTATCAGAGCTCACTGCAGTAGCCATTGCCAAATGTGGATTCTTAGTGTGTGCACTTGATCTACAAGGCCACGGTTTATCTGATGGATTTCCAGGCCATATCCCCAGTATCAAACACGTCATCCAGGACTGCATTCACTTCTTTGATTCTGTAAAACAAGAGTATCGCAAGTTGCCAGCATTTTTGTATGGCGAATCACTAGGAGGTGCTGTTTCTATTCTGATATGCTTTAAGCAAAAGAATGAATGGGATGGTTTGATTTTGAATGGTGCAATGTGCGGCGTCTCAGCCAAGTTCAAGCCTGCATGGCCCTTAGAAAAGCTACTTCCTGTGGCTGCATTCCTCGCACCAACATGGACAGTAGCGGCTGCAAAACCTGTTGCTAGCAAAGCATACAAGGAGGAATGGAAGAGAAGGCTGGCAGCAAAAAACCCGAATCGACGAGCCTCAGGAAAGCCTCCAGCGGCGACTGCTTTGGAGTTTCTGAGGGTGTGCGAGTATATTAGACGGCACAGCCAGGAGCTACAGGTTCCGATGCTAATGGTGCACGGCGAAGATGATAAGGTATGTGATTGTAGGTCCGCTCGGTTAGTGTATGAATCAGCTTCCAGTCAAGACAAAACATTGAAGATCTTTCCTGGAATGAATCATATGTTGATCGGTGAAGGCAAGGACAATGTGGATCTTGTTTTTGGCACGATTTTAGCGTGGTTGGGAGAGCGAGCAGACCAGATCAGACCGGTCTAAATTAATTTGCCAGACCTATTATTTATATTTTTGTACTTATCTTGCTATTATTCTAAGTTTGAATAAGATTGAGAAATAAAAAAAATATATTTATTAAAGAAAATTATTTGAATTAGTGGAAATTTAATATAATTAGTTTACTACACAAGGCTTGGATGAATTTTATTTGTTTAATTAAAATAGCCTTATATTTTAAAATTAATGTTTTCTCGCATAAGGTATGGGTTTCATTGTATGTATTACTAGAATGATTAAAACTCACACAATGTAAGGAAATTTATAAAACGAAAAGAAATACGGATGGAAAAGTAAAAATTTATAAGGCTATACTTGTAGCAAAGGGGTTTACTCAGAAAGAATATATCGATTACGAAAAAAATATTTTCTTTGGTTGTCATGCTCAAGTCAATCCGTATATTATTATTAATTGCGATAGTTCTCGATTACGAGATCTGGAAAATGGATGTTAAGAAAACGTTCTTGAACGACCATATTGAACAAAGCATTTATGTGATGCAACTCATTAGATATATAGCTAAAGGAAACAAATATAAATTTTGTAAATTTTTTAGATCTATAACACCCCTAACCCAAATCCATCGCCGGAATAGGGTTACGGAGTATTACCAGAGTTTACAAATCAAACAGATAGAAAATGTAAACAATTCATATCATATAGCATTCATGTCAATAACCAATCAAAATCATACTTATTGTCCCTTATACGAGCCCTCGGGACCCAAAATACATATTAGAAACAAGTTGGGACTAGATCGAATACTCAAAGAATTTTTTTCGGAAAACATTCAAAACTGCAGAGGTCATACGACCAAACTACACACCCGTGTGCCAGGCCGTGTGAATATACTGACTTATACTATTTAAAAGATATAGGGGACACACGGCCGTGTCACCTGGCCGTGTGCCACACACAGCTGAGACACACGCCCGTGTCTCTACCCATGTGGACGAAAATAGGCTATTTTATAAGCTATTTTTCCCACGCAACAAGGCATGTACCTATAGTTATCATCATACATACAAACAAGCCATATTATGACATCCAAAACAAGTAAAAATCAAAACTTAAATATTAATATCTTAACATACAACCAATATTCCTTTAGGCAACTCAAATGACAGATTATAACATGTGCATTCATGCACTCAATATATTTATATGTACAACTAACATATATGTATAATTGTACCCAAGGTTTACCAAGCTAATTTGCATTATTTCAAACCAAGTCACTTGCCTACCAAAACATACCATTTGGTGCCAAAATGTATTTTAAATACTAATATATTTAAATATATTTATACCTTACATATTAAGGTACCGATTCTTGATCAATTCATCATATCCCTAAACACATGTATATAAATGCACTTTTTAGCCAACATTTTACGTTTTTCCATACAATCATAAACCAAATCACACATCAATCATATAAGGCAAAAATGCTCCAAACAAAAAATGTGCCAAAACACAAGCCAAATAAGTGACTAATTTTAACAAAACACATATAGGCCAATATTAACCAGAATACCTATGCATGCCATTATAACCAAAATCAAAACATTCAAAAGTACCAATAGAACCGATGGATAGTGTGATATAACTTCGACAAACTTCCAACCCGATCAAGCTTCCAATAATCTGCAAAATAAAGAAAAATAACTATGTAAGCATTAAATGCTTAGTAAGTTCGTATAATCTTTAATCATATCAATCCATTTTCAATATGAAATTTATACATTCCAAAATAATCATAAACCGATATCACACGATTTGGAAAACCAACTTCAACAACTCACAAAATGAGTAAATCCACAGCATCACTTATACATATTATTCTAGGATTTTAAACAACTTTAAACTCTTCCAAAATTCTTTATTTTCATTTGCATTTCTTTACTTTCCACACTCGTACTATGTGCATAACTTACAAGCCCTAAGCATATCATTCAACCATAACCACAAGCTAGTGCATTTAAATATAGCTTTTTTCGAATTAATTGTAACACCCCGAATATTTTTTCAGTAAGATAGTATCATTGATATAGTAAAATAAGGAAATAAAGTAGCAAGGAGAGAAAATTTGAGTTATGTGATTGGTAAGTATATTATGACAAATTAATTAAAGAAAGGACTAAATTGTAAAAGTGAGAAAAGTTTTGTTGCCCAAGGTAAATACTCAAAATTTAAGGGGTTAAAGAGTAAATATGAAAAGTTAAAGGACCAATAGTGCAAATATTTTATGGGTGGAATAATCTAGAAACTAAGGAAAATAGGATGAATTAGGACCAAATTAAATAGATGAAGAATTATGAGGGACTAAATTGCAATTTTGTCAAAATTAAGTGATGACTCAACAATGGAATTTTAAAAGATCACGAATGGCAAAATGGTCAATTGGAAGAGAGAGAAATCTAGAAAGTAATGATGATGTTGGAGATATTTTAGATTAATTAATTAATTAATTATTAGTTATTAATATTTTAATTTGATTTTTTATATGATATTTTATTATTTTATTATTATTTTATTAGTATATATAAAGAAAGAAAGATGAGGAAATTCTCATCCAATTTCCATGCATTCACGTTAGGAAGAAGAGAAGAGAAGAAATAAACTTTTCATTCTTTACAATTTAGTCCTTCCACCAAAAATTCACTATTTTCACCTAGAAATCAAAAGAATTTCCATAGCTACCAAATGAGAAAAATGTTAAGGAGACTATGGGGAGTTAGAATGTCAAGTTGGACTCAAGAAATAGAAGCTGGAAGAGAGAGGATATCAAGTTAAAGATTGAAACCAAGGGGAAAACGTAAGAACATCAAGATTTTCATATATTTTTAAGTTGATATTATTGAAAAAGCATGGAAATGATGTTAATGTAGAGTTTTATTATATATATGGTTCTATGTTCTTGATATATTAATGAAGATAAATAAGAGAAAGTGATGGGAAATATTGTAGAGAAAGGAATTAAGGGTGGTATAAACTTAGTAATTAATATCTTGCACTAAAACAGTTTGTACAGCAGCAGTAAGTTAACTTTGAAAAATCACCAAAAATGGTAGAAACTGAATTAGAAGTTGAGTGTGATATGGAATTAAAACTTGTTGAGTCTATTTTCATATAAAAGAAACATAACAAGTAAATGAATTCTGTATTCTGAGATATTTATATTTTTGTAAGACTGATTCAGAATGATTTCGGGATCCTCTGTTCTGACTTGGAAAAATCATTAAAAATTGTATAAAAATTATTATGGGACATAATTTATATGGTTAGATTCTTTAATGAGTCTATTTTCAAGATAAATAAACGAAAACATCATCCGAATCCTATATGAATAGATAATTAATTTTTAGTGAAGAAGGGTCAAAACTGTTAGATAGCAGAACAGGGATGAATTTAAAGAATAAACTGTACGAATTGACTAAACCAACAATTATGAAATTTTTATGGTAAGAATATATATGAGTATAGTTTCAGAAAAAATTAGTGGATCTTAATTTGGAGTTCTGTAGCTCAAGATATAAATAATTTAGTGACTATGACTCAAATGGACAGCTTTGAATATACACATAAGTAAATAGTGAAATTATTGATAATGTTACTCATAAGCATGTTATATAAATTAAGGTTGTGGAATGGAGAGGAGGAGGAAAATATGTATGAATAATCAGTTAGCATGGCTAATTTGTATGTTTTAGGCTCAGGGATTAAATTGAATAAAAATAAAACTTTATGGGTAATTTTGTAAAAATGTTAGAAATGATCAAATTACATGACATGGATTATTTTATTATTTAAATTTCAAAATTCAAATGAAATTACTAATTTAGTTTAAGGTAAGGGAAAAAACATGTTTTAAGGATTAAATTGAAAAGTGTTGAAATTATGTAAAATTTTGATATTTTATAGAATTTATGGGCTGTTATTAATATGTATGATGATAATGGTTGGAAATAAGGATTAAATTGCAAGAATTTATTTTTCTGAGCCTAAGGGTAAAATTGTCATTAATTAAAGATTTAGAGGCAAAATGGTAATTTTTCCTATATCATTAATTGAATGTATTAGAATATAGAATAAATGAAAACGATGACCAAATTTATTATAAAAATCCGGATGACTCAAATATGAGACTAGAATATGGAAAGAAAAATGGCATTTATCATGACATGTAAATATGTGATTATCGTTGAGATGTTGATACAAGGAAATTAAGTATGTTGGGACAAATAATAAATCCAAATAAAATATGTCGAGAAAAATAAATATGTTTGGGGGAAAATATGTCTAATTTTAAGTGATTCGAAATATAAATGTTAGATGAAATAAAATATTTGATAAATAAATTAGTAACTCCAGTAATGCTCCGTAACTCTAATCCGGTGTTGGATTCGGGTTAGGGGCGTTACATTAATCACATGATAAGTCTTTTCATAAGAAATTGTATAATTTAAACCTTACGACTCTTTCATGAGCACTAGCATATTTTCATTTGAGTACTTACCATTTCAATGCATCATATAAATAAACATATTACCATTCAACCAATAGCTTGGCACTTGCTTAAGTATCAAACAACAACACTTGTTAGCATACTTGAACATATTTCATATAAATTCAACGTTGATAAACTTATTTTCTCATTATGTCACATTTAAGTTTATTACTCGTCTCAACTTACATAATCACTTACCAAATCTTCCCAAATCGGAGAACGGCCTACAGATAAGAGTACATCGTTTTTCAGAAGCTTGGAGGCTGAACAGAAGCTCATAAGAGCTAAACAGAAACCCATAAAATTTGAACGGAAGCTCGTAAGAGCTGAACAGAAACTTATAAGAGTTAAACAAAAGCTCAATGGAACCGAACAGAAACTCATAAGAGTTAAATAGAAGTTCAATAGAGCTGAACAAAAACTCATATGAGTTAAACAGAACTCGAAAGTGCTAAACAGAAAGTAAACATTAGAGTTCGTAAAAAATGCTAAATCTCTGTTTACTTGGGTAATTTGCCGTCATTCTTCTCCAATGTTGTCAATTCGCCATCTAACACCCCTTAACCCTAAACCATCGCCGAAACAGGGTTACAGAGCATTATTGGACATATTAGACAATTTATGAATAATTCATAAATAAATAACACACATAGCATAATTTAATTTTTTAAGCCTTAATAATGGACCTTCGGGCCCCAAAATACGTATTAGGAGTGGAACATAATTTATTAAAATACTCAAATTATTATTTTATTATTTTTTAAAAAAATTTTGGCAACATTTCTGCTTATTTTTATATAAAACCCCCTGCAAGTTCAAACTGAAAACAACCAATACCAATGTATTTCAACCACTGCAATTTCATATCTAGTTGCATTAAAATCATAGCTATGACTTTGAAATGATTATTTACCCTAAAAACATCCATATTACCATTAAAATTTAACTTATAATTTTATTCATTTTATTCTAGATTTAGCACCAATTATACCATATATTTTATATAAATTTTCATACCATTTCATTAGTATAAACACTAAAATATTAAATACTATTCTTTAAAACAAAAGTCATGTAACATTTTAAAGTGACCAAAATAACACCTATGTACATGCCACTTTTATCAAAAGAAAAATACATCACCGAGTTTTGAGCTGGAGTCGGGATCGCCTGGATGTAGAACCGGGACTTTGAACACCTATTAACTTGCGCATGGAAACAACCGTACGATGAGTATACATATACCCAGTGGTATTACTATAATTCAAATTATAATGATAAATAATAAAATTTAAATACATATAACAATTTAATTTCTTAAGTACTAATACATTTTCTAGCTTTCATTCCTTAATAATAATTCAATATAACTAATCATCACTTATTATCACATCAATTTGAATTTCAATTACTTCATGAACATTTAGTTCATGCCTTTCATTCTCGATTTCAATTTCATTTCACATTCCAATTCACGATTCAACTTTTCATTTCTTTTCGATAGCTTAATTGATTAAATTCATTTGATTTATCATTTCATTTATTTACCCCTATTAAAAAGACTCGGACTTTGGCGGATACACGGATCCAACCAAACAAACCATATTGGCACCCAGTGCCTCATCGGATAGTTTGAAGCAATATATTGACACCCAGTGTCTCATCGGCCTAGCCAAAGTAAAGTGGTACCGAGTACCTCATCGAATCTATCCGAAGTAAAATAGTGACACCCAGTGTCTCATCGACTCGAGGTCGAAGTATCCCTAAACTCTTCCAATCCTATGGCATGCCAACTATATCCGACTCAGCCAGACTAGTTAATAGGGATTTTCAATTCTCAATTCAAATTCTCTTTCTCTTTCAATTGATCACAAATCATCAAATTCGATTGATATATACATATATATATATTATCAATTCAATCTCAATCTCCAATTCACAATTCAAATCACTTCCAATTCAATCTCATAATTTAATTCAATATACTTTTCATACCAATCACATGTAATTCAATCTATAATTCAATACTAACACATATTCATCATTCAATTCAATTTTCTAAACTCAATTCAATAAGGTTACTTACCTGAATATTTACTTACCATAAAATAAATAAATTTAAAATTAATAGTTAATAATAAATAACTTGAATTATAGTAATACAAACCCGAAATTCTTGATTTACTCCTCGGTAATCTTCTCCTTTCCCTTTCGAGCTGATTTCTCTGGTTCTTCGTTAGCTATGAAAATTAAAATAATTATACTATTAATTACAACACTAATTAAAATAAATAATTGAATTCCTAATCAATTCCTACCTTATTCCCAATTTAATCCTAAATAATTTTACTTACTTTTCTAATTCAATTCATACTTTATTTCTATTCAAATTTCCTCCATACTTACATTTACCTATAAAATTTTCAGCATATTTTCCTAATTTTGAAATTTCTTCAATTTAATCCATACAACATAAAACTTATAGCCTAGTTTACAATTTAATCCTTTAATCAATTCTAACTTAGAATTCATTCAATTTAATCCCTAATTCCATAATTTGTTCAACATAAGCCCTACTTGAACACCTATAAACTCTTGAAATATCAACTTAATTTCAATAAAACCTTATTTAGAACTTCTAAAACATCAAGATTAACTAGAAAAGACTTAATTAACTTACCAGTCAAAGCTTCAAGCTTCAAATCCTTAGTTTTCTCTTTTATTTTTCTTTCGCTTTTTCTCCCCTGCTTCCCGTTTTCGATTCTGTTTCTATTCTCTTTTGTTTCTTTATTTCTCTTTTATATTTCCTTTACTTTTTTTATTTAATTAACTCAAAAATATCTATTTAAAAATAAATATTAGTATTACATTTGGTCACACTTATATTTCTACATTTGTACCAATAATTTTATTAAAATTAATAATTTTTGTTAATTTTATTATTGAAGTGATTGATTTCTAATTGAAACCTATTTAGACACACCACTAGACTCATAAATATTTTTAATAATTATTTTCAAACTTATTTCACTAAGACAAAGGCCCTATAACTCACTTTCCGGTGCCCGTGAATTTTGGATCATTACACGCCAAATCATGGATGTACTCAAATCTCACGTTCAATCCAAATTGAGTAGTAATTTCAATAATATTTTTCCAACAATAATTCAATTCCAACAACAGAACATATATATATTACCAATCACCAATTAACATTTATTTTAATCAAAAGTATATAGAATATAGTTCATACGAACTTACCTAGTTAAATTGCAGAAATACCAATATTTAGGGGCATTTTGGAATTTTTTCTATTTTCCTCGATTTTCCACTCGACCTTGATCTAAATTAATAATTTCATTCAATATATTAATTTAGACAATAAAATAATTCATTTAATGTAATTTGGTCATTTTTTATATTTTTATAAAATTACTCCTAAAGTTTTACTTTTATTCAATTTAGTCCCTGAGCCCAAAACATGCAAATTAACTATTTTTAATGCAAACCCATGCTAGCTGAATATTCATAGTAATCAATACATCCCATTTTTGCAATAATTTCACAACAAACCTTGTATTTTTTATTATTTAACAAATTAATCATTAATTAAAAAATTCATCAAAATCACATAACAAAATACTTTTAAATAACAACTAATATCTCAAATTCATCATTTAACATCTAAAATCATATAGATTCATCAATGAAAACATTCAAAATCTTTAACAGTTTCAAAATCGAAGGTACGAATTAATTAGACCTAATTGTAACGATCTTAAAAATATAAAAATTATTGAAAACAGTGATAAATTGAACTTACATGCAAGAATATAAAATTGCACAACCTCCAAGTTAAACTTCCATGGCTTCTCATCAATGAAAAATAGAAATGTCCAGAGAAGATGCCTTTTTCTCCTTTTTATTTTATTTTAATTTCAATAAATTTACAATTATACAGGTGAATCCTTTTATTTTATTATTATTCCTTCATATGCCGCGTCATCCATTTAATTCAGGCATAATTATTTCTTAAGTCTTCTCTCATTTATCAATTAAGTCATTTAGTTACTTAATTATTATAATTATAGTAAATTTTGCATCTTTTTTAATTAATTAACTATCGAAACTTTAAAATTTTTCAACGTAACTTTAATATTACCTTAATGACACTCTGTAAATATTTATAAAAATATTTACAGCTCGGTTTATAGAAATCAAGTCTCGATACCTCATTTTCTAATATCACTTGACCTAAATTATTATTATAAAACACAAATTATCAATTCAAAAATCTTTTTAAAACCTTATTTGACTCGTAAAGATTAAATAATAATATTTACGAACTTACTGGCTGGATTTGGTGGTCTCGAACCACTATTTCCAGCACCACTAAAAATCGGGCTGTTACAAGATCCATATATGAGCTTAAGCAAGCATCTCACTCATGGAATGAAATATTTGGTTAAACGATCAAAACTTTTTGGGTTTGAACAAAACGTTGATAAACATTATGTTTATAAATGTATTAAAGATGAAAATGTAGTCTTTCTCGTTCTATATGTCAATCATATTCTAGTCATTAGAAATTATGTGAAAATATTGTCATCGGTTAAAATATCCTAAGTCTTATTGGAGAGGTTTATTCGCTTATATGCAAGGATATTAAAATAGTTAAGGCTTAAATTGTTGAGTCTTAAGCAAGGCTCTACAAAGATAAAATTATTATCTTAACTGTATAAATAATTTCGGTTTCCATCTTTATGTTATACATTGCTTCAAAGCTTTGTTCAAACAACATCAAATTAATCAATCATTTTTTATTGTAAAATATTATATCTATTCATATTTAAATAGTTCATGCGTGAATTTAGATAAAAATTAAAATAAAGGAAGATTATATTTTTCTATGGATATTAAGATTTGAATTTTTTATATTTATTTATATTTTAAATTTAAATTTAAAATATTAATATCATATAATCAAATTTTATTATATTTCTATAAGGCATATTACAATTTTGTAATAGCATGTGTATAGCAAGTGATATTTAAAAGTAGTTTTAATATGAAATTGCAATTGAATTTAGATATGAAATAAAATGAGATTTATTAGATTGAACAGTGATATTTGATTATTTGAGTTTATCCAATAAAGAAGAAAGTTCTAGAAAAAAGTCAAATTTGTATTTGATAATTAAAGAGGTGACGCGGCTTGAACTCTCAACGGGGAAAATTTTATTACTTAATTTGAAATTAATGTTTCCACACCTCATTAATGGGGCAACTACAACATTTTTAATTTCTTAGTCATTTGCTATTTTCTTTTCTATACAAATTCCATGAGCTTCCCGTCAATTTTTACACACTGTATTATTGCTGCTTTTTTATTATTATATAAATATAGGTTTTGTCTATTATTCAAATGTGTTTAGAGAAGTCTTTATAACCAAATGGTGGCGAGGTCACCCTCAATTTTTTTGTTCTTTCTATATGGTATATGAGAAGCCTATAATATTATTGTTGTTTTATTTTATTTTCTTAAAATACATTTGTTTGAAGATCATTTGTCAAAAATGTACCATTTTTATGTTAAACGACATTGACATATATGACGTGAATATTTTTTACAAACTTTGACATTAATGGGTGCAAAGTAAAATATTATTGAGGAGTTTGTAACAACATTAGTCTAACCTCAAAACCCAATGCTTATTTTGCCTACAATTATCTCTTTAAACTTAAATATTTTACAGAACACCCGTCAAAGTATTTTTTTAATCTATTTAGGTTATAATCTTTTATCCAGTTGGATTTTGACCCAACTCTAACATTAAATGAAGTTTATAATATTCGACATGTTTTCCGGAAGCATTATCATTCACAAATGTTTAAGATTTTTTTACCCTCGTTTATCATAAACCCTAAACTCTATTTTGGGTTAATTAGGCAAGATGATTTCTCCACACGCAACCAATGTTTAAATGAATTATGCTTAACATCGGGGTTTGAATAATTTTAAATTTAATTTTCTTGAATTCAAATTTAAAAATATCTGAATTTAAATTTAAATTTATAGGTTTTTTCTATCATGATTTAAACCATAAATAAAATTGAGTTCGAAATAATTTGAGATTAAATTCAAATTTGTATAATAAAAATTATTTAAAATTTATAAAATTCAAAACTTTTAAAAATCATATTTATTGAGATAAAATGCTAAAATCGATCCAACTTAAAATTTATTACATTTTAAACTCATAAAAATATATTATAATTGAAATTTAAATAAAAATTAATATAAAAACCAAAGGGGTTGCTTAGCAGCCAAATTCTATAGAAGTTTATTTTTGGAGGGCTAAAATTAAATTATAAAATTTTAAAGGGATTAAAATATAATTTTATTTTTATATGTGCCTGTTATATTAGAATTTTAAAAAATTAAGTTGAAAATTTTTCATCTTTAAAAGAGAGAAAAATGTATTTTAAAAACTTCTAAGATATTTTACCATTTGAGTTAGATCAAAGTCCCTGTGTGCCTTCCTGGCATGTTCCGTCGCAAAGCACCCATAAAACTTTACAATATAATAATATTATTATTAAATTGGAAACGTTTTCCATGAAAATAATAATGACGAGGACAAAGACAGAATTTGTACAAAAGGAGAGAGAAATCCGAATCGTTTGTATTTGATTTTTCATAACTGCCTCTAGTCCTTTACACCATATTCATAGGGAAGAAAACGGAAAGGAAATAAAGCTTTAAAAGTTGGTAAATTAAACAACATTAATTGAACCAAAATGCATCCTTTTGTCGTGGTGATATTTTAGCTTGTGACAAATACCCCTTGCTCGAAAGAATTCTTGACCTCAAGGATCCATGTGTGGGAATTTCTTATTGAGCGCATCCTTTTGCCGTGGTGATATTTTAGCTTGTGACAAAGACCCCTTGCTCGAAAGAATCCTTGACCTCAAGGATCCATGTGTGGGAATTTCTTATTGAGTTGGAGCAGGAGCTCCCATGTTGCATCTTTTGGAAATGAGTTTGTCCATTCTACCAAAACCTTTATAATTCGATTTTTAATGGTGTTGAAAATAGTAGTTCGAGACTACCAAATAGGCAAGTAAGTTCGTAAATATTATTATTTAATATTTACGAGTTAAATATGGTTTTAAAAAGGTTTTTGAATTAGCAATTTGTGTATTATAATGATTTATTAGGTTAAGTGGTTTTAGAAAGCGAGGTATCGGGACCTTATTTCTATAAACCGAGCCATAAATATTTTTATAAATATTTATGGAGTGCTGTTAAGATGATATTAAAGTTTCGTTAAAAAATTTTTAACGTTTTGATAATTAATTAATTAAAAAGGATTAAATTAAAAAAAGTACAAAACTTACTAATTAAAATATTTAAGTAATTAAATGGCCTGATTAGTAATGTACCTAAATGAATAGGATGAGGGGCCATCACAGGAAAAATAATAATAAAAAGGCCCTTTAATGGCAAAATGGTAATTATCATGAAATTAAAAGAACAAATTGAATTTCTAAGAGATTTCTAGGCAATTCTTCTCCCAATTTCGGTTCAAATACACATGGGGAGAGCTCCTTGAGCTGGTTTTGTATATTTGCTTCATGTGAGTCCAATTCATACTCGTTTCTTATAGTTTTGTTAAAGATTTTGGATGTCGCCATTGATGAATCTATATGATTTTTTATGTTAAATGATAAAATTGAGATATTATTGTTAATTAAAAATATTTTATTAAGTGATTTTTAATAAATTTCCTGATTAAGGGCTAAATTGTTGAAATAGTAAAAATACAAGAGTTTGTTGTGAAATTATTACAAAAATGGGTTGTATTGAATGCCATGAATATTTAGCTAGCATGAGTTTACATTAAAAATGATTAATTTGCATGTTTTGGGCTGAGAGACTAAATTGAATAAAAATAAAATTTTAAAGATAATTTTATAAAAAGTTAAAAATAACCAAATTACATGAAATGAATTTTTTTATTGTCTAAATTAATATATTAGAATAAAATTATTAAAAGTTGTCCTAGGAATGGCGGCTTCATGAATTCGGATATGAAGGTAACTAGATTTCAAGTCCAGCTTGGAAAAAGCTCATCCAACAATTCTTCAATGATAGGTATGGGAAACCTATCTTTGATTGTTAGGCAGTTAAGGTGCCTACAATCAACACAGAGCGTACAGGTTCCATCTTTTTTCTTAACCATATCCACAGGTGAAGCATAAAGATTAGATAAAATTATAAAATTTTAAAAAGTTAAGAATAAGATTTTGTGTTAAAAAAATACAAACTAAATTATTAAATTTTAATGAGAGCCAAAAAATAAAAAAAATTATTTCCTTTTTTTAAAAGGTTAATACTTAATATATTATAACTTTTTTTAATTTTATAAACAAAATTAAAAAAATTCTAATTTATCTCGTAACTGAAATTTAAAAAAAATTACTTACAATATATCAAATATTTAAAATTTGAACTGTTTGAAATTGAAAAACAAATGTTAACAAATAGAGACAAAGTCGGAATTTTTTTGAAGAGAATCAGAATTAAATTATATAGTTTAACAATAATAAAAACATAATTTTATCACTTGTTTATATCTTTATAATTTAAAAAAATAAGTCAAATTTTTATGAAAGAGAATTTTCATAAAACCCAGGCGATTACCAGCCACTCACTTGTAAACAAACATCACAAATGTCATTATCGTAATCCATGAGAACCTAAACACCATCGCCCCACAAATCAGAAAAGCAAAGCGTCATTCATAATGTCAAGCACCATATAAGCAAGATATAACCATAGTCTATAAAACCCACACAGTACGCAGGGGCGAAGCCAGAACAATTTTTTAGGAGGCTGGATAAAATTTTAAATTTTTATAGTTTATATCTTTATAATTTGTAAAAGATTAAATTAAATTGTTATAATTTTAAGGAGGGATAAAGTACAATTTTACCTTTACTAATTTAAAATTTTTAAAAAATTTTAAAAGTTTTAAAAATAATTTTACATTTTAAAACAATCGGGTCCCATGCAAACTCCCTAACTTCACCCCTGACAGTACGTTCCAATTACTGCACGCACAACACAACACAACAAACTCTACGAACATAACAAAATCAACGAAAATTAGACAGCCAAAATTTTCATTTAACTAGTGTGTTAAATTTGACGCAATTGTATGATATTTTTAGAAAATTTAAATGCGTAGCTTTTTTCTATTTATTCAATTATAACCACCAAATGTATTCGTATCATCAGCGAAATCAGATTAGGACACCAATATAAAATTAAAAAACATTGGGAATTCAAACTTATTATTTTTAGTTTAAATTAAATAATTAATTTTTAAAAGTGGTCAAAAATGAAAATTTTTATTTAACAAAGGGTGGCTAAAACTAAGATTTGACTGTCAGCACTCAGCATGCCTGGCCCCTGGCTTCCTATATATATTATACAAGGATTCGTTCCTATGTAAAGAGTAGTAAATTTAAGTGGGAGAATTCAAGGAAAGGAAACATTGGTGGTGAGGAGGAGTGAGAGAATGAGCAGTGAGAAGAGCAAAATTCTGATTTTCGGTGGCTGCGGCTACCTTGGCAAATTCATGGTGAAGGCAAGCGTTTCCTTGGGCCATCCCACATTTGTCTACACTCGCCCTCTCAACCCACATCCTCCCAACGCTCCTACTTCCAAGTTTCTTCTTCTCAAGGATTTTGAATCCATGGGAGTCACCATTTTCTATGTATTTCTTTTATTTCCTATTCTTTTTAAAAAGAAAATCCGAGATAATCAACATTTATATCATCAAACTGAGAATGAAAAAATTTTCCTTGTATATTGATTTTTATTATAGGGGGAGCTTGATGAGCATGAGAAGCTAGTTTCAGTGCTTAAACAGGTTGACGTTGTCATCTCCACATTAGCAGTCCCACAACATCTTGACCAATTCAAAATAATAAAAGCTATCAAAGACGCTGGCACAATTAAGGTTACTTACTGCTTCTAACCAATCAAACCCAATATTCCAAATGTTATATCTGTTTATACTCGGTTGATGTTTTAATCGAAAATTGATAATCAATTAAACTTCCAAAATTAACATTTTTGTAAAAGCCTTTAAACGTACGTAGTAGATGACGTGACAAAAATGTATTGACGAATGGGATCTAAAGATTGATATTTTTTATTTATGAGTTTTTTTTTTTTAACATTTAAGCAAAATATATATATATTTATATATATATAAGGCTTAAATGGCAGGGGCGAAGCTAGGGGCTGGTATGGTCCCGGCCCCCTAAAATATAAAATTATAATTTCGGCCCTTAAAAATTTTTAAAAATTTTAAATTAGTAAAGGTAAGATTATACTTTAGTCCCCTCTAAAATTATAAAAATTCAATTTAATCCTTTACAAATTATAAAGATATAAACTATAAAAAAATAAAATTTCATCCGCCCCTAAAAATGTGTTCTAGCTTCGCCCCTGTTAAATGGTAAAATATATTACATGTAACCCCTCTTGAAACGGGAAGAAGCCTCAGAGCTATATTTGTTATTTGATGGCATAGTGAATATTAAATTTTAAGTGTGTTAAATTATGGTGAAAATTGTAGAGGTTTGTGCCATCAGAATTCGGAAATGAAGTGGACAGATCAAGAAATGCACTTCCACCATTTGAAGCTTTACTTGGCAACAAAAGGAAGATCAGAAGGGCAGTTGAGGAAGCTGGAATCTCATTCACTTACGTAGCTGGAAATTCATTTGCAGCCTATTTTGTTGACCTCATTCTTCATCCTCATCAGAATCCTTCAGAAGTTGTGGTTTATGGAAGTGGGGAAGCCAAGGGTAAACTTAGCTAAATTTAGAATTTTAAAACAGATAAAGAGTTCAGAAAATTAACAAATTCATGCATGTTATGCATGCAGTTGTATTCAACTATGAGGAAGATGTAGCAACCTATACTATAAAAGCAGCGACAGATCCAAGGGTAGCCAATCGTGTAATCATATATAGACCGCCAGGAAATATTGCTTCTCAGTTGGAACTCATTTCTGCATGGGAGAAAAAGACTGGCCGGACTTTGAAAAGAGTTTATGTTCCTGAGGAGGAACTCGTGAAGCTCTCTGAGAGTAAGCCCCGCCTTCGTTTCATTTTCCTTTCATATTATATAATATTATGATGTAATTTATTTTGTATACATATATATTGTGTTTAGCCTTGTCTTGCCCGGACAACATTCCGGTGGCGGTTTTACACAACATATTCGTAAAAGGAGATCAAATGAGGTATGAAGTGACGGAAGAAGATTTGGAGGCCTCCAAGCTTTATCCTGACTATAATTATACTTCCATTGATAAGTATCTTGATCTATGCTTGGTTGACCCTCCTAAACCCAAATTAGCTGCTTTCGCTTGATCCCCTCCTACGCATATGTATTTCTCATTTTGGATTTACAAAGATAGGTTGTTCCATGGTCGGTTTGGTTGAATTTGGATGTCTCATGGTGGTGTTGTTTTGTTCTTTCTCATGGAGAAATCATCTAATTATTTCTCCGGCTTTCCATGAACGTGTTGTTAAGGCCGGGTGAAACTGCAATAAAGCCTGACGTTTTATTGAGTTTGATGTTAGGGATTATGAATGGAGTTTTACCCTGTTGGTTTTGATTTACTCTATGATAAAGATGTGTATGCTTGTTGACTTTTAAAATATTTTAAATAAAATTTCATTTTTACTAATTCTAGTTAAATTTGCACGTGCTGTTGAGTCTTTTCCAAAGTAATATATGTATGGTGGTGGGTATCCGCAATACCAATTGGTGCGAATCATTCCCATATCTGCAATACGAAAATATTATACTCCTAAACTCTTTTAAAAATAGTATATAACTCACACAGACATCATCCAATTATGGTTTGTAGTTAATAAGTTAATTCAAATTTTAGATAAAAGGAAGGAACATAATGTTATTGGTCAAATTATGTTTTTATCCTTATATTATATTTAATTTGAAGACTTATACATCATACTTTAACTTATTCAAACTAATTAATTTTGTTTGGATTCATTCACTTTAAAAATAATTTAAATTCAAAAATTGTCATTATTGCAACGCAATCAAATTAATATTATAAGGTAGTATTTGGAAAGCCGCCTATTAATTAAATTTGATGTAATTGTTTATTAATTGGCAGGTCACATCAATTTGAGTGTAATTAAAGCATCTTAATTATACTTTCCAATTTTTAGAGGGAGTATGAGAATTTGAGTAATTACACTTAAATCCAATTTTAAAAAAATTATTTTTATACAAGTTATAAAAATTATATATTAGAAGCATGAAAATGTATGAGTGTTTGGAATGGTTATATAAAAATTTTCTTATATTATAAATCTTAAAAAATATATTATAAAAATAATTTTTGTATTTTATAAAGGTATAACAAAAAGTTATATTATTTAAATCCTAAAAATTGGCTAAAATTTTATTTATATATAAAAAGTTATGTTCAAATATGGAGATAATTTATTTATGTGTTCATGCTATATATTATAGAATAATATAATTATTTATAA
Organism: Gossypium stocksii; assembly: GCA_020496765.1. Lineage (NCBI taxonomy): Eukaryota > Viridiplantae > Streptophyta > Magnoliopsida > Malvales > Malvaceae > Gossypium > Gossypium stocksii. Next base: position 118,328,611 of record CM035629.1, read on the forward strand.
AAAAATGTTATAATTTTTTATTATAACTTATTTATAAAAAATAATTTTCTAAATTTATGAAAAATATTTATTTATAAAAATGTTAGGAAAGTTTTGCATAATTTATTAATCTTTTTCTATAAATATTATATATTATAAAATTTCTATTATTTTTACTTAATTTGTATATTATAAAAAAGGATTTAACCTAATATAAGCTTTCTCCAAATTAAGTTTTTATAATTAAAACTATAGATTATTTTAACTGTGAACTCAAGTATTATAAGGTGGATGCTAATTATGTAAAAAAAAAGGTTTTATTGCACCATATCTAGGATATGATACCATTTTAGATAATGTTGCAAGACACAAGCACTATAGACAACTTGTAAACTCTTTAATTTGGGATATTCAAGATTTCAAAATGTTGTTGAGAAACATTTGTTGTCCTAATAAACAAACATTTATCATATTAACAACATCATTTTCGTATAACATAAAAATTAATGTTGAATCGTACTAGTTTATTGCATATTTCATAATTAACTTCAATCATAGGAGGAATTGAGACATTCCATGTTTTGGAGAGTGCATGGAAGAAGGAAATCTTGATAAATTTAATGATGTGGATTCAAATTCAAATGATGATGATGAACTTAGTCAGTGACTAACATATGATTATAAAGAGGATATGTTAAATATTAAAGAGAGAATAACTCAACAAATACGCGCTAAAACAATTAGATAAAGTTGCATATGATGTTTATTTTTCTTTCTATTTTTATTAGTAATCATACTATCAACTACTTTTTTTAAACTAACATAATATATATGATGATTTGATTTTAATATTTGTTACTTGTTTAGAATTTGTTTTTATCATACTAATAATTTTTTATAGTAATTAATATTTTTAAAAACATAAATTATATAACTGTGTAATTATAATTGGTATCACCAAACATGACTTAAGGAATTACAATATGATTACACTTTTGTCAGCTAAATCTGTCTAAATAAATCGAAATAAATATTAGGTGGAAGAGGAACTTAATGCTAATATTATACAAATTCAAGATTTGGGGGTTATTCCTTTTACCACGTTAAGTAATCTAAATTCATGAATGAAAATCTAGGTTTTACAACTCCCTTAAGCTACAAATTACAAATTGGTTTCCAACAGATGTTGTCATAGCCCAATTTTTGCAAGTAGGAATAAACCCAAACAGAAACCAAAATTAAATAAGCCCAGTCCATTTACAGTTTTTTTTTAAAAACCCAATTACCTTACATCAAATGCCCAAATACCAGTACAGCCCAATACCCTCCTAACACACTTAACCAAATTATAAAACACCTAAATTAAACCTAAATTTAATCCTACCCAAAGCCCAAACCCTTGACCCAAATACAAACCCAATACCCACTAAGGCCCAACACCAAAGGACTCAAAAACCCTAGCCCGAACCCCCATTAGCCTTAGCCGCCTTCGCTGTTCTGCCCACTAGCCTTGCAGCTCCTGACTCAGCACTTGCCCTCTGCCATCTGACCAGCAGTCCCATCCACCGCCCCAAAGTCATCTCAGCACCGCCCTTGGCCACCACAGTACCTGCAAAGACATTAAAGAGACAAGGACAGAAGACAATAGAAAAATAATAAACGAACAACTTGTAAACGAAGTAATGAGGCTATAAAAGCCCGATTTAAAACATTGTAAGGGGTGGGATTTTTTACCAAAAAAAAAGATCAATACGAACAGAGAGATTAAACACAAAATAGTGACATTTTAAGCAATTTCCAGCGAAGGGATACCCCCCAATACAAGCAAAATCGGAAAACAGATTCGAAATAAGGTAAATTTTTTTCGTTTTATATACACACTTTTAATAATCATAATAAAACAGCAGTAATATGTACATAAAATGAATGCAAAAAAAAAGGGGAAGAATCGGAAATTTTTACCTTTTTCCGGCCACCGTTCCGGCGGATGGCGGCGCGCACGGTGGTCCGATCACCGGCCGGTGACCGGTCCGGTGACCGGAGCCTTCCCCGGATCCCCCTCTCTTCCCTTTTCCTCTCCCCTCTCTCTTCTTTTTTTTCTTCTCCCCTCTCCAAATGATTTTTTTTCACCGACTTAGGCCTTTTATAGCCTTCTAAAAATGACACCGTTTTGGGGGCTATACTCAGGCCTCAAAACGGTGTCGTTTTGAGGGACCCGACCCGAGCTCCGACCCTTACCCGCTAGGATCCGCGCGTTATTACGTCATAGGGGATATTTTCTATCTCGGTCCTGCCGCATTTTCTTTAATTTGCAATCAAGACCTATGTGCTTTGCAATCGGGCCCAGAAATTTGTCCCGAATTCTATTTTGATCCTCCGTGCTGCGCAGTGTTTTGGGATTCCCGGGAAAATTACCGTTTTAGTCCCTTTAGGATTAACCCGTGTTCTAATTAATCCTATTTGCGTGTTTCATTTTAAAATCTAGCCCAAATGTTTGTTATTGTTTTCAATTTAATCCCAACTGATACGCTGCGTTTTAGAAAGCTCGGGAATATTACAATTTTGGTCCTTGTCATTTTTACCCGTGTTCAGATGGGTCCCATTTGCTCGTTTTAATTTTAAAATTTAGCCCGAGAGTTTTATTCTGCTTACAATTAAGTCCTAATTTATTATAGTTAATTAATTTTGTTATTCTATTTTCTATTATTATTTCTTATTGGTATTATTATATATTATCTATTTATATCCTTTATTATAATTATTATTTTTATTACTATTTTATAATTGTTACCCATTATCCTTTAAGATTGTTATTATCTGTTTTGTTATTAGTATTTATTATATTATTATATATTATTATGTATATATTATTTATTACATTATTTATCATATTATTATTTTCCATTATTGTTGTAAATTTTTTATTATTTTCTTTCCATCGTAAATAGTATTATTATTAGCCTAATATCTTTATATTATATTTTAATGTTTCGTTTTACATTAATCATCTTTTCAATTCTTGCGACAACCTTACTATTTGTTATCATCTCTTTTTAATTTCAATTTACAAAGGCAATGTTTCGGTGTTTAGAGATTCGAGAGATCGTGCCCTAACGTATTGGGTTTCGGTTTTCTCATCTAAATCTAAATACTCAAATATCCTTCTTAAAACGTAAATTTTAATAATAAAAACCCTACCCATATTATTATCATTTTGCGTATCATATTATCACTCCTGTTCGTATTATCTTTTATTATTGCATTCCGTTCTATTTTTATTGTCATTTCACCGTGAGTTTTACAAATTACCTTCTTCTACACAAAAAACGTTCTTTATAAAGGCAATATTCTGTATTTAGATACTCGGGAATCATACCCTAACGTATTGGGCCGTGACTTCTCGTTTAAATCTAAATAACCGAATAGCCTATCAAAATAGCTATATAATTTTCCAAAACGTGTTCTCGAGAGTCCGAGATATTGCGTCTAAGGCATTGGGCGTGATATTTCGTGATCTCGAGATAAGACTTCCTAAATCAAGGCAATGTTCGGTACTTAAGAATTCGGGAAATCATTCCTTAACGCATTGGGTTCCGATTTTCTTCGTTTATTCCAAGTACTCGAATATCCTTTCGAAATAAATACTCAAACTCTAAATAAAAGGCAACTTGAGCTTCAAAGGTCGAAACGTCGTATCCTAACGTATTGGATGTGACGTTTTGCCTTAAGGCAAATCAGCCCTTTTCACATTTTCGACCAATCCCCAAATGATTTTCAAACAAACAAGGATCGTATTTTAAAATTTTCCCAAGTTTTCGAATTATTGACTTCAAAGATTTCAATTAATCAACGAGGTACCGGTTTCCGGGCGTATCGGGGGTGCTAATCCTTCCCCGTGCATAACTGACTCCCGAACCTATTTTTTCTGGTATGCGGACCAAAATTGTTGTTTTAATAAATCAAATAGTTTATCAAAAATAACCCCCTTTTGAGGTGGCCGATCGCACTCAAAAAAGATCGGTGGCGACTCCAGTCCTTGAAAAACCTTTTAAGTCGACGTCCGTTTTGTTTTCACAAAAAGGGTTGCGACAGCTTGGCGACTCCACTGGGGACTTAAAATGAGAGTCGAACTTCAAGTTGATTAGTTTTTGTCTTTCGGTCAAAATTCTAAAATTTGTTTCTAATATACGATCCTTTCACTACACTTATCGCTTTTACGACATGGTTTTCATTATTTTACTGCTGGCTTTTATATCTCTGCACATTCCATTTGCATGACCATCGGGGTCACACCCTTTAAGTGGGAGTGAGAAACTATGCCTTCGTGAGGTTTTCACCTCCGCATGGGCTAGTGGACTGCTTCCGGGATACATCCGTACCTATGTCTTCGTGAGGTTTTCACCTCCGCATGGCCATAGGGAAATGTGTCCCCCTGAACCGAACTCGATCCATATGAGCCTATAATGGGTGAGGATTGAGGAATCTGCTGGTTCAGGTACCTTTTACTCTAGAACCGAGCTACATCTACTGAGCCTTAGAAGCCCACCCTAGGTGAAGTCAGGCCAAACCCTAGAAAAATTACCCTAATATGCTCTATTTATTATTTTATTGTGGTACTGACATGGTTCTGTTTTGTTTTGTTCATGATTCCATTGCATCGCATAGTCATAGAAAAGATGCGTCAATTCAGGTTCGGTTGCTAAATAGAGCGCTGATCATGGAAAAGGGGTTTCTTGATAGAGTGGAAGAAAATGCGACCGTCCGAAAGTGGTCCGAGGAAACATGGCAAGAGAAAGGAAATAGTTTGGTAGAGGGATATACTTCAGAGTTATGGGACTTTACCAGCATCAGTGTAACACAAAATGATCTTCGAGAGCTGAAAGAGATATGGGTCGGCTGGGGCGACGAGGCCAAGCAGCTGTTTTACTATAATTATGGTGATCTGTCTTACTTACTCGATATTAAGGTAGATAAGCACCTATTTCGAGCCCTGACTCAATTTTGGAACTCAGCATACAGTTGTTTTACTTTCGGGAATGTGGACTTGGTACCCACGGTGGAAGAATACACCACCTTACTTCGTTGTCCGAAGATACAGATAGATAAAGCCTATGTCAGGGTGGTCAACGTCCCAAGCTTTGTGAAGAAATTAATAAATATCACAGGCATGAGTGAGCAGTGGGTCGTAGCCCGAATCCAACAGAAAGGCGAAGGTAAGTGTATTCCGTGGAAGAGTTTGAAGGATCTGGCCCTAACACATCCTGACATGAAAATAAGAGTCGATGTGTTCGCCTTAGGCATCTACGGGCTAGTGATCTTCCCTAAAGCCCTAAGGCACATAGATGAAGCAGTTACTGATTTGTTCGATCGACTAAACAAAAGAGTCAATCCAGTCCCTGCAATCTTAGCAGAAACCTTCAGATCATTGAACGCATGCCGAAGAGCCGGCGAGGGAAGATTTATAGGCTGTACACAGCTCCTGCTAGCTTGGTTCCATAGTCACTTCTGGAAATTAGAGAAGCCGTCCTACCGAGCCTGCTATGTGGATTATTCTCCGTTAAAAGATATAGCATCCACACCAAGACGGGATGGCATTTCAGAAGAAAAATGGATGGAAATCCTTCAGAATTTGCAAGTCGAAGATATCGAATGGAAAGCTCCATGGCTGACTCCTGATCAAATTCTATATCGTTGTGGTGACTTCGACTGGGTTCCTCTTCTGGGGATATGGGGAGCTATTGGATACGCTCCACTGCTCGTATTGAGACAATATCAGTCAAGACAGTTTGTGCCAGCTACGCAAGGTTTAGCCCAAAGTGAGTTTGTGTACAGAGGCGAAAATTATAAACAGAAAATTCGTGAGATAGCGAAAGCTTGGAGCAAAACTTGCAGGATGAAGAGATTTGCTGCAAAACCAATGTCAACCCCTGAGTACGATTACTGGAGAAGTCAAAGAGTCAACGATAATGTCCTCTTGCCAAGTCAAGATAATGCTCGGCCTTTAGAAGAGCATCTGCGAGTGATCCCATCAGAATTGGACGTTATCAAACAAGACTTTGAAGAAAAGAGTCGAGAATTAGGAAAAAGGATAGAGAAGCTCGAAGAGGAAAAGATGCAATTGGGATTAGACGTTGATATCCACAAGCAGGAGGCTGAGAAGCTAAGAAAGGGGAAGAGTAGGGTCGAAGAAGACTTAGACGATTTGAAAACGCGATACAAGAAAATTTGTAGGGCCAGAAGGACTGCTGGTTTGGGTAAGACGTCAGAACAGTGGAGACAAGAGGTCAAAGAGGAACAAACTAAGGCTAGTCGTTGGGAAAGGCAATTTCAGGAAACCCAAGCACGAGAGGATACACTAAAAAGAAGTTTACTAGAGAGTCAGAGTGAAAAAGACAGGTTGCGAGCTCGGGTAGCTGACTTGGAAAAGTCCCTGTATCATCATCGCAATCGTAATTCCGTGATTGAGCTGAAAGCTAGTTTAAGCAAAATCGATGAGTTAAAAGTGAAAATAGAGGAGTCAGAGAGGGCACTGCAAAATGCTGAATTACGAATTGAACTCCTTGAAGCGAATAATGAACACTGGAAGGAACAGCTCCACTACTCACAGAGTCAGGTTAGAGATCGGGATCATGTCATGGGCGAAGCCTTGATTCAAATTCGAGAAGTCGCCGAGCATCTGCAAATCCTAGCAGCAGAAGCTGATATATTAAGTTTAAAGTTTGAGTCAGTATCAGATCGTGGCCGAAACTTAGCTTGGCTTCTCAAAAAGGTTAAGACCCTAGGAAATAGGGCCAAGTCGTATATGTAATCATCTACCTTATGTAAAGAAGTTCGTTTTCTAGAAAAGTGATCTAATAGAATCGAATCAAGAATTAACGCCTCTTTCTTTTCATTCATACGCAGTGCATCACATTAACCTGCATATGCATCCATAACTAATATTCATATGGCATCTTTCGCATTCATAAGGCATTCGTACATTCATTTCATGTAAATATATCATTATCGTTCACTAAGGCCCAAAATCACACGATTCGCAGTTACGACAATATAAAGGCTGGAACTACATCATTCGTATAGAACACGTCGGCGAGTTAGAACAATGGAAGCTGCATTTAATGAAAGAATCGAAAGAATGGAAAGAATTCAAAAAAAACTACAAGAGCAACTAGCCAAATCACAGCAAGAGACGAGGGATCTGATGGTGAGATCGCGGGAGGAGTCACTAGAACAAAAGGACCAAATGACTAAGATGATGGAGATGATGTCGGCCTTAGTCAAAGGGAAGGGACCTATACAAAACCCTGAGGTTGTGAATCTTGATCAGGATCCACCCTACCCTCCTGGGTTTACTCCGCCTTACGCGATACATAGAGGATACACGCAAGGGGGACCCGCGGGCCTGGAACAACGGCCTGTAACACCTCCTCCTGTAGGACAGGGGGTATTCATGGCAAACCCAGGAACTGCTCCGATGGATCCACCTGTCCCAGACCTAGACGATCCTGCAGAAATCGCTAAGCTAAGGATAGAGGATCATGAAGTCCAAGAAAAATATAGAAGTCTGGAGGAAAGACTTAGAGCGATAGAAGGCATTGAAGTCTTCTCGGCACTAAACGCTAAAGAACTTAGTCTGGTACCTGATTTGGTCCTCCCTCCAAAATTTAAAGCACCGGATTTTGAAAAGTATGATGGCTCGAGATGCCCGAAGGCACATCTCATTATGTTCTGCCGAAAAATGACAGGCTATGTTAATGAAGACAAGCTGCTTATACACTGTTTTCAGGACAGTTTGACCGGATCAGCTCTCCGCTGGTACAACCAACTCAGTAGAGAAAAGATTCGAACCTGGAAGGATTTGGCAGCGGCATTTTGCGAGCAGTACAAACATGTCTCCGATATGGTACCCGACCGCATGACACTACAAATGATGGAGAAAAAGCCATCAGAAACTTTTAGACAATATGCGCAGAAGTGGAGAGACATCTCGGCTCAGGTAGAACCTCCATTGACCAAGACCGAGATAGCAGTCCTGTTCATCAATACCCTGAAGGCGCCATTCTATGATAAATTAGTCGGAAGCGCCACAAAGGACTTCTCGGATATTGTCATATCCGGTGAACTAATAGAAAATGCGGTTAAAAGTGGAAGAATGGAAGGAGAAGGTTCGAAGAAGGCAGTGCCTATGAGAAAAAAGGAGCCGGAAGCCCACATGGTGGGAACCGGAAACTGTTATGCTCCTAGTCCATATCCTAATCAATTTCGATCTCGAAATTACCCACCACCAAACTTCTATCAACCACAAGCCCCCTATTACCAACCACCACCTCCCTATCCTTCTTACCCTGTCTATGCAACCAACAACCCGAGGCCAGCCACCACGTTTCCTCAAAATGCCGGCTCCACTCAAAGTCAACCCAGAAAAGAACCAAGGCCAGCAAGGCCAAACCCCGAGAGACCCCAATTCACCCCCATTCCGGTATCTTATGGGGAACTATACCCCAAGCTTTTGGAAAAACAATTGATATCTCCCCATTACATGGCACCGTTGAAGCCCCCGTACCCAAAGTGGTACGACCTAAATGCTAGCTGTGCATACCACGCGGGGAACCAGGGGCACTCTACGGAAAATTGCATCGCCTTTAAACGAAGAGTCCAAGGACTAATCGATGCCGGTGTTTTGCGCTTCGACGGTACCGGCGGTGAAACCGGGAACCCGTTCCCAAATCATACTGAAAGAAATGTAAGCGCAGTGGAGGAGATAAACGATTTGCAAACCAGAAGGGTTGTTTCAGAAATAAGTTCACCTTTGCAGAGAATCTGGGAGGTGCTGCTTGAAAAAAGATTACTCTGTCGTCTTAAAGGGGTAACCGAGAAAAGAAATGCGAAAAGTCAAACTTTTTGTGACTTTCATGAAGTCGAAGGACATAACATCCAGTCTTGTGAGCAATTTAAAGAACTACTCCAAGACATGATGAACAACAAAGAGATTGAAATCTTCAACGGAAGAAGAGAGGCCAGTGAAAGAGAAATCTGTGCCTCCGATGGTCAATCATCGGATCTCCCTTACACCGCTGAACGACCACTGATAATCTACTATGATGCAAGGAGAGAACCGGTAAAACTGAAAATGATAATTGATACGCCATCACCTTTCCCGTATAAGGATAGTAAGGCGGTACCTTGGAAGTACGATGTCAATATTGTCACTCCTGAAAGTGAAAAATTCCAAGGCACGGTTGAAAATATCGGAGAAGTTGGTCACTTTACCCGGAGTGGAAGATGCTATTCCAAAGAAGTTGAATCAGCAAAAAGGAATAATGATTTGAAACAAAAAGGAAAGGCACCCATGCTTGAGGCTGAACCTGAATCTGAAAGTCCGCCTGAACGGCAAGAGACCAAAAAACCTGTGAATGAAGAAGAAGCACAGAAATTTTTGAAATTCATTAAACATAGCGAGTACAACGTGGTCGAACAACTAAGTAAACAGCCTGCACGTATTTCGGTATTATCCCTGTTATTGAACTCAGAGCCGCATCGAAATGCCTTGTTGAAAGTATTGAATCAAGCCTATGTAGCAAACAATATATCAGTCGAAAAGCTTGATAAATGGATCAATAACTTGAACGCAGATAATTTCATCTCCTTTAGTGATGATGAAATACCACCGAACGGTAGAGGCTCCGTAAAGGCGCTGCACATAACAACCCGCTGCAAGGGATATATAATACCAAACGTGCTTATTGATAATGGGTCAGCGCTTAATGTTATGCCCCTGGCCACACTTTCCAGAATTCCGATAGATTTGTCCTATTTGAGGCCGTGTCATTCCGCGGTGAGAGCATTTGATGGAACGAGACGAGAAGTTGTAGGAAAAATTGAGATCCCTCTAGAAGTGGGTCCTTATATCTATGACGTCGAGTTCCAAGTTATGGACATCACCCCTTCGTATAATTGCCTCCTGGGGAGGCCATGGATCCATTCGGCTGGGGCAGTTCTGTTATCCCTTCATCAGAAAATAAAGTTTATCATGGATGGCTGCTTGGTTACCGTTGAGGGTGAAGAGGATATTGTTGCGTCTATCTCAGCAGACACACCTTACCTCGAAGCGAACAAAGACGCCCTGGAATGCTCCTTTAGATCCTTTGAGTTCGTCAACGCCACATTTGTGGCTAAAGGAAACAGAATTCCCATGCCTAGGCTGTCGAAGAATACTGAAATGGGAATCAAGCTGACGGTAGGGAGAGGGGCCCGAGCCAGGAAAGGTTTGGGAAGACATCATCAAGGGATAGTCAGGGCCTTAAAACCAATACCTCATAAAGCCCGATTTGGTCTAGGATTCCAACCAAAGGCACATCATTTGAAGAAACAGTGGAAGAAGGAGCAAGAAAGAAGGGTTGCGAGAAATCTAGGACGAGAGCCGGAATGGGAACCCATCGAGTACCCCCATCTGTCAAGCACATTCACATCCGCTGGGATCATATATCCAGGGCAAGAGAATGAACATAGCCCACTGTTACTCGCTGAGAAGGCTTTTCAGAACATTTGTATAAATGTCGTTGATGAAGAAGTTGGTACAAGTAAAAGTGTTTCGAGGATACGCCCTTGTCCCCCAGGTTACATGTTGAACAATTGGACCGCTGAGGATCTTCTTGTGGTCTATAAGTCTTCCTCAGAGTAATGTCCGATATTCACTTTTTGTGTCCCTAAATATAATGGGGTTCTTTTGTAAGAGCTGTCGTCTGCTCTTTATCTATTAAATGAATATTAATGAAGAAGCATTTTGTCATAACCTTTTGCATTTGCATTTACTCCATAATTATTCTTCCATTTCACGACTTGTTCTTACACTTACCTCACACCATACCATAACATTTTGTTTGTTGTTGCCAATGCTTGGATGTCCCTCTATAGTTTTTCTTTTTTATCCAATTTTCAGGTGTTCAGATACCAATGACATGAACGAGCCCGTTACCAATCTTGAAATTGATTTTGAGAGGACTGTTTGTTTAGGAGAATTCGAGGATGAGGGAAATGCCAAAGACTATGTCTCGTCTCCTGACTTGCTAAGGTTGGTGGAACCAGATTCTACCTCATCAAGAATCTGTTGAAACAATAAACCTGGGCACTAATGAAGATAAGCAAGAAGTGAAGATTGGGACCTCACTCTCAGAGGACACCAGGCATCATTTGATTGATTTGCTTCATGAGTACAAAGACGTGTTTGCATGGTCCTATCAGGATATGCCGGGATTGGACGGGGATATAATTGTTCATAAGCTCCCGCTGAGACCCGAATGTAAACCCATTCAACAAAAATTAAGGCGGATGAGGCCCGAAATGCTGCTGAAGATAAAAGAGGAAGTCAAGAGGCAATTTAATGCAGGCTTCCTACAAGCTTCAAGATATCCAGAATGGGTGGCTAATATTGTCCCAGTGCCAAAGAAGGATGGTAAAGTGCGAATGTGCGTGGATTATCGCGACCTGAACCGCGCAAGTCCTAAGGATAATTTTCCCTTACCACATATCGACACATTGGTGGACAATACGGCGAAACATTCATTATTTTCTTTCATGGATGGATTTTCGGGGTATAATCAGATCAAAATGGCTCCCGAGGATATGGAGAAAACCACCTTTATAACAATGTGGGGAACGTTCTGTTACAAGGTAATGCCATTCGGGCTCAAGAATGCCGGGGCCACGTATCAGAGGGCCATGGTGACATTGTTCCATGATATGATGCATAAGGAGATAGAAGTCTATGTCGACGACATGATTGCTAAATCCCGAGGAGAAAAGGAACATATTGTGAACCTCAAAAAGTTATTTGAAAGACTGAGAAAGTTTCAGCTGAGGCTTAATCCAGTTAAATGTACATTCGGGGTTACCTCGGGAAAGTTGCTGGGCTTCATCGTCAGTGAAAGAGGCATCGAAGTGGATCCGAAAAAGATAAAAGCCATTCAAGAATTACCACCTCCGCGCACACAGAAAGAGGTCAGAGGATTCTTGGGAAGGCTAAACTACATTGCCCGATTCATTTCTCAACTCACCAATCAGTGTGACCCCATCTTCCGACTTCTTCGAAAGCACAATCCTGGAGAATGGGACAAAGAATGCCAGGAGGCCTTTGACAAAATAAAACAATATTTGTCTAGCCCCCCTGTGCTAGTGCCACCGACTCCAGGGAGGCCCTTAATTTTGTATCTAACTGTGTTTGAAAACTCAATGGGTTGCGTATTGGGGCAACATGATGAGTCGAGAAAGAAAGAGAAGGCGATATATTACCTCAGCAAAAAGTTCACAGAATACGAAGCAAAGTATTCGTCGATTGAAAAATCCTGTTGTGCTTTGGTTTGGGCAGCTCGGAGGCTCAGGCAATACATGTTGTATCATGCGACATGGTTAATCTCAAAGCTGGACCCGATAAAATATATGATGGAATCACCCGCACTCTCGGGGAGAATGGCCCGATGGCAGATCCTCTTATCAGAATACGATATCATCTATGTGAACTAAAAGTCAGTAAAAGGGAGTGCGATAGCTGATTTCTTGGCGGCTCGAACAACAGAAGAATATGAGCCCCTGAAATTTGATTTCCCGGATGAAGACTTAATGTGTATCACAGAAAAAGAGTGTGAGTCATCAAAAGGGACGCCTTGGAAAATGAGCTTTGATGGTGCATCGAATGCCCTGGGGCACGGAATTGGAGCGGTCTTAATATCACCGGAAGGAGATCATTACCCTTTCACTGCTAGGCTCAATTTCTTCTGCACCAACAACATAGCAGAGTATGAGGCTTGTATCATGGGACTACGGGCAGCCATTGAACGAAATATCAAGATCCTAGAGGTATATGGGGATTCAGCCTTAGTGATCTACCAAATCCGCGGAGATTGGGAAGTGAGAGATCCCAAGTTGATTAAGTACAGCTATCTGGTGGCTGAATTGATCAAAGATTTCAAAAAAATAACTTTTAATTACTTCCCACGAGAAGATAACCAACTGGCTGATGCCTTGGCCACTTTGGCTTCCATGTTTAAAACAAATAGAGAAGCAGAAATAATGCCCCTCAAGATGAGCATATACGAAGTCCCTGCACATTGTTATAGCATTGAGAAAGAGGCTGACGGACGACCTTGGTACCATGATATCTTAGAGTACGTCAAGAATCAAACGTATCCTGAACAGGCAAACGAGAATGACAAAAGAACAATCAGAAGAATGTCAGTGGGATTCGTTCTTGATGGAGACACCTTGTACAAAAGAGGTAAAGATCAGGTGCTTCTGAGATGTGTAGACACTACTGAGGCTAAGAAAATACTTGAAGAAGTTCATGAAGGAATATGTGGGACCCATTCCAACGGTTTCACTACAGCCCGGAAAATCATGAGACTCGGGTACTACTGGTCGACGATGGAGAGTGATTGCATTAGCTACGCAAGAAAGTGCCACAAATGTCAAGTTTATGGCGACAAAATTCACGTAGCTCCCTCGCCCCTTCATGTTATGACGTCTCCATGGCCCTTTTCAATGTGGGGCATGGACGTTATAGGGCCGATTTCTCCCAAAGCTTCCAATGGGCATCGATTCATTTTCGTGGTCATCGACTATTTCACGAAATGGATAGAAGCTACCTCATTTGCCAATGTGACAAAGACCGCTGTCTGTAGATTCTTGAAAAAGGAAATCATTTGTCGATATGGTTTACCTGAAAGAATCATCTCAGATAACGCCTTGAATTTGAACAATAAAATGATGACAGAAGTGTGCAAGCAATTTCAAATAAAGCATCATAATTCCTCGCCTTATCGACCAAAGATGAACGGAGCTGTTGAAGCGGCTAACAAGAATATAAAGAAGATTATCGGCAAAATGACAGAGACCTACAAGGACTGGCATGAAAAGCTGCCATTCGCTCTGTTTGCATATCGCACATCTGTGAGAACATCTACAGGGGCAACTCCTTTCTCTCTGGTCTATGGGATGGAGGCCGTGCTACCTATCGAAGTTGAGATACCGTCCCTACGAGTCTTAATGGAATCGAAACTCGAGGAGGCAGAATGGGTCCAAGCTCGATACGATCAGCTGAATCTCATCGAAGAAAAACGTTTGAAGGCAATCTGCCATGGACAGATGTACCAGAAACGGATGATCGCCGCCCATGACAAGAAAGTAAGGCCAAGAGAATTCCATGAAGGAGAACTCGTGTTGAGAAAGATCCTCCCAATACAAAAAGATTTGCGAGGGAAATGGGCACCTAATTGGGAAGGACCGTATGTCGTAAAGAAGGCATTCTCTGGCGGGGCCTTGATCCTTACAGAAATGGATGGGAAGGAGTTACCAAATCCAGTAAACTCCAATGTTGTGAAGAAATACTACACTTAAAAAAAAAAAAGAAAAAGGGAGATCAAGGTGAAAGCCCGAAAAGGGCACCTTGGTCAAACACAAAAAGAATACGTTAGGATGAAAACCCGAAAAGGCGTCCTAATAAAGCAAATCTGGGCCCAAGGGGCAGAAGCAATCTTGGACAGTGGGCCAAGTGACCAGGCTATAGTATGAAGCATTTCTGAAATACTCGAGATCTTCTACACAAGAAGTCTTGCTCAGAAAGATTCTTGATTCAGAAACGTGGCAAAGTTCATGCATTGAATATCTAGAACATTTGTATCCACTAATATGGTTCCTTTCCTTCTATGGCACTTTCAATTATCCTTGATTGACTTTGTTTGTTATCTTCGAAATTAATGTGAAGTCTCTTTCTTGTACCTACCTGACCATTTGCACGCATCTCATTATATTGTTTAATTGATAAAAAGTAATATGACATGCTCTGAACAAAAGAAATGTTGAATATTACTCGGATAGAAAACTTGATAGACGCAAGAGTCTCAAAGCAGGAACAAAAGTTCAACATATACCAAACAAGTGATATCTGAGAAACGCAGTTTACTTGTAAAGCTCGAAAGAGGGATATAAAAGCCTGAAGAGAAAATTAAGAATCCTAGCGTTGAAAGCAGATCATCATGATAAGCAAAATAGGAGCTCGAAAGCAAGAACAAAAGCTCAGATGGGGCAAGATCACTGCGAGAGTCGTGATGAAAAGAGATCACGACAAACGAATGCAGGGCACATAACATGTTCATGTAGGCATGAATGCATTTAAGGTAAATAGGTGCATATCACGATAACATCATGCATGACATATACAGGTATTCCAAACAGAGCAAAAGGTTTTGGGGAAAGCTATCCAAACCAAAGAAAAGATACTTGAATTCCACCATGTGAGAAATTCTGGGTGATTTTAATTTATGTTTTCGAAAATTAACTCATATTGCGAGAGGTGAGTGGAGCCTCAAGACAGGTTGAGGTATTTTAATTTCTGTTATCTGACTCATATTGCGAGAAGTGAGTCAAACCTTAAGTCACGACAAGATGTTTTCAACATCCGTCTTTAATTTATGTTTTCAGAAATCAGCTCATATTGCGAGAAGTGAGTTGAGCCTCAAAACATGTTGAGGTATTTTTAATTTCTGTTATTGGCTCATATTGCGAGAAATGAGTCAAACCTCAGGTCATGCCGAGGTACTTTCGAATCTGGTTTTTATGTTTTCAAAATTAGCTCATATTACGAGAAGTGAGCTGAGCCTCGAGACACGTCGAGGTACTTTTAATTTCAGTTTTAGATCAACTCATATTGCGAGAGGTGAGTTGAGCTCTTTTAGTTTCAGTTTCCAGTCTATGTTTCAAGCTCAACTCATATTGCGAGAAGTGAGTTGAGCTCTTTTAAATTCAATTTTAATTACTGTTCCAAAATCAACTCATATTGCGAGAAGTGAGTTGAGTTCTTCTAATTCTAGTTTCTTAATTTTATGTCTCAAAGACCAACTCATATTGCGAGAGGTGAGTTGAGCTGTTTTAATTTCAGCTTTTATTTCCTGCTTTTCAAAAGTCAACTCATATTGCGAGAGGTGAGTTGAGACTTTTCAATGTCTGTTTGTAATTTTCTGTTTCTCAAAGGTTAACTCATATTACGAGAAGTGAGTTAAGCCTTGGACCTCATATCCAGATATTTTCAAATGCTATTCTCAACGTTTGCTTTTCAAAAATCAACTCATATCGCGAGAAGTGGGTTGAGCCTCAGTCACACACTAAGGCACTTTTAATGTTTCAAAAATTAACCCATATTACGAGAATGTGCAGGTCAAGCAATTTTTGACTTCATCTCAATGAAGGATGAAGATTAGAGCTGATTGAAGACATTAGATTTTGCCTCCTTGAAGCTGCAATGGAGCCAGTTGAAGATACAAATTGTGCCTTTTTGAAGTTGCAAGGGAACTAATCAAAGATGTAGACCTTGCATCCCCAGTAAAGTCGCAGAGTCGCAGTTTGAAGTCGCAAGTTTCATCTTCCTAAAGTTGTAGCAGAGCGGATTGAAGATACAAGATCTCATCTCTAAAGTGGCAGAAGACAGATCACGATGAATTACATATCTCTGAAGAGAAGACAGATCGAGGCTACAAGGTAGATCTCAGAAGTCACGATGGATTGAACCTAAAGCTATGAGAGACGATGGGTTACTTAAGAAGGGAAACCCCAGAGTAAGTCAGAGGCTAGCAAGACCAGGCAAAATTGGCCTTTCTTTATGTCTTTGCTCTATTACCGTTACACGACAATGAGCAAAGAGGGGCAGCTGTCATAGCCCAATTTTTGCAAGTAGGAATAAACCCAAACAGAAAGCAAAATTAAATAAGCCCAGTCCATTTACAGTTTTTTTTTAAAAACCCAATTACCTTACATCAAATGCCCAAATACCAGTACAGCCCAATACCCTCCTAACACACTTAACCAAATTATAAAACACCTAAATTAAACCTAAATTTAATCCTACCCAAAGCCCAAACCCTTGACCCAAATACAAACCCAATACCCACTAAGGCCCAACACCAAAGGACTCAGAAACCCTAGCCCGAACCCCCATTAGCCTTAGCCGCCTTCGCTGTTCTGCCCACTAGCCTTGCAGCTCCTGACTCAGCACTTGCCCTCTGCCATCTGACCAGCAGTCCCATCCACCGCCCCAAAGTCATCTCAGCACCGCCCTTGGCCACCACAGTACCTGCAAAGACATTAAAGAGACAAGGACAGAAGACAATAGAAAAATAATAAACGAACAACTTGTAAACGAAGTAATGAGGCTATAAAAGCCCGATTTAAAACATTGTAAGGGGTGGGATTTTTTACCAAAAAAAAAGATCAATACGAACAGAGAGATTAAACACAAAATAGTGACATTTTAAGCAATTTCCAGCGAAGGGATACCCCCCAATACAAGCAAAATCGGAAAACAGATTCGAAATAAGGTAAATTTTTTTCGTTTTATATACACACTTTTAATAATCATAATAAAACAGCAGTAATATGTACATAAAATGAATGCAAAAAAAAAAGGGGAAGAATCGGAAATTTTTACCTTTTTCCGGCCACCGTTCCGGCGGATGGCGGCGCGCACGGTGGTCCGATCACCGGCCGGTGACCGGTCCGGTGACCGGAGCCTTCCCCGGATCCCCCTCTCTTCCCTTTTCCTCTCCCCTCTCTCTTCTTTTTTTTCTTCTCCCCTCTCCAAATGATTTTTTTCACCGACTTAGGCCTTTTATAGCCTTCTAAAAACGACACCGTTTTGGGGGCTATACTCAGGCCTCAAAACGGTGTCGTTTTGAGGGACCCGACCCGAGCTCCGACCCTTACCCGCTAGGATCCGCGCGTTATTACGTCATAGGGGATATTTTCTATCTCGATCCTGCCGCATTTTCTTTAATTTGCAATCAAGACCTATGTGCTTTACAATCGGGCCCAGAAATTTGTCCCGAATTCTATTTTGATCCTCCGTGCTGCGCAGTGTTTTGGGATTCCCGGGAAAATTACTGTTTTAGTCCCTTTAGGATTAACCCGTGTTCTAATTAATCCTATTTGCGTGTTTCATTTTAAAATCTAGCCCAAATGTTTGTTATTGTTTTCAATTTAATCCCAACTGATACGCTGCGTTTTAGAAAGCTCGGGAATATTACAATTTTGGTCCTTGTCATTTTTACCCGTGTTCAGATGGGTCCCATTTGCTCGTTTTAATTTTAAAATTTAGCCCGAGAGTTTTATTCTGCTTACAATTAAGTCCTAATTTATTATAGTTAATTAATTTTGTTATTCTATTTTCTATTATTATTTCTTATTGGTATTATTATATATTATCTATTTATATCCTTTATTATAATTATTATTTTTATTACTATTTTATAATTGTTACCCATTATCCTTTAAGATCGTTATTATCTGTTTTGTTATTAGTATTTATTATATTATTATATATTATTATGTATATATTATTTATTACATTATTTATCATATTATTATTTTCCATTATTGTTGTAAATTTTTTATTATTTTCTTTCCATCGTAAATAGTATTATTATTAGCCTAATATCTTTATATTATATTTTAATGTTTCGTTTTACATTAATCATCTTTTCAATTCTTGCGACAACCTTACTATTTGTTATCATCTCTTTTTAATTTCAATTTACAAAGGCAATGTTTCGGTGTTTAGAGATTCGAGAGATCGTGCCCTAACGTATTGGGTTTCGGTTTTCTCGTCTAAATCTAAATACTCAAATATCCTTCTTAAAACGTAAATTTTAATAATAAAAACCCTACCCATATTATTATCATTTTGCGTATCATATTATCACTCCTGTTCGTATTATCTTTTATTATTGCATTCCGTTCTATTTTTATTGTCATTTCACCGTGAGTTTTACAAATTACCTTCTTCTACACAAAAAACGTTCTTTATAAAGGCAATATTCTGTATTTAGATACTCGGGAATCATACCCTAACGTATTGGGCCGTGACTTCTCGTTTAAATCTAAATAACCGAATAGCCTATCAAAATAGCTATATAATTTTCCAAAACGTGTTCTCGAGAGTCCGAGATATTGCGTCCTAAGGCATTGGGCGTGATATTTCGTGATCTCGAGATAAGACTTCCTAAATCAAGGCAATGTTCGGTACTTAAGAATTCGGGAAATCATTCCTTAACGCATTGGGTTCCGATTTTCTTCGTTTATTCCAAGTACTCGAATATCCTTTCGAAATAAATACTCAAACTCTAAATAAAAGGCAACTTGAGCTTCAAAGGTCGAAACGTCGTATCCTAACGTATTGGATGTGACGTTTTGCCTTAAGGCAAATCAGCCCTTTTCACATTTTCGACCAATCCCCAAATGATTTTCAAACAAACAAGGATCGTATTTTAAAATTTTCCCAAGTTTTCGAATTATTGACTTCAAAGATTTCAATTAATCAACGAGGTACCGGTTTCCGGGCGTATCGGGGGTGCTAATCCTTCCCCGTGCGTAACTGACTCCCGAACCTATTTTTTCTGGTATGCGGACCAAAATTGTTGTTTTAATAAATCAAATAGTTTATCAAAAACAACCCCCTTTTGAGGTGGCCGATCGCACCCAAAAAAGATCGGTGGCGACTCCAGTCCTTGAAAAACCTTTTAAGTCGACGTCCGTTTTGTTTTCACAAAAAGGGTTGCGACAGATGTTTTAGAATCATAATTCAGATACATGCTTTTTTAATATATAAATATTGTTGGATTCAACTTAATTTAGGTTTTAGTATAAGTATTAATTTTAGAATTAATATTTGGTACATTAATAATATATATTTTTTAATTTCATAAATAAATTTAAAAAAATTAAAAAATTACCATGTATCTCATTATATATATTTTTAATATTTTACTATATATTATAACATACTTATCATTATTCGTCTCTGTTTTTAAAATCTAAAAAATTCACTTCTTTTAAGTCTTAACCTTAACTACTTTCAAGTTGTGTGTTAATTTCTTTTATCCTATAAAATAATTTAAATTCAAAAATTAGAACTCTTGCAATATGATGAAACTATGTCAAATTAACCCAAAATTCATACATGTGCTTTTGACCAATCAACATCGTCTAATTGAACTCAAGGCATCTGTTTATACAAACAACACAAAAGTGAGGGATGAATAAATTGTTCAGAAAGTAGGCCATGATGATGACAACGATTGTGTGTGTGATTTCACAAGTTAAAGCTCCAATTGTTATTTAGGACAAAATAGGGTTTCAACATCAAAAGTATGTATCAGATGACTTGTTTTAATGCTTTGCCTTGTAAGATTTCCATGTTTCTTTCTAGCTCCTTCCTTCACCTGTTCAGGATCAGCTTATTTGTTGGGTATGACATTAAGTTTTTATTTTCTTGTGGCCAAACGTATGAAGAACTACTTATAATTTGGTTTACTTTATTTTAGCTTCTAAAAAATTCATGTTTTTATTAAGTTGTTAATTGAAATAATAGACGATGAAAACATAAATTTGAATTTTAAAATTAAAAAAAAATGTATTTATTAAATGAACTTTGTATGTAATCGGAAAAAAAAAAATGTTGTTGGGGAGATACCACCTTGTCTGCTTGGCTAAATGAAAGAATTTTTTTTATCCCTCTCATAAATTAAAACATTAAATTTAAATATTCCTAGTTACTTTCATAAGATAACCTTAATTTTTTAGGATAAATCAGGTTCCCACTATAATCATATTTTATCTCAGATTAACCATTACATCTTTCATCATTAAAAAAGTCGATTACTATTAAATAGTAATTAAGTTATTTATCACAAAGACAAACTACTAGTGGCCACACTTACCTTTCATCTATCATGTAATGTCGATGAGAAGATATCATTTACCTATTAGTTGAGCTATGAATTCCACTATTATGAATGATGCTAATATATTGCAGAAATCGTATGCCCAACACACCGACTTTCAATTCTTTATCTATTTAAGCTCAAGCTTTTACTTACATCAAAATATACAAGTCATACATGCATAGTTCATCATCCACTTAAGATCAATATATGACACATTTTGAACGTCACAAGTGAATAAATCCATAAACGAATTTAAAATCTATTCTACTTGGTCATGTCCGATGTACTATCAATCCAATCAATCACATCTATATCTCTATCTTCTGAGAGTCATTCGCTCCGATGCTCAAGATAAAGCATATCCTCAATTAGACTTGATAGATGACATATTAATTTTTCAATCGATTATAGATGACATATTAATTTTTCAATCGATTTGCTCATTTCAAATTAGACTAAAGACATGTTTAAGTTCATATACTAATACGAGTTATCTTTCTATATTACGATCTAACCACGTAATATCACTTAGTATTAATTAAATATTAGATAATCAATGAGTCAATATTTGCTTTCACTTTGCTTTGTGTGTAAAAACATTAAGGACAATATACAAAGGATATTAATGTAATTAATGGATATTATTATTAAACCAATTTGTTCAAAAAATACATATGTACATAAATGATAATGCTACACTTAAGGCACCAAAGCCGACATCCTCCTTTAGGATTACAGTTGAAGAATCAGACAGAACAATATGAACAAGAAAAGAAGGAATCTCATCATAAAAATGTCATTGTGCTCATGATAAGGCCACCCATGCAAGATGGTGAGTTGCCTTATTAGCACCCCGACAAATCCAAAAGAAAGACAAGTTCTGAAGTTGAGCAAAAAGAAATCAGTACTCATCAATAAAATCTCCCAATTCTAAACAATTTTCCCATGAAGATTGAAGAGTAGTGTAAACTTCTAGACAATCTATCTAGGCCAAGACCGAATCGAAACCTTCGACCTCTCATACAACTTTACTTATGAGAAAATATATTTAATTTTTACATTAAATGGATTTCAAAACGATTAATTAATTTAATTTCATTTTTAAACTTTAATTATTTAATTAAATAATAATTCAAAAAACTTAAATTAATTATCAGGTCATTACTAGAGGTGATCATAGGCTAGGTCAGGCCTCAATAGAATTTTAGGCCCATTTTATAGGCTCGGGCCCGATCCAAAAAATGGGCCTAAAAATTTGTCCAAGCACGAGCTTTTCCTCTATCGTCGAATGAGAACATAACGAACTCCTCGACCTCTTCGGTTGGCACCACCTCGGTTATGACCAGAAAGTGTACTGGCTCTTTTGCACTTTCATTTAGAACTGGTTAAAGCTTTGTGTCAATTGTTATTGTTAAATCTATGTCTACTACTAAATTAATAATTACCCTTAATTAAGTACTTATCACCCTTAGCCAGGAATACCCTATTGGTATCATCTTCACTAAGGATTACCACCTAAGATACTTTCTCGGGCTCACTTAGGCACACAAATACCCTATTGGTTTCATTGTTTGGCACAAGTTTTACTCAACAGAATACCCTCTCGGTCGCACCTATCTAGATCTTCTACTAGAGGTGTCACTTTCTAATATACTAAGTACTCTTAAATAAACACCTAATTTTAGGTTATTAATTACTTAATCAATCAATTAACTTAAACAATTGAAACATGCAAAATATTTATAAAACGAAAACTTATTCAAATTATAGTTTGAAGTTAATAAGTTATTCAAATTTTAGATAAAAGGAAGGAACATAATGTTATTGGTCAACTTATGTTTTTATACTTATATTATATTTAATTTGAAGACTTAAACAACATACTTTAATTTAATATAATATATTCTTCCTCTTCCCACCACTATTATTATTATTTGCTCAATCAAGATCAGTACATCTTTAAAAATTTTGTTAATCAACTAATGTGCATCTTTATAGAATTCCAAAATTTCTTCCATTTAAAATGTAAAATTATGATTATTAGAATAATTATTTTTCATTATATTATCGTAAAATTATGATTATTAGAATAATTATTTTTCATTTTATTATCGTTTAATCGTTTAATAAAAATCCAATTCAATCTCATAATTTGGATTTTTTTTTAAATCAATAAATTCTTCTAAATATTTAGTACATTATTAGTTGAGTTTTTAAACTCATAAGTAGGTTAGACAATTGACAAGTGTCATATAGAGATATAGTAAAATATTTAAAAAATAAATATTAAAAAAAAAAACACAAACATGCAAGATATAAATAATAGAAGCATGCAAGATATGTATAAAGCGTAAACTTATTTTAATATTTACACAAACAATCAATTAACAAAGTTAAAGAAAGAGATATAAATAATAGAACAAGAAAAGAGTTGGAGAATGCTCATTGATTCACCGATGTAAAAGCGTGGTTCTAGAACAATCTCCGTTTGCAAAAGTTTCACTTCAGACTAGAATCTTCCGATTTACCGGACATAAAATAAACTAAGTGAAAACTAAGAACAAAATAAAAACTTAAAGAATAAATTGTCTCCCTAAATCTGTCCCTAATGTGTTGTTCTGAGCTCTTACTTATAGATTACATGTATTATAATCTAATTAGGTCAAGTAAAGATGAGTAAGCATATTAATTTAGGTTGTGCAGACGAAAACTCCCTTGCTAATTTAAGTGGCCTTGTCGCAGTCGTGTCACAGTGTCAGAATACCCTCAAGCTTGTGTCGTGACAACGATGGAAATTTACTTGCTTTGGTGTTTTCAAGGCCATGTCGCGACATCCTTGGGTGTGTGTCACGATATGGAAGACAGTATGCTCTTTAGGTGGTTTGGAAGGTGTGTTGTGACATCCAGGTAGCGTGTATGATTACGTTCTTAAACATTTGAACAAAAATCAATATTAGTCCTTGTATTAGTGTAGATTTATTTTATTTTCATTTGGTAATTTTGAAAATTGTACTTTTGGAATTTTATAATTTTAGTGTTGATTAAACTGTGCCTATTAAATTCATTAAGTCAAGTTTTACTATTTTTAAAATTAATTTTTATATGATTGTCAAAACTCAAAAAGTATAAGGATTAAGAATAATCATACTAGACATAATTGACTAAATCTAAAATTTTTCATAAAAATAAAGAGTAATAGAAAGATTTAACTAAACATATTTATTACTACGCTCAGAATCAGGATAAACATTTTAAAATTCAAAAAATTAGATATTAAAAATAATCAAATTAAAATATAAAAAAAATTATATCATAAACTTCCATAGAGTAACAAATTCTAATAGTAAAAATTGACTAAAATCACCCACATTTTAGAAAACCAGGGAGAATGGTTAGTGTATAACATTTGCAGTTAGAAAACTTCCAAAATTTCCTCTTTTCACATAGATAAATAAATATAGTTGAATAAAATCTACATATTGAATTCAAATAATATTTTGTATTTGACAATGCATAAGTTTATTACGATATATCCTCAATAAATTAATAAATATATTTATTATATTCTTTTTTCATATAACATCCAATGGGTCATTCACAGTTTATAAATTTATGCACAAATATAAATTCATAAAGTTAACAACCACAATAACAAATTTACAAATTTACTCAACTATTTATTCTCGCAGAAACCTTTCATTTATTTCTAATAATTTCCTTTACTATTGCTTATTTTTATTTTCGTAAAAAGTATAGGTTATTTTCCAAATACACATAAATCACAAAAAGTCATGGTGGCTTTAATGTTTATTTTAATTTCTTTTTTACTTTAAACAAACAAATAAGGGCAATTTAGAAGGAAAAATAAAAAATGATTGCAGTAGCCACCATTCCAGCCTAGAGAATAGAAGCCTTTCAACTAAACTACGGGCTAGAAGTAATTCATAAAGAATAAAATGAATAAATACAAATAAATATGTCAAGGTTCATTTCCTTCAACTCCAACAAAACAAACAATACTAAAAAATGTATTTGATGGAGAAATATAGTTATTGGTCAAGAGGCAGCCATTCTAGTTGTAGATAAATTTCTCCACATTCAACATTTTGGAGCTTGATTGACACTTGCTGTTTCACCTTTCCATCAATGATGTTCACGACGCTGTCCTCTATAAGCGCATTATCCTCGGACTTCAGCCATTTTCCTATCTGCATATTTGAGAACATTTCCGGGTCCCCATATGCCATTGCAGATGTTATCAATGGCTGTATATCGATCTCTGCTTCTCCCATGATGTCGTCTGCCGAGAATGTGTCATAATCATATACTTGCTGCAATGTGGAATTTTTAACCTATTATAATTTTGCTTAAGATGGCAGCAAAGCACATCATCTTTATCATAATACGGAGATTGAAGCCATGAACACGCTCCTCCACCATGCCTAATCATTATTTGTATATCAAACATACAGGAAGAGAGGCTCGAAAACATACATTTACTTAAAGAATGCAGAGCCACATACATATGACTCTATCCAAATCAGCCACATCACCATTACAGAACTTCATAAATAGGTAGAACCAAATTCTAAAATATTGCACGCAGAGAAATGGTAATGGTCCTTTAAGAAATATTAAATTTTTTGCAACTAAAAGCTTTCTCCTTTTTTCTTTTTTGGGAAAACGACAACAAAGATTCTTAGTAACTTATATTTGGAAGAAAACTACACTCACCAACTTCACGGGCCCAAAATTTTGAGGAACGGACAGCATGAGTTCCTCATTCCAAACTGGATTCAGGTTGCTCTTTATTACAGCCGTCTGAATAGTCTAACAAGACCAAGTACCCAAAGTTGTGTCATTAGTAAAAGAAATAGCATCAATCAAAGTAACTAATCCTATTAACGAACACATAAATATGTCGAGCATATCCAAAAGGGACATGCTTGTAGCACCAATTAAAAGGAAGAAAAATATATAAATTACAACAAGAGCTTTAATAGAAAGAGGTATGAAGTCTGAATCACCATCCAACCCAATGGTAATAACAACTTCATCCACTTGCAGAACTGGTACTGATGTAATCTACTAGCATAGATGCCCATAAATCCATGTAATGCACATACAGAGAGAAATAGAGGGAAAGTATAACATAATTTGTAAAGGTCCACAACATGAGATTGTCACAAGACAGCAACAATTATAGCCTAGGCATAATTTGTGTTTCAGTAATGAGTAAAAGCCAAAGATGTGAAGCAACTAACCTGCTTCCCAAGCGTCAAGACAACGTAAGGATCACTTGTCATCATATCCCTGATGGCTAAATTTATGCCTTTTACCACTTTGACCTTCAGTAACCCAATATATTCTACCACGGTTTCCTGTTACAATTCTTACGTCAAACAGGATTGAAGTTATTATTGACTTGATTTTTGTCAGTAAACAGTCACAACCTGCAACACTCAACATGGACCTTTTCCAGATTTTACTGGTAGACTTTTCCAAAATAGTAAACAAGAAGCACATAAAAATATGCACCTTCAATTATTATGGATCTATACAAATAAACTGAATGCAAAATTAACCTATAAAGAGCATGCAATACAAACAATCCGTGTTCAGCTCAAGCTATTTGACAAGTGACTATATTATCTCTTTACATCACTAGTAACATGATCTTCCATATGGTTCCTGAGATAATGAAGCAGATTGGAGGAAACAAAGACCAAATGAATTTACCGGTTCCTTTGATGACTTTATCCGGAAGCTATCCAAAATCTTAGTAGAAAAGCTTGATTGAATAGAAGCAGAACTCTTTCTTGATGTGATCCGCAAGCTAGATTTCAAAAATTCTTCAAGTTCATACTTGGATCTACAAGAAGATTTGAAACTAGTAATTACTATACAATCTAAACAAGGGCAATCTGTCAAATCTACTCTTTGGTTCCAGAAAAAAACACAGAGAGAGCAATTCATGAGTTGAATGGTTGATCATGGAAGTTTAAGCGCCGAGTTTCTATCTAAATCCAGTTAAAAAAGAAATAGCATGAACAGAAAAAAAAGGTTTAGAACACGATAGTATCCAAGAGAAATGACAAAGAAATGCTCAAGTTGAGAGATTCTGTATTGGTTTGAACTCTAACCTGATAAATCTGCTCCGCTCATCATGAGTACTATCTGGGCCAGGCTTTGAATAACCTTCAGGTATATAGGCCTCATAGATTGCATTAGCAGAGGAATTTCCTCCAACTTCAATCATGGCATCAATGTCTTCATCAGGCCATTCATCCAATTGCACCGATAAAACCTGAAATCATCAGAAAGTTTCAAAAAAAATATAGTGATGAATAAAGGAAACACTATACAAACAACAAGATAAGGAAAATAAAATTTCGAAGTATCATATAATATTATGTAAGTGGAATTGCAAGCATGATATAGGCATCAATCACAAGAATCCAAAGCTAAAAGATTCTACACTAAAAACATAAACATGAGAAACACTTCAGTTAAACATATGAAAGATTTAACCGGTATGTATTATTATCATAAAAACCAATCAATAATGTACAGTTCACAGATAAAGGGTGTTGTGTCATGTATCAGCTCTGCAGGTCAATTTGTAGCATCCCGCAAGCTTTTAAGGAAACACAATAAAAAGAAAATAGAATTATTTAACATCTAAACGAAATTGATCCTCAACATATTTTTATTGAACCAGAATTTTGGGGGGGGGGGAATTAAGTTGTAATTTTTACGCTAGCAAAAATACAATTTCACCATTTTAATAGCCTATATCTTTATAATTTTTAAAGGATTAAATCAAATTTTTATATTTTTGGGGGGGGCCAAAGTACAATTTTACCTTTACTAATTTCAAATTATAAAAATTTTAAAGAGCCTAAATGAAAAAAAAAATTCATTTTAGGGGGCTAGGCTCCTGTCACCCCCTAGTTTCGCCCCTGAGACGGGAGTATTTCAGAAATATATGTGAATTAACACAAACATCCATTCTGGATCAATCAATAGTTATTTTAAACAGGCTAGCAGCTAGACTTATTAGTTCACATATTAATTGTTTAAATTTGTTTTCCTTATCTTTTAGTTATATCATTTATCAACTGTGTAAAAACCACAGCTATACAGCTAGTTCTTTTGTCAAACTACACACCTATTACCCAATAATTTGATCTTCTAATTGTGTCGATTCATTTAATGATACTAAGATTCCATGCCAAAAATCAGATAAAGGGTTTCCTACGATTATTTATATAACATGTACACTGCAAAGAGCAAACATAAAATCTTTTATATATTCCCTAAAAGTCAAGGTTCCATGAAGAAAAATAATTAAATGCTGCCTGAAGTACTTACCTTGGAGATGCGAGCACCAAGACTTCTGTGCACACCACTGCATTTCAAGCATATGAAGACGCCAATATTTGCTGATCTGATAATACAATTGTCAAGTCATTTATACAAATAAATACAAATGCTTGATATTACAGTGTTTTATGTGGATAGGTTCTAAGTTTGCATAAATTCATACTTCAAAGGTGACACTCTATCGCCCTATACATAGGAATAGAAATGAATAGTGAAATCTAGATATGTTGTATGTTAATACTTACGCCCACTTTGGATCCGGAGCA
Source organism: Gossypium stocksii (assembly GCA_020496765.1). Classification (NCBI taxonomy): domain Eukaryota; kingdom Viridiplantae; phylum Streptophyta; class Magnoliopsida; order Malvales; family Malvaceae; genus Gossypium; species Gossypium stocksii. The sequence continues at coordinate 118,357,004 of CM035629.1, forward strand.
CCACAGTCAGCACAAATGCGGTTATCAGTTTGATTCATTAAGTTCTTCAATCTTCCATTAGCTGCAGAGCAAGAACACATTTTTCGCAAAATTCAAAAAATTAATGTAATAGAAAATCAACACATATAAGGAGGCAAAAAATATTGTCCAGGAAAAGGTATGCAAGTATGCTGATTATGGTTAAATTCACCAAATAGAAGTATATCTAGCCTCTTGGACTGAATACAAAACCAAAAAGTGAACTGTTTGGCATTTTATGTTTGATCATGGTGCAAAACCAGATTAAAAGTGTGTATTTCATGGCAAATCCATTGTCTTCAAGATTGGTTGAAACAAGGAGGAGAAAAGAAAAAAAAAATGAATGGCATGCAGGATGTGAACTCATCCCTTCATTCTCGAGCACCATGTTAAATATTAGGCATTTATATACTCAAACTTTACATTTTGTAGTGAGGAAAACAAGCTGACAAATGAATTCTACAAAGACAAATCCAAAAGATTAGCTCTCTCTTTAAGACAGGCATTAAATTCTTTCCACCTTAATTTATTCAACTGAAATGCACAGGCCAACTACAAAACAATGCTAAGACCTAATGCAATTACCTCGAGAAAAGTTTGAGCCTGTGCGCAAATGTCCTACTAATTAGAAATGGGGCATGTCATTTGGCAGTGCAGTAAATTTTATTAGAGAAATGATTCCCCCACCTATATTTTCCCTCTTAAATTTTGCATGGATCTCTATCTGAAGGTCAATACCAAATCATTGTATAGAACAGGCTGACTATGAGCACCATTTATTGATGTTTAATATTAGCATACCTGAGGTAATCCTCTGAACTCGACTCATTGCTCTGTAACCAACCCACAATCATCCAACAAGCAGGCTTGAAAAATCTGACAAAACAGAAACCAATCAGTGTCAACACTTTTCTCTCTTCTTTTTCGTCTTCTTATTTCACACTAAAGAGAATTGAAACACCATAATAACAACCACAATAATAAAAATGAAATCAATTATTTCAAACAAGGTGCTAGAATCAAAAGCAGGAAACAGAGAAATGAAATTAAGGAAATACATCAAATGAAATATCCTGAAACAGCAATACCATAAAATATCAAGAAAAACAGAAGTTTTTAAAATCAAATATCAGCTAAAACTTGTAAAGTGTTAAAAGTCCAATAATACCAAAATCCCAAAGTTTGTTGATCATTACCAGCAGCAGCAAGGATACTATGAAAAAAGATAGCCAAAGCCAACCAACAATTGAAATTTCAAAATGAAATCAAAAGATCTAAAACAGGAGTCTGGAAATTTAGAAAACTGAAAAGTCTCAAGATACCCAAAGACAGATTGGCTAAGAGTGGGAGACAAAATGATATATGAAAAAAATAAAAGAAAAGAGTATGAGAATGAGAAGTTATCTTTCTTTTTCAATAAGAATCTCATTCAAACAAGAAACGTACATCAGAAAAGTCGGCTCGACAAGCAAAATTGACAAAGTCGCAGCAAAACGACACAAACATACAAATTGCTTAGGCCGCAGATGAGACAACACCACGAACCACGTACAACGTTAAGTTTTTACTTTTCTAAGCCAAAAGGTGATGACAACCATGGAAGGAATCAAAGTTTATTTGTTTAATAAATATAAGAATTATTCTTTTCTTATTCAATGAAGAAAGTTTTTATATTCAGAAAAGACGTTGATGAGAATAATTGACGAATCTTCCTTTTATTGATTCTTTAATGGAATCTACACTTATATTAAGCTTCTGTACTCCTAGACTCTAAAAACGGGCTCATTAATCTGGGAAACTTTAACTTTGGGCCTGCAATATGGCCTCAATATGTTTTGAACTTCGACTCCAAATTAAAACCGTCAACTTTTTTCATCCAAACAATACTCAATTAAATATGAATTGTTGTAAATAGATTCACCAAATGGATGTTGATATAACTTTTTGCTTTCGTAATCTCTAAACAATTTACAGGTTGCTTTGATTCCCTGATTTATGCTATGATAATTGAGATCTTATAAATTATTGTATCAAAGTCGAATTATTCTTTCATTTTTTTCTACTCTTCTCTTTTGTTTTTAGTCTAATTCTCATAATTTAATAATACCCCGCTTAAAGTTTTTCTGTTAGAATCAAATTTCATTTCTCTTTTGCTTCCAAATAATCCTAAATTATATCTCACAATATGCTTTATACTATTTTTTCCTATCTTCATTCTCAAATATATTATTATAATTTTGTTTCTATAAATTATGCATTAGATTTTAGTCAATTTTTTTCCTTCATTTATTTCCATAAGTGAAATTCTACTTATGATGTAAATGAGTTTATATGTGTTGTTGATGAACCTATTGACATGCAAGTTCAATGATGTTGAATAGACTTATATTAAACTCAAGGTGTTGGTAATGGTTTATGCTTAATCTCTGAATTGTAAGATTGGAAATAGTAAGTATGCAAATGGAATGAATCAAGATCTTATGGTAATGGTGATGAAATAAATATTATGTTTATACATGATTGATTTCATATGAATCATGAATAGATGTACTAACTTGTGAGTTTGATGGTGTTATATAGGCTTCTACTAAGCTTATGGCATTGGTAACGGTTTGTGCTTATACTATAGATTTCATTACTGAAATGGTAGATTATGTTTTAAGTTTATACGAGCTTACTAAGCATTCATTGCTTACGTAGTTATTTTCCTTTGTTTTATAAATTATCAGAAGCTTTATCGGTTGGAAGTTCGTTGGAGATATATCACACTATCCAGTAATCAATTTGGTAGTTTTTGAACAATTTGGTTAAGGTTTATAATGGCATGTATAGGATGATTTGTAATGGTATTATGGTGTATGTGTTAATGATGTTTTGGTAAGTGTAAGCTTTGGTAAGCTATGTTGGTTTGGTTCACCTTGATGCCTTACCAAGTTATGTGATTTTGGTCACTTTAAAGTGCTTGTTGATATTGTCCTCTTGGCATGTTGATGATAGTTTGAAAATGGTTACTTGCGACATATTTTAGTTCATATTTGAACTAGGTTATTATGTTTGGAAATGGCAAATTAACATGTATAAGATGGTTTATAATGGTGCTTCATAAATATGTAAATGGAAATTTGGTATGTTTATGCCTTGATGTTTAAGTATGGTTGATGGACTTATAATGCTTGATTAGGTAAGTCCTTTTGGTCACTTTTTGCTAATGGATGTCTATGGCATATTGGTACAATTTGTTGGTTTGAGAATGGTCAATATGTAGTATGTTGAGGTAAGTAATTGAATAGGTTATCATGTATGAATTGGTACAATATTGACATGTTTTGATGCTTGATACCATGATGTATTATGGTGCCTTTGAATGGCATATTGATTAGTTGAAATAGGGTATTAGAAATGACATATATACATGTGTTTTGGTGAGGTTTTGGTGTTTTAAAATTATGTATTATAGGTCTAAATGTTTATGCATGATACGGTTTTGAAATGATTTGATTTTAAGTAAATTTTAGTCCTACTCAGAGAGTTACACGGGTGAGGAGAATAGATGGAATAATAAAATAAATAATATAGAAATATAGATTTATAAATCAAAATATATTAATATAAATATAATAATATAAATATTAGTTCAATTTTAAAATTTTATATGGTTGTAAAGTTCAATTTAAATAAAAATAAAGTGACAAAGACATTAGTTCAAAAGTATAATAGTAAATATCAAAATAAAGTGACAAATTTCAATATCTAAGAAATAATATTAAAATATACTATATCAAAGTTTTTGAAAAAAGTTAAGTTTTTTTTTTTTTATTTTTTCTTATTTTTCAATATGCAATGATTGAAAAGAAAAATATTTTCTTCCAACTTTTTCATCTTTCTTATTAATATTTTTAATATCTTTTTATATTTCTACCCTTTCAATTTTTCATCTTTTCAATTTTCTACTACATCTACCAAACAAACAAAGCCGATAAACGTGGAATCAAATTACAATCCCCTGCTTAATGCCAAAACCAAGTAAGATGGATCATGGTTAAAGTGGACGGAGACAAAATGTCAAATTTTGTAAATAATGTTGAAAAGAAACGGAATCGACTAACATTGCAAGATTTCAGGAATGGTTTTTCCATAAATTTTATGCGAAACCCACATATTAACGTTAAACAAAGCCCAAAAATTCCAGTGGTCAAAGCAAACGATACAAATCTAACTCCAAAGAGAAGAAAATGGGCTTTAGCCTCCTCAGTACTCACTGCTCTTTACGAGCTTTAAACCTGGGAGGTTTTGCAGGTATTATGTAGCCCAAGATAATCAATGCTATCGGAATGATGGTTCCAATATAATACACACTCCCATATGATGCAAGTGTCTCGTGCTTGCTTAATACCTGTACCATACAACAAGGGAAGTATATTAAAAGCCAAGTTACGGAAATAATATTATCATGATCATCCCACACCATCTGTCCAGTGACATGGCCAACCGATTAATGGCTTGATTGGGTGAGCGTATTATCACCCAAAGATGATAAATTTCAAAAAGTTAATGGTTTAACTTTACTAGAGAGAGAGGGAGTAACCATGAAGCCAACACAGGAGTAGTTCAGAACCAAGAGTGTGTAAGCAAAGTTCATCACGGCAAATGCTTTCTTCACAAGAGCCATATTTGTGGGTATAGCCTTTTCCCATTGGTAAATAACTGCTCAGAAAGAAAATGGGAGAGGTGAACAAATAAATGTAATAATACAATGATCTGAATAACAATAACGATGCACAAATCAATACCTCTTGAACCAGCAATCATCAAAGCTGACTGAACAAAGAATATAATGTACCCAGGATACAATCCCTATAACAAATCAGAGAAGGCAAGAACAAAAGGTTAGCGCCAGGAAATTTTTTAGTGAATTCTACTATCATATTTTTTAGAATTGCCTTCTACAAAAGGAAGACAAATATAAGAACATCATAAAGGTTTTTCAGTAGTGTAGCAAATGACTCACATGCCAAACAGCACTAACGGTCTGTGTGGCCAGTAGCTGGAAAAAACCAGGCTTCTTCCCCTTCTTAACAAGTCTCTCATAAACATCTGCACCAATAGAGTACTATTTTAACTTTTTACTCTGGGTATCTTATGACTTTAGCTTGTATTTGATTCAAATGCCCCAGATATCCAAGAAGTGCTTCATGCTAACAAAACTAAAATAACTGCTCTTACTTTAAAAGCTAAAAGCCATAAAATATTGTAATCAAACGTATAAAAAGTTATATCCAAAAACTTATTAATTAACTAATTTATCCTTTTCTTCCATGCTTTGACTCATCACACAAAATTTAACATTTGATGGAGATTTAGACAAATGGGGGACATATACCTACCACCGGACAGCATCCAGCCATCAAGAATCCAATAATAATAATAAAAGCCAGAGGATCAACCTTAATGAAATCAGAAACCAATTCCAAAAGTTGTTCAGATTGTTAAGCATTATATTGACATGTATAATATATACCAACAGCATATTTAAGCAAAACTGACCAACAAGACACAGAAATGAATACCAGCTAGAAACACTCACAATGACGAAGCCAGGTGCTGACTTGTATGTTCCAGACAAGTGGTAACAGCACTGAACTCTTTGCTAACTCAAATCCTAGGATATCAACAACCTTTGCTCGATCCCATTTTGGTTTTGGTGGTGAAGATTCAGTCCATCCACTGAAACCCAGGCCAGATATAATCATAGCAGCCTCTGAAATTGACCAGATGAAATAATATTTCCACCGCATTGTAAAACCAGACATATACTGGTAACTCAATTTCCTCCAGAATCCCCATTCTTGGTATGCAGGATCAGTAAACCAGGACAAGGGATGAGATGGTGAAAGGTAAAGAAACATGGCCATACAAAAAGCAGCTTGGACAAGCGCTCGTAGAGTTGCTACATATGGAGATGGTGATGGTCCTTTATCTGAATGAGCCCAAATCTTTAAAAGGGGAGGAGGGCAAGAAGAAGAAGAAAGATCACCAAAGTTGCATCCTGGTATCTTCAGAGTAGAAAAGGCATGCAGAAATACAAGCAACATAACAAACTTACCCCCTTCCCTTCAGTCCAGTCAAGGTAGTCCTTCATTTCGTAAACTGGACCAGCAAAGTGACTGCCACAGCACAGGCAGTACCCAAAGTATTCAATCAAAGAAGGTAGCTTAATCAACCGATTTTTTTTCTGAGCCTCACCTAAGTCTTCCTCTTTCAACAATCCATCATTGTAGTTCATTGCACATGAAATGACTTTCAGTGTCAAGACCATCAACGCACCTAAATATCAGAAGAAGGTGCCCCACAATTATCTAACATGTATAAAGTACAAAAGCATTCCCTAGAAAACTGATAATAAAACCATGGGAAACCTTGAATAATAATGTACATAGATGCATTTTCAACAATGTGAATTAAATGTCAAAGCAGGAACATATTAGGCATTACAGTCCAACAAAGTGTCAGCTACAAGAACAAAAACCTAGAGACATTTACATGAGGTACATGAATCCTCTTCCTCCAATCATTCCTATCAGTCGCCATCCTCTCTTCAAAATCTAATAGATTCATAGAATTTGTTATCACCTCCAACCAGGTCCTTTTTTGGTGCCGCTTCAACCTGTTATCTGTAAGTCATCTGTTTACTCCATTCTTTTAGCAGGTGCATCTTTTGATGTGTCCTAGTCCTATGCAGCCAAAGCAATGCAAATGGTTCTTTCTAACATTATCCTTAGGAGCTATCCCAACTTGGTATCACGATGAACTAATTGCAATAAGCAACGGGTTGAAGATTCATCAATGCTCAACACAGCAATATGAAGGAGAAACTCTAAACATGCTTACCAGTGGCATCGATACCTCCTTGCTTCCAGGCATCCCCGCTCATGTAATATACATGGCTACAAACATATAAAAAAGAAATAGTCAAGATTCTAAAATAAGTACTATTTCCAGAGACTGAGTTTATAGCGCATGCATTAAAAGGATTTTCTAAAAAATTTCAATAGATAATCTAATATCAATCAAGTGTTGCATAAGCACTATTCTTCCCACAAATTTTCACCAGCATCATCAACAGCCATAGATGTTAAAAGGAAAGAAAAGTGTATATGCATTTACTAAAGTGTTCAAGAAGACAAACATATAATTTTGTCAGTCAATTTAGCATGAAAACCCAGCAGGCATGACCATCAGGTTTTTTCCCCCTCTACAACCTTTTCCTAAAGATAAAAATAGAAATAATTCAATTTCTAGAATTACAAACCCAAAAGCATAAATCAAAATGCTGATCTTTTTCAATGTCAAGCATGTAAACAGGACAGAATATAACAATCTTAAGATAAAGTTTTCCCACGAAAAGTTTCTTAACAAAAACCAATGAAAGACTTACCAGCCAATCAAAAAACCGAAACCCAAGAAAAAAGTGATAATCCCACACTTGGGACGATAAAGAACCATTGCAGCATAACCCAACAACATGGGCACCAAAAAGTGCAGATTTGAAGAAAACCCAAATGACAGATAGGAAAGCAACGCTCCCGTAAAGGCTGAGTAAAGATGTTTAGGTAGTGGGCCCGGAACAAGTCGCCATAGAAAACTCACCGGTATAGTCGTCACGAAGCATAAAAGGAACCGAATCACTGGCACCGATACCCCGATCGATGCCGCCATAGTCACCATGTCAAGTTCCATCTTCGTTTGCGATTTGATTCAGACCGAACTGAGAAGTGGAAAGTAAGGGAAATGATGGGAAATGATGAGATCGGGAATGGTAAATAAATTTGATTTTGAGAATTCGAAATTTAACTGTGTATTTTGCGTTGCATCTCGAGATGCACGAAACTGGAGATTTGTTCTTGTTTATGATCAAATGCAACCGTGGTCAAGTTAGATATTCTGAATATACTTGTACGTTTCTCTGAAGGGTTTTATTTGTTTATTCTCAAATGCGGCATTTTGTCATGCATTGAATGGAGAGTGGCAAGGACGGGTGGGATTGCCGATTGAAGCGCACCTTAGGTTTGCATAGTAAGTTCGATTAAGGGTCGTTATGTTTGATTGAAAGTGGTGATATCCCATTCTAGCAGTATTCCAATGGGTGATTATCTCTAAAAGGGATATTCCGGTGCAAGTATATCCCATTCCAAGGATATCCCTCTCTCAGTTTAAGATTAAAATGTAAAAACACGTAAAATCATTAGAATTAAAAGACAAACCCAAAAATGAAAAAGGCCCAAAGAAAAACAAAAGACCTAAAAAACAGGCCCAATTTTCTTTTGGTTGAGAGAGCTTAGTATTATATTTTGCTTAAGAAATGATTTAGTTAGAAGAGAAAATATGATTATTTAGTTTTTAAAGTTAATAATAAAGTTAAGGGATAATGCATGACAAACTGTTTAAAAACAAGAAGAAAATAAATTTTAGGGCTATTTAACGTAAGGTTTAAAATATTTTTAAGAAATAAAATTTTTAAAAATAAATTACACGTGAGTATGTTTTAAAATATCAAAAATTTAAATCTAAAATCAAAATCGACATTTTAAAATTTTAAGTATCATATTACAAAAGAGATTTGATAAAATTTAAATACTAAACATAATATTAATATATTTTTCAACAAACCTGCGATGATAAAATCATAGAAAGTGAATTTCTTTTATCGCTTGAATGCTTTTTTAAATTATTTAAATTTATTTATTATATAAATATTAAAACGTACTAATCAAAAACATATATTAGTAATCAACCAAACACTTTGGAGGGGAATATTGAATTTTTTTAAATAATATAAAAATTTATTTAAAACTTTAAAACAAGTTTTAATTTTCTATAATTGGATAAATATCATAAAAAAATTATGGGTCGTGCCCGGCCCGGCACCAAATCAAATGCGTAATTACTTACCCTTAGTTTTCTTTTCCTCTTCAAGTCACTGCCCCCAATTTCTAACGGCTAATTTCTAAATCCCTAACCCTAACAAAATAACTTTGCCTTCTCCACTCCAACACCCTACGGCTACCACCATTGTCGTTCACGAGTCAGGCAGTCACCACCGGTCCGCCATCATCGGTCACCAGTCAGGTAGTCACCATCGGTCCACTCGTCAATCTCTTTCAAGTAAGAGCAAAATTAAAATTGTATTCCTTTTTTTTTTCAAGTAAGAGCAAACCCGTTACTACTCAACTATAACTCAGTAGTATTTTTGGCATGCAAGTGGCATAAAACCAAACCCGCTCCTCCTTTTATTCTTCTTATGCTTTTTTCTTTTACAATTTTTTTGGTTTTCCCCTAGGGGTTTATTCAGCGCAGCCGGCTAAAGGTAAAGTCTGCATTTAGTTTCGAGTTATTGAAGTAGTTTTGACGAATTTTACTTTGTTTTTTAAAGATATAATTAGGGTTTTGGATAGTGATTTTTAAGTGGATTTGTTGAATTCTACCCCCGAAAGTTGTCTTTGTATGTAATGTAATTAGTGTTTTGGTAGTGATTCTTAAATTTTGATATTGAACTACTTGATGCTTTCATTTATGTTTTTATAATATTTGTTGTCTTCTTGCTTGCAGTACTAACTGGAATATTAGATATTATATTGTATTTGTACAGTGAGTCAATGATATTATATTTAATTTAAATCTAATTTGATCTGGTATGCTTCGTTCATTTATGATTTCAAAGTTTCAATCTTTTTAATATCTATTTGGCACAATGAATCTCGAATATTTAATATTTAAGTTTGTAGTTGTAACTTTCTACTGTTTTCTTTGTTATTAGTCTGTCCCTACATTTTGAAGGCAGCAGATAATTGGGTTTCTATTTTCTAAGGTTGTATAGTAATTCTCCTTAGAAACTAATGAAAGCATGGCCATCTTTTGTACCTATCTTATCTGTTTTATGCAATTTAAATTAAGGGTCTCCTTCATAATGTTGATAGTTGATTGGACAGATCAACAGTCCATCATAGGATTTTTGTATTTAGTTGCAGGCAATCGTTCATTGCCCTCATTTTTCCACTGGTTTTCATCTATTTTGATTTATTCAAAAGCTGAAGATTTCATCTGGCATTTACATGGTTGTTAAGGACATTTTCTTGGAATGATTAGTTCTTTATCCATTTTTATTCTCATTTTCCAGATTTTCATCTATTTGATTTCTTCAGAAGCTGATAGTGTTCGCGTTTCTCTTCTGACAATTTATTTGTTTTTAACTGTTTCTCAATGTCATGTTCAGTTGTGAGTAGTGCATGTTGTCTCTTATTATGATTTACTGAATTATTGTGGTTTTGAACTTGTAACATGTGTTTCTTATTCTTCCTTGTTTGTTTGCTCATAAAACTGAGGGAAAATGGGTATTGCAAGGTGTTGTATTGTTGTTCTGACTTTTAGTTACAGAAAATACTTGCTTAACTAAGTTTAAGAGCGTTTTTGTAAGCAGACAAGAGGGTCTTTATGCTTAAGTCCTAAAATGGAGGTTAATATTTTAGGTCCTTTTGTTATCTTTTTCCATGTTTTGAATTATGGGACCAAGGAATGTTCTAACTTAATTTTTCCTTGTTTGACTAATATTTGAAGGATTTTTGGATTGAGAGACCTGAAAATAATACCTCCTTTTGTAGTTCATCAAGGAAGGAAGTAAGAAGAGATTTTGGGATCAATTAACATCAACTTTAACTAGAAGAATGTGGTCATATTTGGAGTTTAAGTCTCGCATTTTATCTGGTGCTAAGGTGGTGCATATTAGTCAGTCCATGGATCAATGCATATTCGGTTTTCTTTTCATACTGCTAGGTGCTTGTACTCATCAGAAAGGATCTGGGTATATTTTCTTTAAAATAGTTGAGTGGAGCTGATCGGTGAACTTTGTTGGAATTGTTTGTCTGCTGGTGCTTTTATGATTTGGAAATGGATTTTGATTGAAATATTCAGTTAATTCCTAAATGCATGGCATGGTTGGAATTAGGGATGTAGTTGAATCGAAAAGGTTGTTTTATATTACAAAGTAGTTTCAAGTGGTTTTTGTGTTGCATTAGAAGATGTTAACTAGGTGATGTTTTCTTTCTTATGAAGAACGCAGTGTATTTGCCTTTTTTTTTTTATCTTAAAGTGAGAGTTTTCTTTCAAAGTTTCATATTTGAATTGTATTACTTGTTTATTTTTCAAAAAATCCAAAGTATTCATCTTTTGCTTTGGTATTGTTAATTATGTAGCAAAAGAAGATTTATCTTTTGAGGACGTCGGCCATTCATATCGACCCAAGGTATCTCTCTGCAATCTCATGATTTTGTTTGAAATAACATTGATGCGTGTTGTTTTATTTGATTGTTGTTTCCTGTCTACGTGGCTGTTAATGTTTTATTTGGCACATTCCATATAAATTTTGCTTCGTGCATCTGTAAGTGAAATGTGTGTTTATATATTCTTTTTATATATTTGCATGCATCCATAAGTGAAATTTGCATGTATATATATTTCTTTCTATCTGTTATAAATTTTGCTTCATGCATCTGTAAGTGAAATGTGTGTATATATATATTCTTTTGATATATTTGCATGCATCCGTAAGTGAAATTTGCATCTATATATATTCTTTTAATATATTCTTTCTATCTGTTTGTGTGTATATATTCTTTCTATCTGTATGTGTGTTTGTCACAGGGCACTTTGGCCTGTGACATGTGCATATCCTTTTTTTATATAACTCTTTCTATCTTCCATATAAATTTAGCTCCATGCATCTGTGAAATGTGTGCACATATATTCTTTTGATTCAGGGGTTCAAATTTTAATTTTAGTTGAAAAGTTAATTGTGTATTATATATAGTATAGATTTAATAATATAGTATATAAACACACATTTAATTAATAATTAAAATATTATCTTTTACAAAGTAAATTATATTATTATTATGATATTTTTATATATAAAATCAATTAAAAAATAATAATAAGATTTTTACAAGAATCACAAATCTTTAACTCTTAACTTTATTATTCCAACAAAAATTTCATTCCGATTTCACTTTTTTTTTATAAATATATAGGTGTACCATAATCTAATACAGTAAATAACAAATGATAGGGTTGGCCAAACTTCTGTAGCAGCTGCTCGTGGGGCTTCTTCTCCACATACAAATAATCCTAACCAAGCAGCCTCTTTGGTTTTTTTAGTTATGAAAAATATTTGCTTAACTAAATTTAAGGGCGTTTTTATAAGCTTTTTACCATTAAGTCCTAAAGTGAAGGTTAATATTTTAGTGTTCGAAATAATTCTCAGGTGTTGTATTTGGCCCCTTCACATTTCTAGAAATGTTTTTTTTTTTTTTTATGATCATTCTTTGCTCGTTTCCTGCTTATGATCTCACCTTGGAGCCTTAACATTCATTGACCTTGCAAATATCAACTTAAACAAGATTCATATGCTAATGAATTATGGGAATCCATCGTCCCAAGTAGGCTTTTATAAATATTGTTAAGAGGAATCTCAACTTAAAATTGATCTAGAAATTGGCTCTCATTTACAATTACTAGTGCTATAATGTCTAGCAGCTGGCGGCATGTAAATTATAAACATGAAGAATTCCTCCTCAGAGTTTATGATGTGTATTGCAGGTGCATTTTTTACCTTATGTTGTCTCAAAAGGTTCTGGGAGACATTCTAAGAGGAGAAAACACCGTTTCTTCCATGGCCTGAACTAGCATTCATAATGACATTCAATCATTCGGGCATCCCTGTTTTCTGATCCAACTCATTCCACAAATTCACAATGTTCCATAGCAAAGTAAATGTGGTACAAGTACATTGATTTCTAGTTGACATTTTAAATAAATTTTAAAGCTCTTGTAATACTAAATTTTTAAAAAATTAGCTTTATCATATCTTGTATTCTCAAAACTGAATACATTGATCATGTCATCATCTCCAAGACTCCACAATTTTAGTTAAAAAGTTAAATGTGTAATTATATATAGAATAGATTTAATAATATAGTATATAAATACACATTTAAGTAATAATTAAAAATATTTTCTTTTACAAAGTAAATTATTTTATTATGTTGATATTTTTATATATAAAATCAATTAAAAAAAAACAAATAATAAGATTCTTAAAAGAAAGATAAATCTCAGACTTTTAGTTTTCATCTTTATAAATCCTTTGTCTTTGCCTGTTCATCTCTGTTTTTTGTTTCAAATATAGTTATTCATCACTCGAAGCAAAACAAAAGGGAAAGTAGGAGGGTTTTGACGAGAGTGAAAAATGGCTGGTCCTGCTTCATCGGAGAGTGCAGCCATTCTGAAAATACTATTCGGGTCAGGAGGTTGCCTCAGTTCCCACCATTTTTATCGGTGGAAATCATGAAGCTTCCAATTATTTAAGGGAATTGTAAGTCACCCCTTTTTCTTCATATGTTTTAGCTTGGGGATTTTGATTCTTTTATGAAAAGGCCTTGAATTTTACCTATGCAATTGAAATGTGTGAACTTTAGGTATTCTGGGGGATGGGCAGCACCTAATATATACTTCTTGGGTTTGCTGGGGTTGTGAAGTTTGGCAATATCCGTATTGGTGGACTTTCCGGAATTTACAATGTGCGTAATTATTGTTTAGGTTGGGTTTGAAGTTCTTTTACTTGTCTATTTTGTGTTTATTCTGGAGTTCTTTTAATGGTGATTGTTTATTTACTGCAAGCGAGTGTCAAATATGTTATATTGATTCGTATTAGGGTGGAGAGTTGAAGCTTTGAAACTGAAATGAATTAGCTAGGGATCTTCAAAATTTTAGGGGCTAGTTACCTATGAACCCCTCTGGCTCAATTGTTTTTGGGTGTAGGCTGCATCGGATTGTAATTTCAGGTATGATTTTCACTTTTACTAACTTTTTCTTTTCACGTTTTTTTTTAGTTTCAAACCTATGCTTATCTTCTTTATTTAATGTGGGTATTGTGGTTTTCATCTCTGTTTTAATTTTCAGATTTATGCTTGTATTCGTCTTTTCAAAACTAGTGATGTCGTCATTTTTTTGATAGTTTATCGCCTGTTATGTGTTTTATTTTTTTTTCGGTTGTTTGTTTCCCTCTGTAATCTGTATTGAGGGACATTTTCTTGCAAATCTTTGAGTCCTATTTATGAGATTTTATAGCGAAGATATGTTTCTAACAACTATATAAGTATCTACCTTAAAACCCTTATGAAACATTGCTTATATTCGTCTTTTTAAATCTTGTGATGTCATTTTTTTGATAGTTTATCGCCTTTTATGTGTTTTATTTTTTTTTTCGATTGCTTGTTTCCCTCTGTGTTGAGGGACATTTTCTTGCAAATCTTTGAGTCCTATTTATGAGATTTTATAGCGAAGATATGTTTCTAACAACTATATAAGTATCTAACCTAAAACCCTAACTGATTAACAGAAAATAAATGGAGACATTTTCTTGTTTCTTTCCCTTTTATTGTTTCCTCATTTTCCCTATTTCAACAAGTAAAAACACTACGTTTGTTAAGGGAATAAGAGAACACTAATTAAATCATACCGAGTTTTTTAATATTTTCAGAGAATTTCACATTAAATATTTTCACAACATCGGTTTAATAAGTACCGGGTTAATTGCCTTCAAAAAAAAAAAAAAAAGATAAAGTGCAGGGTTAATTTTCATTCTTATTCTGCACCAGGGATATCCCTGTCATATCCCTTTTTGAGATAAGCTATTGGAAGAATATCCCCATAATATTCCGTACCGGTTAAGTACTTTTAGTTCCCGGTTCAGTTGTTTTTGTATCCGGTTCAGATTTTTTTACATGTCTGGACAGGTGTACCTGTCATGATTATTCCAGGCAGGGATATCCCATTCCAAGGATGTCCCGGCTTTGGGATATTCTAAATTAAGGATACCCCGGTTTTGTATATCCCATTCCAGGGATATCCGGATTTGGGTTCTAGGGGCTTGGGGCTTGGGTTTAGGGTTGGGCTGGTGTTTTTGGGCTGTTGTTTCAGTGTTTGGGGCTGTGGATTTAATAAATCCAACAAGCCAACTCTAGGCCATTCATGATTTTAATCCAACAAACCAAATGAACCGTCTGAATGAGGGGAAGAAAATGAGGAAGCCATCCACTAAGAAATGAAGCTTCACTCTCCTTTGTTATAGTGTTTATGAATAACCTCGATTTCAATCTCTCTTCTCCTGATATATCTCCGGCAATAAAACTCCACCTTTCATTCCATCTTCGTTTGTTGGGTTTCGGTTCAGATCGACTACCGGGTAAGAATTGGTGCCTTTGTTTCAGAGTTCGACTCCATATTTCTCTTCTCCTAAAGATTCTTCTCATTTGAATCTTTGCCGTTATCCTTTTTACACAGCTTTTGGTTTTGGAATTACGGGTTGATCTTAGGATGGTTGACTGAATCGGTTTCCAAATTGGGTTTTTGTTTTGTATTGTAAGCAATTGTGTGAATTGGGATTATAAATCCATAAATGGATAGAGAAATAGAAACTTTTCGACATGCCAATTCATAAATTCAGCGTGTAAAAGTGTAATTTAAAAAGAGCTTTAAATATACATCGGAGATTTAAAAAATCTTCCGAGAAGAAGATGCCCGTTGTCCTCAGTCTTTTTAAATCCCTTTCCTTCCCCATCATTTCATTCCAGAGTTCCCCTTTTCTTCCCTGATTCTCTATCTCTCTCGCTCTCTTTTCAAATTTTTGCTTCGATTCTCTCTCTTCAACCTTTTTCTCTCTTTATTTTTAAGTTTTGGGTTACGAGAGGCCAAAAAAAAAAAACACATAGATGCTACAGTAGGGAAACAATTTTCATGAGAGAGATAAACCTAAGTTTTCTCGGTCGTTTCTGTTTTTATGTGATTTTCGAAATCTCCTGTTTCATCGTAGGCTAATTTTCAAGTATGAATCTTAACTTTTTCTTTTGCCTTTTCATTTCTGTTTTATGGTTAAACGGGTGTGTTCCTTACATTCTGTAAGTGTTCTTGTTTTTCTTAATGTCGGTTCAAAGTTGTTTGAAGAATCTCATGTCTTCTAGGATAGCACCTTATCAGAAAAAAAGTGGCTTTGGATTTTGTGTAATTCATATTTTAAAAAGCTTTTGGAAAATGTTGCTTTCTTTTTGCAGCAAGTGATTTAAGTAACATTGATTTCTATTTAATGGGTTAGCAGTTAGAATTGCATGATAAATAAATCTACTTAATTCATAGGCCGTCTACATTCGTACAAGCAGCCAAACTTAAGAGAGGGGCTCCTGCCAAGGAGAAGGAACTAACAAAATTGAGTTAAGCCATTGGTTAATGACTTCGGTTTTCATCGTATTAGTTTGCATGAATTTGATTCTTTGAACAATCTTCTTGTGGTGTTTTGGGGTTAATTCAAAATTTTCCGAATCAGTGAATTAATGGTTGATGTGAAAAAGTTATGATCTAATTTTCTGGACTATCAAGTTTTAGGTAATGTTATGGGAAGCCTACTCTCTGTTTACTGGTAAGTTTAACAAGTAAAGATAAATTTAATCTTGAGTGTTAAATGAGGTCGATTTCCTTTAATCTACAGTTTATATATATTTAAGGTGAGGGAATAGTTTTCAATTGCTTGAACACTTGGCTGTTTTCATTTAATCTACAGTTGATATATATTTAAGGCCACTTTCCTTGTACAAGTGCGGTTTGATAAATTTGGAATTCTGTTTTTGTTTCAGTAATATCAGCAGTATTGACACTGCTTTTCTGGTCTGTTCAGTAATCCATACTTATTTTCCTTTTTTCTGATGTTGTTTGTGTGCCTACTAAATGGTGTTTTTACCTTTTGTTAGGAACTCGACAAATATATGGGACTGGATTTTTTCGCATTTTCAGTGATAAGGTATCTTATCATCTTCAACCAGTTCCGTCTTATATTTCTACTTTAACAATATTCATATATTCTTCTTCGCCTGTAGGGTTTCTGTATAATTACACTATTGTTGCCAATCGGAACTTGGTAATGTCCAAAGTTTAACTGTCTATTGTTTTCTGTATCATCAGATTTTATCTGCGATCAATCAATGAAAGCTGTTAAAGTGTGAGAATTCGGTTCTTCAAAATCGTTTCGGTTTATTTAAACATTCAGATTGGATCGGGAAGCCATTTGGTTCTACAATTTTCAGCAACAGAGGTGAATTCGTTTACCTATTGGCTCCGACACTGGAGTTATGGACTTTGGTTCTAAGTCATAGGACTCAGATTCTTTATATTGCGGATATTAGCTTTGTGATTATGTACTTGGAAGTAGTTCCGGGTTGTTTGGTTCTTGAATCTGGGACTGGTAGTGGCTCATTAACAACATTGTTGCAAGGGCTGTGGCTCCAACGGGATGTGTATACCTTTGATTTCCATGAACAGAGGGCTGTGTCAGCTAGGTAAGCCTTAATGTTTATTGTTTGCAAACGTGCATTGTGATGAAATATGATACAGTAATGATTAGGTTAAACTTGAATACTGGGTTATCTTGAGTTGATGTCTTCATAGATCTACATTTTGTTGCCGTGATACTTCATTGTCTTATTGTCTCGGTTTATAGATCTTTGTTAGTTTCATTAGTGAGTGCATTGTTATGAAATTTTGGTTTCAAAGATAGTTATGAAATATGATTTTAGAAACTGCTTAGGTTGAGCTTGAATTCTAGGTAGATTTCTGAAGTCTGTTCAGGTAGATGTCTTCTTTGAAATACGACATTCTGTTGCTGTCATGCTGCGTAGTCTCAAAATTAATCTCAGTTTTATGGAACATTGTGTAGGACTCATTTATGATGCATATTTTATCCCATTATATGGTTTCTGTTTGTCTAATTGATAATAGAAAGATCCAAGGATGGTTGTTTATTTTTCTTTGATTCTTCTGTGTTGGTTCGCGAAAGGAGGAATGTTTTACGATTTTTCACTCCTTCAACAGAGAGGACTTTGAGAGGACTGGAATAAGCGCTTTAGTCACTGTAGGAGTCTGAGATATTCAGGGTGAGGGATTTCTCAATCAGCTTTCTGGGTTGGCTGAGTCTGTATCTCTGGTGTTTCTGGTTTTTGTGATTTTTGAAATTCGCTGCTTCAACGGAGACGCATTTAAGGTATCTATCTCTTTTTTAGTTTCAGCTCCATGCTTTTTTACTTGTATCATATCTTCCTTAATTTGTTCATATTTTTTCTTTTTAGTCTGTTGCGTAGAATTATGTAGCATTTGGAAAGGTTCCTTGAGTTTGAATAATCTTTGATCAACTTTTGTGTCAGTTTTGGGTTAGTGTTTTTAATTTTTTCAAATATGGATCAACGTTTTCTCATGTTACTTTGCTATGAAATAACCTTTAGTTTTGCGTTAGGCTCGAGGTTAGGCCCTTTCATTTCTCTGTAGCTTCTAGTCAGGCTCGCTTGGGCTTTTGGCATGTTGAGCAGTTAAATAGGTGACAATCAAAGATAATGTGTTATCTTTTCTGATAACACTAGCTGATATCTGATATTTGATTAACATTAAGTGATACGTGATAACAAAATATCAAACATTTTAATTAGAGAAGCATGAAAATCTTCAGCTATGATTATAGTTTATGCATGCAAATCTATAATCTGAAGTTGAAAGTTTTACTTTTTTAATATCTTAGTTCGATTTGTATTTGCGAATGTTAATTTATGTTATTGTTTTATGTATGAATCATGCATTCACCCCATCAGTTGAATGACCTAGTTTCATTTATCTGTTTGGGGGCAGGTTCACACGAATGTATTCTTGCTGTTTCTTTAGGTTAATATGTTAATTCTTTTCTGCTAGGTTTAAGTTTATTTGACATTAATTTGCGCTAACATATGTTTGTTTGCCTTTTTGTTGTTTGTAGGTCTTAGCTTTTAGGGACATAGCTCTCCAGGCTCCTACGCACATTTTAATTATTCCAAAATCAAAGGATGGCCTAACTGGTTTGTCTAAGGTACAATTTTTTTTCCCTCACGACTAAATGAGCAGTAAATATTTATGCCCTCTATCATAGAGGAAACTACAATTATGGCTGGGTATTAATTTGGAAAAAAAGTATGGAGAATTGTTAAAAGAATGCTGCTCAAGTTTTGTCAATTTGATTTGTCTTCTGCGTTTTGCTTACTCTTGATGCTCTATAAGGAAAAGAAAGAGACGGAAAATGGGAGTGAAATTAAATGGAAATTGTATCGAGAAATTCTTGTGGTAGAGACTGAGAGAGTATTAGTGGTTATAAGAAGGTGGGGAACTGAAAGAACATCAATACTGAGGAAAACCTTAAAACTTGATATGCAAGTATTTGTAGGTATAGGCCATAAATCCATGAGATAAATTGAGCATCTAAATATATCCGTACAATGAAAACCCGAATAAAACCTTAAAGCAATATCTATTATTCATCCTTGTTGGAAGAAATTGTCTTTATAGTTAAATTGCATATACCCCTCCTTCCTTGAGTCAAAATAGATGACCTTCCCAATGAACAGAGAGTATGTCATTGATCTAGAATTAAAAAGCTCATCACGAAGTTATTTCAATCCATCAACTTATTGCAATCACTAAAACACTTGTAAGGTGTGTAATGGAAAAAACATAAGGCTCAAAGATGTCTGATGAAATAATTTAGTGTTAGAATTTGCAATTTGTGTATCCAAGGCTTGTTCATTTGTTTTCTGTGTCATAATCATGTTTAAGTTGTCATGTATTTGTTATAAGTTTTGACATTTTAAAAATAATTGGTGTTATATTGATTTTGATATGCTTTTGTGCTTGTGTAATATTGTATTTTAGCTATTTTTATTGTGTCTGTTTAGTAACAATATTATCTCTACTTTTGCCCATAAATTTTGTCCTTGTCTGGTTTTATTTTGTGAAACTTTTTGCTGTTGAACAAAAGTATCCAAATCTTTATTGAATTAAATTAAAATATCATTCATATTTGAAAATTACTCCCAACTCATTCAGACAATAAAAGTGCCTCAAATCCTCTTTAGGCCATATTATTTTATCTCCCATATGCTTGCTGCGTCTAGGTGTGCTTTTCTGTAAGGTGATGGGCACAAAAAAAAAAAAAAAAAAAAAAAAGGAAAAAAAAAGGCTTGACTCTAATTCTTAATATTTTAGTATCAAACAATAGCCATAGGACAGTATGGAAATATGCATATTGCCCAATAAAATTGGAAGAAAATATATACATGCATAATTATTCCTACTGAAATGTGACAAGACAAAAGTCTGCTACACCTTTGGTGCAATCTACCACCATACATAGTTGTGATATCTACTTATTTTTGAGATTTGTGAATGATATTCTAACCTTAACTGTGGAGATTACAATTTCTGTCAGACCATAAAACAAATAATCTCAGGTTTCAAATTTTACATCCACTGCACTACTTGCTTCTTGTATATGTGATTGATTAGACCACAAATGTGCTGCTTCTTTTGTTGCTGAAAGATTGAGGTGCCTTCTTTCATCTTCTTATCCAGGAACGGGTTTCCCTTCATTTTGTAACCTAGGTTGTGATTTTATTGCATTTATGTTGTGACCTACAATTTGGGCGCTTTTATTTCTCCCAATCTGCTTCTGAAACTTCGTTCTAGAACGAGGAGCTTGGTTTGCCAAAACATTTAAACAAAATCCTAATTACTAAAAATGAGAACTTGTATTCTTTATTTGATCTCTGGGTTCTTATTCTTTCTGTTTGAGGGTTTTGTGCTTGTCATTTGATAAAACTAGTATGTTACCAACCATTTGCCAAACCAGAATTCCAATTTATCTCTGGAAATCTGACCTGGCTGAAGTGGGCTATTTAGTCTGGTCCTCCTATCTAGCCAAATACTGAACTGAAAAAAGAGACTTTTTGTTTTAGGATTTCCCATTATAAGAATTAGTTAAGAGGATATTATTGTTCCTGTGGTAAACACAATGGGTGGCGGGGATGAGATTTGTTTTTTGGACCGGGTATACGCTAGTGGTACCTAGGAGTGAGATTTGCCGGTGTACAACTGTAGGCCCTAATTATCATATTAAAATTAAATAAATAGGAATATGAAGCTGATAGTTCCTTGATCTATTTTTATGGTTGTGAAAGATTAGCCAGCATGACCTCTCCTCTTGGCTTTTTTTTTTTCAATAATAATAATAATATTATTATTCCCTTCGTTGCAGCTGCCTAGGCTTTGTTTTATGATTGGATCAATGGGTTCTGGAAATTGTGCCAGCAAATGCAAAGACAAATCTCCCAAGTTAATTAAAAACTCAGATAAAGTTTGCACAGACAAAACTAACAGGGTGATTATTGATCCTTCGGCAACTACTAGACAAGGTAATAAGGAATCTTCTCTAGGGCCTATCACCCCTGATGCGAACAGAGGTATTGGAGAGTTTCCCTATAAATTTAATTCTCCACCCACTTAAGTGAAGAAAGCACAAAATCATCCTCACTTTGATCCTGATACCACCATAAACCAAGAGTAAATGGTTTCTGTCAACCATAGTAGTCCTAGAACCCCAAAGGATGGTATTTTCGATCCATTTGCTCCTGGCTCAGAATGCATGGTGTTTGCTCCTTCCTACAGAAAATATGTTGATGAAATGAGGATAACTGTTGCACGCCGCCTAAATTTTGACATCTCTGTTGGAACTGTGGGTTATGTAAACCATAGAACTGCTGCAGTTTCTATTTCAGATGAAGAAATGTTTTGAGTCTGTTTATGAAAATCTCTTGGAAGTTATCTTTCAAATCAAGCTAAGGGTTTTCTTACTGAATTTTCAAATATAGAATGTGATTCTGATGGTAGTAAGACACCCCCTTCAGCTCCTTGCCTAAATGGGGTTTCTGATACTTGCCCTGGTGCTCCTATTAAACTCACTGGGAGATCAAGGGTCACTGATTTGGGGTTCTGCAGAAAGCTTGAATTCTAAAACTACACTTAATGACATGGCAGGGGATCTAATTTGCTCTATGTGTCAACCCTAACAGCATGCCTCTAGTTAAAGCTTTTGCTTTTTGCAGATGTCTATCTGACTTCCGAGATAACAGAGTAACATTGTATAGTTAATTTAACTTACAACTATTTTTTCTTCTTTTTGACAAGGGATAATGTTGCACAATTCATTGTAGCATGCATATCATTGTTCCAACAATCATGTATCTGGTTCCTTTTGACAGATAATCTTTTATGGTAATCAAGCTTGAAGAAACCTTTTTACTTTAGATGTCTCCCCACCCATTTTTCTGTTATTTTTTGACGTCTAGTAGTTTCCTTTTTTTTTTCCTGCATTATTTTGTAATGCCCGAATTGAGATGGTTCTGCAGTCAACACTTATGTACCCCTAACACGTTCAAAGGATAATTTTACATTGAACTATTTAACTGCAAAATATGTGATTCAGTATTCCTTTTCTTGTGTCTACAGATACAAGAAGGTATTAAGATGCTAATATCTTAAACCCTAGAATGCAGGGGTTTATATAGAGAGAGAGATTAATCATATCATGTATGTTATTGTCTAAACTGAGACTTGTGGTGTGGTTTTGTTTTTTTTGGTTTGCTCCATAATAAATGGTTGATACTTTCTTGATTCTTGGGTTCTTGGGTTCTATGCATTTGGAGAATATCTTTGGTTCTAACCATATCTACATTTGCTGTCCATGCCCAAGTTGGAGTAGTTTATTAGGTTTGTACTAAGTTGCCAAAGTTTGTAGACTATTTAGGGAGATTATCGAAACCGACTGAAAATTAGATTTAAACCACTTTATCTTTGGTTAATCTATTAGGACTGCCTAGAACTGCAGTATTAGATTTGTCATCAGTACAATGGAATTCACATTTCACTTTTAGAATACAGAATGTATAGAGTTCTGAGATAATCATTTCACGATGACTTTTGCACTTTAATTCTGACTTAGGCTCTTTTTTTTGTAGGGGCATTTGATTTCGATTTAGTTCCATTTGTTATAAGAGAGGGCTTTAAGCTCATTATATAGGAATGCTGGTACAGCAGTTTTCTCGGTTGTGTTCATGCTTACCTTTCTCCTACATTGTGGGCTAAATATATAGTGAGTGCTCTTGTAGGATAAAGCATTTTGCATTTCTATATTTGGGCTCTTTGCTTATTTAGCAATTAAAATCCAATTTGCCTAAGCCCTGATCTGATTTTTAAACTGGATTATTTTTGAGGGTTCAGAAAACTTAATTGAGTCATTGCTTTTGCATTTTAGCATTGCAAGAACTTAAATCTTATCATAAATTGAAAGGTTTATGTTGTCCTAATTTTTGTGTGTACATATATTCTTATCATAATTAGTGACTTGTGTTTTTAATGATGCCTGAATATGATTTTTGCTTGTGGTATTCTGCTTTGTTTGCTTTCTTTTATTTTGCTCACACTGGAACAATTGGTCTCTTTGTGGTCTTTGTTGTTGGAGGTTGATTATTTATCTTAATATGATCAATTAGGGACTTCTGTTTTCTATGTGCCATATGTGGTATGCTTGGTCATTACTTTAGAGACCGTCAAATGTGGACACTTCGGAGCCTACTCTCATTGAAGGGAAAGTTTTGAGTTTGCTATCTGATTTGCAAAGAGAAATAAATTGTAAGCAAATATTTGTATGCTTTGCTTCACCGTTCATTTTCTGAACTTTTTTTCAGCTTAAAAACAATAACAGGATATTTAAATTAATTATGTTATTATGCATAAGACAATATGCTGATTTTTACCCAATGATAAACTTTTGCTTGTGCAAGAATCAAGAAAGAGGGGAATGTTGTGTATCTGGAGATGGCACCAATGATGCTCCTACTATATCTTTAAAACACTATTTAGCTACTCCTTTTTTTTTCTTTTCTTGTTTATTGCTCTTACCATAGAACTTCAGCTTAATGATGTGGAATAATTGCTTCTTTTTTCAACTTACTGTCCTAGTGGGATAGTCTGATAGGGTTTTGGATGAGGAATACACGGAGTGGATGCCAGCAGGTACTAGACTGGTTTTGGATTCTTTTCACCCGGGGTCTCAATATATCTAGTGTCTGGATTGATTATGTGGCATAGGATTTAGTTTCGTGGTTTCGGGGATAGTGCTACCACTTTTATTCCCTTCTTCTCTGCGTGGCTGCTGCTGCTACTGTTTCTGTTCGCCTTCAGCATTCTGCATGGTTTCTCAAGTAAGCATTTTCTTTTTATTTGTCTTTACTATTTTCCCTATACAATCGTTGATTTTGTTAGACTTCTGTTTTTTCTAGGGTTTCTGTGACTTAAAATGAAATAGCTCTCCCCGTATTTTTCGTTAATTTACTTTTCTGTTACTCTAAGATTATTAGAATATAGAATGTGATTCTGATGGTAGAAAGACACCCTCTTCAGCTCTTTTGCCTAAATGGGGTTTCTGATACTTGCCCTGGTGCTCCTATTAAACCGACTGGGAGATCAAGGGTCATTGATTTGGGGTTCTGCATAAAGCTTGAATTTTAAAACTACACTTAATGACATGGCAGGGGATCTAATTTGCTCTATTTGTTTCAACCCTAACAGCATGCCTCTAGTTAAAGCTTTTGCTTTTTGCAGATGTCTATCTGACTTCCGAGATAACAGAGTAACATTGTATAGTTATTTTCACTTACAACTATTTTCTCTTCTTTTTGACAAGGAATAATGTTGCACAATGCATTGTAGCATGCATATCATTGTTCCAACTATCATGTATCTGGTTCTTTTTGACAGATAATCTTTTATGGTCATCAAGCTTGAAGAAACCTTTTTACTTTAGATGTCTCCCCACCCATTTTTCTGTTATCTTTTGACGTCTAGTAGTTTCCTTTTTTTTTTTCCTGCATTATTTTGTAATTCCCGAATTGAGATGGTTCTGCAGTCAACACTTATGTACTCCTAACACGTTCAAAGGATAATTTTACATTGAACTATTTAACTGCAAAATATGTGATTCAGTATTCCGTTTCTTGTGTCTACAGATACAAGAAGATATTAAGATGCTAATATCTTAAACCCTAGAATGCAGGGGTTTATATATAGAGAGAGATTAATCATATCATGTATGTTATTGTCTAAACTGAGACTGGTGGTGTGGTTTTTTTTTTTTTTTTTGGTTTGCTCCGTAATTAATGGTTGATACTTTCTTGATTTTTGGGTTCTATGCATTTATAGAATATCGAAGTGATTGAAAATGTATTGATATAATCTTATATTACTCGCATCATAAAACATCTCTACTGCGGTGTGGATGCCTCGTGGATTGCGCACATCATATGGTTTATTTTCATTCTTAATCTCCGGTAGGGATATCCCCGTTATATCCCGATCCGGAATAAGCTATTCCAAGGATATTCCTATCATTTCCCATACCGGTTTGGTGTTTTTAGTGACCGGTTGAGCTGATTTGGTACCCGGTTTAGATTTTTTATGTGTTTGGACCGGTTTATCTGTCGTTATTATTCCAGACAGGGATATCCTATTCCAGGGATATCCAGGCGGGGGATATCCTACTTAAGGATACCCCGCTTCGGTATATCCCATTCTAGGGATATCCGGGTTTGGGGTTAAAAAAACATTTTAAATATATTTATATTTTATATTTAACCCAAGCCCAAATATTTATATTTAACACAGCCCAATAAAATTAAATGTGAACCCAACAAATTAAATAGATTTAACCCTAAATTTAAAAACCTAAACCCAACGACACATTCCTGAGTATTCACTTTACAGGTTTTCATCCTATTAAACAGCTTCCAACGTCTCTCTAAATCCTTGATCTGGAAATTGTGTCTCCTCTGTCTCCCTTTATTCTGATTTTTACCTTCTTTTTCTTTTTTTTTTCTTTTTATTTTATTTTCTCTTCCTCCCTTTCTTTAATACGCAGATTCTATCTGGGTCTCTTTCCATTTTTTTCCTGATTTTTTTTTGCTTTTGTGTAACCACGTGCCAAAAAAACACACTTGCTACAGCAGGATATTGAAATCCCACCCTTCATCGGATTGTAATTTCAGGTATCTCTTTTCACGTCTTTTTTTAGTTTCAGACCAATGCTTATCTTCTCTTATTTATGTGGTAATTGTGGTTTTCATCTTTAGAACAAGTTTTCATCTCTTTTTTAGTTTTCAGATTTATGCTTCTTTTTTACTTTTTTCGTTGTGTTTTTGTTTTTCGTTTTGGTGTTCAGCCTTAAGAAACATTGTTTATATTCGTCTTTTTAAATCTTGTGATGTCCTCATTTTTTTGATAGTTTATCGCTGGGTATGTGTTTTATTTTTTTCGATTGTTTGTTTCCCTCTGTATTTAAGGGCATTTTCTTCCAAATCTTTCAGTCCTATTTATGAGATTTTATAGCGAAGATATGTTTCGTCAACTATACAAGTATCTATCCTAAAACCCTAACTGGTTAACAGAAAATAAATGGAAACATTTTCTTGTTTTTCCCTTTTATTGTCTCTTGATTTTCCCTTTTTCAACAAGTAAAAACATTATATTTAAGAAAACATTAATTAAATCATTCTGAGTTTTTAAATATTTTTAGAGAATTTGACATTAAATATTCTCACGACGACGTTTTAGTAAGTACTTTGTTATTGGGTTAACTTGCGTCAGAGCAGATTTTTTTTTTAAAATATTTTCATAGAATTTGACATTTTTTTTAAATATTTTCATAGAATTTGACATTTTTTTTAAATATTTTCATAGAATTTGACATTATATATGCTCACGACGACGTTTTAGTAAGTGCATTGTTATTGGGTTAGCTTGCGTGGGAGCAGATTTTTCTTGTGTCTTGTTTTAGTTAATATTCATTCTTATTCTGCATTAGGGATATCCCATTCTATCCCATTTGGGGATATTCTACGGATTTCCCCTTCAGCTTCAGTATTTTTGGTGCCCGGTTCAGTTGTTTTTGTAACCGGTTCAGATTTTTTACGTGTTTGAACTGGGATACTTGACTTAGTTATTGAAGGATATCCTATTGAAGGATAACCCGGTTTAGGTATATCCCATTCCATGGATATCCGGGTTTGGGGTCTATGGATTTGAGGCTTAAGGTTTTCGGTTGGGCTGGTGTTTTTGGACTGTCGTTTTAATGTTTGGGGCTGTGGACCGCTTAGGTTTTGGATACTGGGTTATTGAGCATAGGTTATACCCCATGTAGGACTGGTTTTGGGCCATCATTTAGTTAGTCAGAATCCAGTCCGATTTTTTCCAAAAAATAAAAAAAAATTCAAACCGTTTTCAAAATAAAAAATATAAAAATTCTTTCTTTATTCATCTCTCTCACGTTCGGTTCTCCCTTTTTTCTACTATTTTTCTCTTTTTCTCTCTTCCTCCTTTGTTGTCCTTTCTAACAAACAGCTGCCGCGGCCTCCACACACTTTCCAGCGTCTTACCTCCGATCAGGCCAGCTTCCTTCCCATCATTCGAAATTTAAATCCTCAAATATATCTATCCAATCCATTGCTCCCCATTTCTTCGAAGATTCTCTCTCATTCTCGGTCTCTTTTCAGCGTTTTCCTGTCATTCTTTTTTAGGTTTGGGTATCCACAGGCCAAAAAAACACACGCTAGAGTAGGAAAGAGAAACCCTAAGTTTTCTTTGGCGTTTCTGGTTTTTGTGATTTTTGAAATTCGCTGCTTCAGCGGAGACTTATTTCAGGTATCAATCTCTTTTTTAGTTTCAGCTTCATGCTTTTTTACTTGTATTTCAGTGGATTTTCTTAGGGTTTTTGGTTTTCAGCTTTAGAAATACTGTTTCGTTCCGTCTTTCAGATCTATAGATGTCGGTCTTGTTCTTCATTTTTGTTTGTTTATCGTCTACTATATGTTGTTCTTTATTTTTGATTGTTTGTTTCTCTCTGTTTAATATTATAGCTATTCTAGCTTTTGTGTTATTTTCTATTTCTTTTAAATCTTTGCTTAGCAGAATACTAATTGCCTAAACAAAAAGCATCTGTATGTAAATTGTTTACTGCATCTGTGTTGGCTTGATTTTAGTTCTAGGAACCTAGTGGGAGTTGTGACGCATGTAGAGTTTATTTGGTAGTTATTCTGGATGGTAATAACATGTCTTTTTAATTCGTTGTGAGTTGTGACATTCTATATCATAGTTTTCCCAAAGAGTCTGTACTTTAGTTTTAAAAGAATAATAATAATCTAATTGGGATGCTTGTTGATATTGATAAGAATTGGAGGATTTCAACCGATTTGCTAATTTCAAAGGTTTTTGTCGATTTGGGCTTCATGATCATTTACATTAGCGATTGTCATGATTCGTGTATGCATATATGTTTTCTTTTTCATGCTGCTAGGTGCTTGCATTAGTCAGTAAGTATTGGGTATATTTTCTTTAAAATAGTTGGGATTGTTTGAGTTCTGTTGGGTATGATTTGCCAATGGATTTTGATTGGAAGTTTTAGGTAGACCCATGGTATCTTTGTATATCAGCTGAATGGGAAGCTTTGTTTGATTATTGATATATCCATGTGGTGAAAATACTCTGATTTTGGTTAAAGATAGAATTATATTCATCTGTTTTACCTAGCCGTACATGAAGGGAAACTGAGTTGTAATTTTTTAAATGAATAGGTTCTAGTCGCAACCCTTAGATTAACATAATTTTAATTTGCTTATTGGTTGATGCTTTTTTACTTGTATGTCAGTGGGTATTTTTGTGATTTTTTTTCTGCTTTATAAATCCTTTGTCTTTGCCTTTTCATCTCTGTTTTTAGATTAAGATGTATGCTTCTTTTTACTTCTATTTTCAGTGTGTTTTTGTCATGGTTTTTGGTTTCACCTTTAGAGAATCACTGTTTCATTCCTTATTGGAAACGATAGATGTTAGTGGTTAGATACCAAAATTGATAATTAAGAACCAAAATGTGAATAAAAATTTAAGTAACAAAAATGTTAAAGAAATATATAAAAAATTTAGAAAGCTAAAATGGTGAATAAAGTCATTAAGAAAAAAAAAACCTAAGGATTTAAGTGTAAGTTATTTCTTGAATCATTAGTTGTACTCTGATGCTGGTAAGTGTGATGAAAATTGAGGGAAAAGCCTTGATGATTGTTAGTTGTTGAGTGAACTATGTGGCATGCAAACTCCATGCATGCTGTCTGAATATGACTTTTTGTAATGAAATTAAGATAACCTACTGCTGGAATTGATTAAATATTAAGGTTTTAAGCTGCAATTGGAAGACGTCATAGTTATGATTAAGATGTCCTACGGCTGTATCGTGATTAAAATGTAAGTATTCATGCTGTAAGTATTTATGTTGTCTTAAAACATTAGCTGAAGTGGATTAATTGTTGTAATTTAAACGGTCTTAATAATGAAATTGTGGTATCTTAAAATGACAAATTGAGAGGAGTTATAGCTGTAATTTATAGTGCTTGGGATCGTGGTTAAAATGTATAACTCTGGGATTGATATTGATGATGTGCTGTTAATGAATAAATCGAGTTTTATTTGCCGAATGACATGTTATTTTAGAAATACAAATTGACTGCTGCTAATGGTGAGTTTTCTTTGAACTCCTTTATTATTTCCGTGCTTGAAATCCTTATCAATTTTGCATGGATGATTCGGCGATAGTTAAATAGGGAAAAAAATTGTTCTTTACAAATTTCATGGTTGCTACTGTTTTTTACTGGTTAAACTCATTTATTTCAGATTTAGTTGTTGTCCAATTAGTGAAAAAATTTGCTGTTGCTCAAGCAAAGTAGATGCTGTTGCTGCTCGTTTTTGTATTTTTAAAGCCTTATTTAATTACAGCAATTTGACGTGTTTAGTTGCTGGAAATTGAGATGTTTTATTGCTGTAATTGGGGTGTATAAATATTATTAATTGAGATGTTAAAGTGCTGCAAATTGAAGTGTTAAAGTGTTGCAAATTGAAGATTTAAATACTGTAAATTGAAGTGTTTTTAAGTATTGCAAATTGAATTGTTTAGTTGTTGGAAATTGAGATGTTTATCACTGTAATTGGTCTCGTGTGTCATTTGGCATAGGTTCCCTTTTCTCGTAGGTGTGTGATACTGGGTTTGTTTGTTAATTTAGGTTTTATTATGTATTAAATATATA